>JAZKJV010011346.1:1800000-2118331 GCA_037367405.1 Ottelia alismoides | reverse complement strand
TAGAAAGGGTATTTTTTATTGTAAAAATTAATAAAATTTCTTGTATAGTTTCTGTAATTACAACAAGGTCCCTGTACATGTTTTATTGTAAATTGTGTATTCTGAATTTGCAAAGACAACCTTATGTTCGTATTTTAATTTAGACTTCAATCTTGCATCTTTTTATTCAATAAAAAATGACATTCTGTTGAGCAACTAATTTTCTACATTGTGAATATTTATTTATATTTTTCTGATATTTGTGTAATTAATTAAAATTATCTAACTGAAATTCTGCATAATTTACCGATTTTGTGCTCTTAAATTGATATCTAACTTACTGTTACTCTAACAATTCCACAAAAATTAAACATGATGTCTTGATATGTGATTGAATTATTGTCCGAATTTCATCCAAAATAGAGTTGTCCTGTGCCTGAAATAAATTGTGGAGTGTTTTTAGTAAATAATTTTTAATTAAATTCACACACCATATTTTTGCGAAATTTCAAATGTCTGAAAACCTTGTATAAATACCATCTTGAGATAATTCACACTCTGATTAATTTGATAATGTGGATTTATTAGGAATTAATTACTCACTATCGCTCTATTTTCACTACAAAATCTATAAAAATTCATATTTTGTCAAAAAATTCCAAAAATATTACTGTAGTATCCTTACATTATGTTTTCATTCCAGTAAATTTTTCATGATTTTTGCTTACTGTATGTGTGAACAATTGCATAAAAACCCCATAAAAGTGTGCATTTTTTATTGTTGCATTTTAATCCTAAAAATTCCAAAAAAATACATGTTACATTCATCGTTGGATAAAGTTTACTGGAAAACTAAAATTTAGCTAAAATGATCTGATTTGACATTAAAAATAATTTAGCTAAGTTGTGTGTTTTCTTAGTAGCTTAATTCACTTGCATTGTGCATTTTGCATTTGTTTTTGCATAAAAAGTTTAAAAAACCGCATTGGAAATCCAAATCTTAATCTTCGAATTAACCCCAAAGTTGTTCCATTGCCTCCCTGTGTTCGACCCCGGACTTGCCCGAGATATAAATTAAGCGGAGACACTCTTCATGGAGATCTTCTCTCGATTCTAATTGATTTGCTAAGTACACATACTACAACGTGCCCAAATTAAACATCGTATTCAGCGACTCGTCAATGGTACATTGAATTATTTATGTTGGAGACATTATTTGACTTAAATAAATTGAGGTTTTTTTTATTTTTATCACAACTATTGTTGATCTTTGATTCGATTGCTCAATAATCCATGTATTGATTTGAGGAATTTATTTGGGTAATTAATTTGATAATATTTGACAAGTTATCTCTGCGATTAAATAAGGGGGAGGTACGGATTAATTGCTCTTCTTGGCCTGCTCACTTTGTATCTTCATTAGCCATTTTGAATCATATTATTTCCTCATCATTTAAAAATCAATAAATATTGCATTTATTTATTCCTTGTCCCACATAACATAGCATTATTTTCACGCATTAAAAAATTATTTTGAAAATATACGAATCGTGTTTCTCTTTCATTGATTAATTACATACTTTAATTTAAAATCCATAAAATGCTAAAAATACAAAAAAACCAAAAATATTCTTCTTCTTAAGCAACCTAATTTTCTTAACCATCATATTACCTCCCTAACTTTGATTTTTGAACTTATCCAAGTAAAATAAATAATTTGACTGCTCTGAGCATTCTTAATGTGGTCATTTTTTACGATTCCTAGATTGCACAGATACAACAACAATCATTAATAAACAAGGGTAATTTATGTGTTCATCAAATGTCATCATTGTCGAGGAGGTATACGATATAGGATTAATTTTTAAATATTTTAAATTTTTAGGTTTTTGTTCCCTAGGTAGTCTGGCCCCCATTATTCTTGTATTTATCTCACTGTTTATTTTCTCATTATTTTTATACTTTTTATTTTTGTATATATATATATTTTTGAATTTCTCTCTATTATTTGATCTGTATATTTTCGTTTGAGGCACCTGGTGACTTGGAGAAACTTTCTCGAGTCCAACCTATCTCAAAGCGATTGGAGGCAGACGACCTAGTGGACCGAACCTGTTGAGAAGCACAAAGAAATTATTTTCCATATTTTTGGAGAGAGAGTGTGTGTTTTTCTTTTACTATTGTAAATAATTTGTAATTATTCTGCCTATTTCCAGCATTCTTTATTTGAAGAGTCACGTTTGTACCAGACTGGACACTCAGCCTATTGGGCCTATTATTTGTAGTGATTATCGTAGATCTAGGACTGCACAACGTCTATTAGAGCTACTAGGTTTCATTTATTGTGTTCGTAATACTAGGTCCATAGTCTTACATTAATTAGATGCTCTAGATTGGATTTCACTTAGCCAAATTAATTTGTTTATCACTCTATAATAGAAATTCATGTTCTAAGCATGGTTTTACATGCATGCATTAGAAATATTTGATTAGGGAAAATAGAATTATGTTTAGTGTCCTTCACGAATATTGCAAGGAAGAACTGTAAGTATCTCAGACTCTGTATTCATCATCGTGCTTTCTTCTCTATGGCTTTTTCGCTTCTCCCTTAATTTTCACTCATCTAGGATTTAAAGGAAATTGTAATCCTCGTGTAGACATATATTAATCTCCACTCAAAATTCAAGCGACAACCAAAATAAAACAAGAGGACTTCTAACATTATTGAATAATTAAAATCTTATAAAAATTGAACATCATTGATTGTGGGAGAGAAACTCCATCCTTATGCATAGGTATATACCTCCAGACTTTGTGCATGTGAGGATGTAGATGTAAGGTTAGAGCCCAAAACCATGGATCTACTCCCTAAGTCTCCAGATCCAACTCTTGCGAATTTGGAAGCTGCAAGCACTCTCCTCTGACCATAGTTGACGTTTTGGGTGTACTCATCTACTATCTTCTAACCTAGCAGCCGAGGCAGATTACTCATTTGATAGAGGGGTAGTAGAACCACATCTAGGCATCGGGGAGGCACACCTGTGTATAACATATTCAAAGATTGGTTAATCACCAATTTAAAATTGAAAAGATAATCGTTCGATTTCTTACGGACTTCATTGTGTGAAGTTGGAGAGTTTTGGGGTTTCATTGTGTATTGAATTGTGTGCGTTCGGAGATCATTGCACTTGCGTGTGTGTGTGTGTGTATATATATATATATATATTGAGGTTTGAGAATCATACTCACCTCTATTTTTAGATGTCCGAATATTGGTATTCATACACAGACTCCATGGGTCATGCTTACATGATTGAATCCTGTCCATCTTCATCTTCATTCTCATATCAAGAGAACCTGTTCTTTGAGACGGTTCCTCCCCAGGCATCATCTACTCCACCCTCATTCCACCACCCCTCTCCTTCCTTGGTTGAGATGTCAAGATATTAAGTAGTCGCAGGATCGAATGAATATTATATGGACACAATGGAGCAAGCGAATTTGAGGATGGACATGAGCATAATCAAATTTGATAGAGAGACACAATTCTCGATTATGATTGACAATGCATTATTTGACCCATCCCCTATTCGGGATGACTCGCTTCCATAATATGACCAATTTTCCTTCAACTAAACATTTGAGATCCAGATTCAAGAAAATAAGACTCATGACCAGACCACTACCAGAAAATATTACTATTACTTCGTTTATGGTTGCATACTAGTCACGACATGATGAGTATGGTCATTCATTTTTGAGTCATGAGACTATAACAGATGACATAGCTCAAATTAATCAAAGACACAATGCTTTGAAAGAACAAATAGACAATGTCATCCAAATGGTAAAAAATGATGAGCACCCAAAGAGAAGCGAGGACCACACAGAGAGAACCCGAGACACTTTTTGTGCAAAACTTTCAAACACATAAACCACAAGTACCGGACACCAGTTACCCATCGATTGACTATTCCACTGAAAAATATCAGAAAAAAATAATCAAAAAATTCTAAAGAACTGGACAACACTGAAATGTAAGCATTTTGCATAAGTATGATCTTAGAGCTTCCTTTAATCAAGGTCATATATTGTGTACCCTATACTCGAAGATTTGTAAAGAGTTGATTATCACCTAAGAAGATGGTAGAAAGTGATGTAGAACCAGATATCATTTAATCACTATGTATAGTTGTCAAACACATGTATTAGCTGCTAATAACGGTCTTACAATATCAGACTCTCTGTCGCTGAGGCGATTGCTCAATACTTGTGCTCAAACAACAATTAATCCACACACAATAATTAAACAATTAATCAGATTGGGCTAAAATTTATTATACTATACAAAAGATGTATAATAATGATTATGTAGGGATCGAACACAGGAAACAAAGGTGTAGAGCAAATGAGATAAACAAATCAACACACAAATTTATCTTTCAAACACTCAACCAATTTATGATTTTTGTAGGTTTTTAATTTATATATTTTTTAATTTTTTATTTATATATTTTATATTCCCTTTTTATATATTTTCATATTTTTAGTTTATATGTCCTCTTCCATTCCTCACTCTTAGTCCTATCTTCCTTCCACCTCTTCTTGATGCTTGTTGATTTCCCTTGCTTTCCTTTTCTTGGTAGATGGTCTCCTTCTCTCGTGGACAACCGACCTCATTTGCCAGCTATAGCGAGAGCGACTTTCATGAGTTTGGAGGAACTATTCTCACACGCGCAAGGTCAGGTGAGACCACTTTTCCATCTATGTCAGACACACCTCCTCAAAAGCCGGAGGTAGAAAACTGGAACCCTTCGAGACTTTTCTCGTCAACATCACATTTATATAGAGAAATGGCTTGCTTCGATAAAGGAGAGAAAGGATAGAGCAGTTAGAGGCATGGGAATGAGGACGGAATAGAGACTTGGGAATCTGAGTCCAGGCTGAAGTGAGTGTAGAGCTAGTCTACAATTCTTCTTTTTTTAATTAATTATTATAAGAATGTATAATACTTTATATACACAATGCAAGGTAATGTAATTTTAAATACTACTAAAACAAATCAAAAAATGCAAAATACATTATTTTGGGGTTTTAACTGTTTTTTACTATTTCGTTATTTTTAAATAATTTTGCTAGTTTTTATATATTTAAGGTCAAAAATATCCCAAATCAAGGATTAAATAAATAGTCCGAATTGTATTGGAAATTAAAAATAGAAAATCAAGTCAAAATTTCTGAAAATGACTTCTAATAGATGAATAATAATGTAAAGAAATTTATAAAATAAAAATGAATATTTTTGTAGTTTTTAAGAATTTTTTCATATTTTTATAATGGATTTTGGAGATTTTTAATTTTTATGATTTTTCTTTTTCTATATTTACTGGTTTTTGGTCTGAAGTAATAAAATAACGAAATACACAAAATATATTGTTTTGGAAATTTTAAGCCAATAAAGGGTAAAATGTGCTCTTTTTATTTTTAATAAATATTGTAAGTGCCTAAAAGTATAAATAAAAATATAATGTGAATCTATTTGCTAGCAAGAACCTATCCCTATTTTTGAGATTTTTCGAAGCATGGTGATAATTTTAATAAATAGAAAACATGCACAAAAAATAATGAACTAGCAAGGGCATAAATGCAAATAAATTTAAAGGCGAGGGCTAATATAAAAATATCCCAAAGTTTTATAACTGAAAATGAAAGTTTTAATATTAAAAAAAATACAAAAAGACGCAAGGGCCTAACTACAAAAAGCCAACTCATGTGGGATCGCACGTGAAGTGATGCGGCTTGGACCTAAGTGTAAATAAAGGAATGATTAGGGAATGACTTGCAATCTTTAATAAAATACTAAACTAATAAAACAAATTACATGACTAAATAATAAATAGCAAAAAGTAGGGGTTAAATTTGTAATATACGCCCAACCATGCACGTTATCCAACGGTCGAGGACGATTCACTTGACGTGTTGTGGGTCGTCGTTGCATGATGATGCTTTGGATCCAGTGGTGGGGATTAGATCTCAGATTGAGATCTAATGACTGGAGCGAGCTAGATCTAACGGTTTGCTGCTTTGTCTAGAGTCGAGGCACGATCGGACGGTTGAGGGATGATCAGGAAGAATAGCGGAAGAACTCCGCCATGGTGAAGTTCAATATGTCCTCCTTATCTCATTCATTGTACCTAGGAGAACTAGGATGGCTCCAAACACTCCTGAGGTTCCACTGTGTCGTCTGATGGTTACAAAACGTATCAAGACCCACCAGAACTTGTCCGACAAGGCTCATGACCTAGGGGGTACTGTGGGCTTCGATGCCCCTTCAAAGGGTGGGTTTTCTCTCCGTGTCCTACTAGAGAAGATTAGGGATACAATCACTAAGCTCCAAAGAGATTTAGGGGTTGAATTGGGCAAGGGGTGCGTTGAGATGATGGTCTCTGGAATGCAACGGAGGAGGAGATCGGATTGCTCGATCTGTGTAGGAATGAGATGGATGAAGGTGTGTGGGATGTTCAGAAGGTGGAGAGGAATGAAATGGTGGTGGCTGGAGAGGCAGAGTACACTTAGGTACAACCGAACGAAGTGATGGAGCCGGAGCTCTAGCGAGGTGGCGATATTGGAAAATGTGAAAGACAAAGCTAAATCTATCGAAATATTTAACGAAACTATGCTATTGATAACCTAAATAACAATAAAAGTCAAGGAGATACAAGCTTACTGATGTCGATGCAGCTTGAGCAAAGCTCAGCGAAGGACGACGACAAGCAGCGAACCACCTCGATTAAACATTGATTCATGCCGAGGGAGTGCCCTGAAGAACACTGCAATCACTAGAGATCGATCTAAGGTTTAGATTTGGGTAAAGAATGATAGAAGAGGGATTAAGGACCCATGGAAGCTCGAGATGAAACTATATAGGAGGTGACCTTTGACCAAGAAGATCTCTCGAATCCGTGGACCAATGCCCAAGAAATCGAGTGCGCGTGTAAGTTCAAGGAAGTAGGATCAAAAGTCATGAAGATGTTGAGATCAAATAATGCAAGGGTCAGGTGTTGTGCGGCCAAGAAAATGAGGGGGCAGAGACCGAAAGTAGAGGACCTTGGAGCCGAGGAATTGACCAAGGTCAGCTCTAACTCGCACCTCATTGGTCCACGTAGGTGCAGTAGCAGATAAAATAGGCCAGAAAATACAAATAAATAAAAAAATTAAATGATTTTATTATTTTTTGCTAAAACCTAAAAAATATTAAATATTTTATGTAGTATTTTAATATGATTTTTATTTATTTTTACAAGCTTATTCATTACAAGTTACTTTTTACAAGTGTATTTGTAGGTATATTGACCTATGTTTGGAATATTTTATTTTTATTTTATTTTCATTTTATTATTTTATTTTCCTAATTTATATATTTATAACATATTTTTATATACATAAGTATATTTTTGTTACATTTTTCGGATGTGTGTTGTACACTTAAAAAAATGGGAGTATATAATATATGGGTATAAGTATAGGATTCGTCTATCTACGTGGATATACACGTTAAATGTTGGGAAATTGCAGCTGTACCCATGGATGGGAAAATTGCAATGACACACCTACCACCGCACTGTGGCACGGGGTGAGAAGAAAGTTGACCCTGTAGCCTTCGAATTTGTGGGATAATTTTTGCATCCGTATGTGTTTTCTCAATGGTTTTACTCTATTATAAATATGAAAATATGTTATAAATAATATTTACAAAATTATAAAAATATAATATTATAAAAAATGATAAAGAATAAATGAAATGAATATTTTATTCAGGTATATTATACAATTGGGGTCCAAAATCTAGCTTTCACAACTAAACTCCAAATTAATCAAAATCAACCTTCATTAAATAGATTATTAAAAGTTATATACAATTAAAGGTGATTTTGATACACTTTGGGTTTTTTTAGGAGTTATGGGTCTGGGAAGTTTAGGTTTTAGCTTTTTATTGTGAGTATAAAAAGTACACTGTATATTATTTTTTTATCAATCAATTTTACTTTTCTATACATTATTATCTACAACTTTCATGTACAAAGTTTCTTTATTTGAGGTATAAAGAATATAAAATTAAATAGGTCTCAAAAATGAATTATTGATGAATAAATGAATGGGAATTTATTTGATTTTTTCCTCTTATCTCCCCTACTTTATTCCTTGTTGACCCAGTCATCATGATGCCTAGGTCTTAGGGTTTAGGGTCATAATTTGGAATTTTATTATTTTTCTTTTCTTTATTCTTTTATTTTGGCTTTAAACAATGTACATTATGCAGTACTTATACAATAAATAACGAATGTTAATTTGTGAAAAATAATGATATTTACATGCATTTAACTAGGGATTAAAGGCCAAAATGAAAGAATAAAGGTGATGAAACGGAGATTCATCACCCCCCATCACATATACTTGCTTTTGCTAGTCCCTAGCAAACACTTATGTCTATAAGTGTAGAAATTGAAAATAAAGAAAGGAGAAAGAAAGAACTTGGAAAATGGTAGTCTTTTAAATTGTCTTAACAAAATCAAAGTTTGGAGCTCACAGAAGGCCATTGGATTAACGGTGTGTTCGGAACCACATGGAAGCCAGGACGCATGACACAACAACATTTAGGGCCCATACTCCTATCATCCAGTCCAATTCACAAACATCTCAGAACCATCCTCCCAATCGCATAATCTTGCTACCTTGAAGTGATAGAACCATGCATGAGAAATTGTTCATCTCTCTTCAGACAAACCCAATGAACTATCGAGGCCTTTGCTCTTCCGGTAACTAGTCCTCATGGAGACAGATATTCCCTTCTAAGGTCAGGTATTCTCGGTCTTTACAATCGAATGTGGACGGAGTTTAGAAGAAGGGGAAAAGAATTTCAAATGGACCAATGTAGTCTTCAATCCCTTAAGAAGTCAGCTAGTGTAACCAATTCTTCACCAAGAAGTAGGCTTTTTCGGAAGCTCAAATATTTTGGAATTTTTGGTTGTCGACTTCTTTGTTTCTTTGACTTTGTATAGCTTCTGCATTCTTGATTGTGCCCCGGTGGATATAATATTTTTTATTCCACTCATTTTTTGGGTTCTTGGGAAAAGTTCTGTCGATAGACAGTTCCTCATCCGAAGCATTGTCTCAATCCATCTCCACTCTTTAGATATCATTGTTACCAAAGAAGTGGGTTAGAGTACCAGTGTCGACAATCCCCAAGAATGGTTCCTGAGCCACCCTTGACGAAGTGGACTTGCATCGTCCCGATTTAGTCTCCAAAATTTTTTATTAGTCCATCTAAGTTGAGCTAAGTGCTAGGTGCGATCAGTCAAGTAACTGTCTCAAGAGTCTTACGGATGATATGAAGGGTTCTATTTAGGCACATTGAATTGACCCATGAACATAGTCTTATGGAACCTAAAGAATTAAGTTAAGGTGACCTGAAATATCTCTGCTTACATTCCTCAATGGGTTCCTCTGAAATTAAGTCGATTACCATCCATTCGAAGCTCCAATCAGCATCCTTAATTTAGACTTGTTCAATTGTCTAGGTTATTCCAATAAACACGAATGCAATGCACAATGCAAGGAAAATATTTTTGTGATGCAATTTTCTGATTTTGATCTTTTTATGGAATTCTCGAAAAAGGTTTTGTACATTTTTATGTGACCTTTTCGAAAAGGTTTTTGCAAATGTTTTTTGTGAATTTTTGATTTTGCAAAATTTTAGGGTTTTTTAAAGCAAAAGATTTTTGGAAAAGAAGTAGGTACAAATATTTACTCGAGAGTTTTTCTTATTATTTACAAGAGTTGAGTTTTAGTAATTTACAGGTTTATTTATATATGATTTTGTAAAGAGTTTTTATTTGCTTGAGTTATGAACATAGTTCTCACAATAATTTGAAAAGATTTTTGCAAACATTTTGAAAACTTAATTTTTGCAAACTAATTTGACAAATAATTTTTAGAAAAGGTTACAAAATTTGAAAATCATTTTGCAAATATTTTTCGAACATTATATATAGATTTTTCAAAAATAATTTTGCAACTATTTTCCAAACATTTGGAAATAAATTTTCAAAACATTTTATTTCACACAAAGAATATAAATCTTTACAAACAAAACAAATTTGCAAAGGTTGAAAACATTTTACAAAACATTTTTCCAAATAGTTTTCAAAAGATTTTTCAAACCATTTTCAAACATTTTGCAAAACATTTTTACTTGATTTACTAATCGGTATATATAAAGAATTAAAATGAAATTTATACAAGTATTGTATTTTATCCATACTTATTGAAAATACCAAAGTATGAGTTACGGCTAAAGTATACAGAGTATATACGACCCCCTTATACTTAGCTTGATATTATGTCCTCATATGTCAGAAAGAAAAAGAGAAGACATAACTCGTAATGAGTATAGACATGCCTATACTAAAGAGACAAAAGAATGAATGAATGAGAAGTTGACCATCCCCCTATACGTAAGATGAAATAATTCTAAGTATAGTAGATTGTACACAAGGAAGGGAGGGTCAAGGGTTGGAATGTACGAAATCATCAGCTTGACCTGTCCTCCCTATACTTAGGATAAAATATCCCAAAGTATAGCCAAAGTATTAAGAGTTGAGGGGACAAGTGAGGGATCTAAAAATGAACAACTTGGGGTATACACCCCCCTATACTTAGGACAAAGTACGTCCTTAGCAATGATGAAAGTGGTGACACCTTTTCGGGAGAAAAAGAAAATAAAGAACAAAAAGAAGAAAAGAAGAAAAGGAAAGATAATTGAAAAATATTTTGTTCTTCTCCATCTACAACTGTGTGAGTGATTGATTTTATTTCATCTTCATATACGACTTAAATTGAGTCAATGAGACAGAAATGTATCATGCTCTTCAGTAGTTGTCCATTGACTACAAAAGGTTGTGCGTCAACTGACAATTCAGATAACATCATGCTAGCATTGTCATGCACATGTTTCACTATGAACAACCCAGTCCTTTCGCTTTTCAATTTCCCTGGAAAGATATTTAATTTCGTAACAAACAATCAGACCTTCTGACCCGGCTCGAAATTCTTGCTGTGGATGTGCTTGTCATGCCACTTCTTTACCTTCTCCATGTACATCAGGATGTTGTCGTATGCATAATCTCTAAATTTGAGCAGTCTGTTCAGATCCACTTTTTGATTCTTCTCGGCTTTCTTGGAGTCCAATTGCAAATATTGATTGCCCATAAGGATTTATGAATCAATTCAACAGACAAATGGAATGTCTTACCATAGACATGGTAGTAGGAGGACATTCCTAATAGTGACTTGTACTCATGTAAGCCCAAAGAACGGAATCAAGTAGCTGCGACCAGTTCTTATAATTTGGATGCACAAGCTTCTGTAGAATTTTTTTATCTCCCTGTTGGAGCATTTATCCAAGCCATAAGACGGCAGGTGGTAGGGAGAAGTGACACGATGTTCGATGTAAAATTCCTGAGTCAGCTTCTTCACCTTTCTGATGATAAAGTGGCAACCTCTATCTAATATGAGGATTTTTGGTAACTCGAACCTTGAGATGATGTGATCTTTCAGAAATTTACTGACAGTACAAATGTTTGTGATCTGGGCTAGGATGGCCTCCACCTAGTGACTCGCATAGTTCGATAGCAAGCATAATGTACTCGTAACCCTGACTGTTCAAAAATGGGCCCATGAAGTCAATGCCCCAAGCATCAAAGACGTCTGAAATCTATATGAACTTCAGAAGCATTGTCTCTCTCATTTCTAATGTACTACCCTTTTTTTGACATTCAGTGCAATGCTTGACGTAATCTTCTTCTTATTTAAATAATGTTGGCCACCATAGGCCACTTTGAAGTACTTTTGATGTCGTTCTTCTGCCTAAATGGTGCCCTCCAGATTCACTGTCATGACAATGCATGAGAACACTCGGAACTTCCTTCTGAGGGATACACCTCCGTCAGATGCAATCTGCCCCCTCACAAAAGAGATATGGGTCCTCCCACTGATAGAAATGGATATCGGACAAAAACTTCACTTTGAGCTTGGGCTAATCTTATAGAGTTTTCCTGGATACAAGATAGTTCACAACATCGGCATAACAGGGGAGCGAGGTAACTGACAGGATTCCCTCATCTGGAAAGGTCTCTGTAATCGATTGCAAGTTCAGCTCAAAAGATTTGGCTCGAGAAGTATTGATAAGTGATCAGCCACCACATTCTTTACTCTAGGTTTATCTCGTATCTCTAGGTCAAACTCCTTGAGGAGAAGTATCCATCTGATGAGACGTGGTTTGGCATCCTTCTTCCATTGTAGGTAACAAATGGCCAAATGATCTGTGTAAATAATCATCTTGGACCCAAGGAGATGGGATCTCAACTTTTCCAAGGCAAAAACTATTGCTAGCAGCTCCTTCTCAATAACTATTAATTCCTTTGATCTTCATCGAGCATTCAACTAGCATAGTGAATAGTAAACGGGACATTATATTTTCTCTATCCCAGTACAACCTTGATGGCATAATCTGATGCATCCGTCATGATTTTCAAGGGTAACGTCCAATCGGGCTACTACAAGATAGGGGGCTGATGAATCCACGATTCATCATCTCAATATCTTGATCTTAGCAAAATCCACGAGTAAATTCCCTAATAAATGTATATAAAATCCATAAATTAACAAAATAACTCTTGTAAATAAAATACATTAATTATTGTATATTAGATTGTATAAAACAAATTAACAACAAAAAGCCGCAAATTAAAGGAGTTTTTCGCCGGTAAATAGCCCAAAACTTCATGGATTTTTAATAATTTCATTTCAACTCCTTTTTGGCTAATTCTTTCTCCAACTTGTTCATAACAATGTATATAAAAATATAAAAATACAAAACAAATTTTAACTCAAATAAATGCTCCTAGGTCCCAAAGAGAAAAAGCCGTAAAGTCCAACTTCCAAGCTAAATTCCCGCTCCGTCTGCACTCCGAATTCACCAAACTCACTTTTAAAGTTAAATTTAGAAAATTATCTATCCAATGGAAGTGGTTTCATTAAAATCGGAGCTTATTTGCAAAAGTTGGGTTTTGGGACCTAGATGTACATTGTATATTATATATATTCATTCTGTATTCATTTTTTATTTTATCTTTCCTAATTATTAAAAATACAAAAAAATTATGCTTGTGTTGTATTTTTATTACACTATTTTACTGTATTTTTTCATTGTAAATATCTCTTATTAAAAAGAAAAAAATACAAATTAGAAAAGTAAACAAAAAATTGTACATGGTGTTTTGTCTTCTTTTGTAAATTCTCCACTATTTCTCTTTTTATTTTATTTTATTGTATTTAAAGTAGCCTCCTTTATTTATTTATTTATTTAGTATTTAATTTCCATTCTCTACGATAACCACCAATTCAACTCTATTATTACACAATTTTTTCCAACTTCCCATTCAACTCCGTTAATTATACAACCTCCCATCCAACTCCAACACCTTGATAACTTCTCATTCTTTCCTCCTTTTATACATCTCATTCTACTCATTTTTGCTTTTGATCCATCTTTATGTGAGGAGAGCCGAGTTCCCAGAGTTGAATCGGTGACAGTGACGCAACCGCGGTCGAGCGACGACAACCCTCTCTCCGATGAGATCCATTGGCTTTTTGGCCAACATTGCAGCCGCAAACGCACGCTGCTCGAGCTCATCGCTCGTCGGCAATTCGAGCGAAGACCGTGCTCTTGTGAGCACATCACAGGCGACCGTCGCCATCCTAGGTAATTTATTTTCATCTTGTTGTAATCATTTGTCCCTTTGCAAATTTTTTTAGCACACCACATATCATCCCTTCCATCACCACATCATAACACCATCATTTTTTCCTTTTTGTTTAGTTCATCATCACCCACCAATCCATCTTATTATTTTTCGTCATATTCTCTATTTAAACAAAATTAAAAAAATTAAATCTGAAACAAAAAAAATTAGAACAGCATAAATAAAAAAATAAAAAATAAAAAAAGGAAACATGAGGAGGCCGTCCGCCGCCCCCGCTTTTCCTTCTCCGACTCCAACCGCCCCTCGCCGGCCGTGCATCGCAGTCCCCACCCGCGCGCCCCTGCGCCACCCTCCACGTGGATGCAAGCCGCGCTGCCCGGCGGTGGCTGCCCGCCCCTCCCGCCCTCCTCGACCCCCTTTCATCCCCTGCCCCGCCGCGAGCTACTTCCAGCCGCCGCAACCCTCGCTGTAGCCTCCAACTCCGCCCGGCCTCCACGCAGGCGCCTACCGTCGCTCGCTGCGCGGCTCTCACCGGCGTCGCCCACCACCCAGTTGGGTTCACCTCCTGCATCTCCAGGAAGAAGAAGATAGGTTTGTTTTTGTGTATTTTTTTATTCCGTAAAATTTGCATAATTGTATAGAAAAGTTCTTGTAATTACAAATAGGTCCCTGTAATTATTTTGTTCTGATTAAGTTATTTTCTGTTTTGTACACATAACCCTGTATTGTCTTTTCAATTTGGACCTTATTTTTGCATTTTTTTATTCAAAGAAAAATGTCATTGTGTTGAGCAACTAATTTTCTACCATCTAACTATTTTCTTATATTTTTATGATATTTAGGTAATTAATTAAAATTGTTCAAGTGAAATATTGCATATTTTACCCAAATTAAGCTCTTAAATTTATATCTCACTAACGTTTGCTCTAAAAATTCCACAAAAATTAGGAATGATGTCATGAAATGTGCTTGAGATACTATCCAAATTTAATCCAATGTGGGTTTGTCTTGTGCCTAAAATAATTCATAAAGTGATTTTAGTATTTGATTTTTAGTTAAATCCACATACATTATTTTTGCGAAATTTAAAGTCTCCTGGATTCCATATGAAAATACCTATATGAGATAATTTTCTCTCTACCTAATTTGAAAACTGGATTAATTAGGAATTAATTACTCATTATCACTCTGTTTTCACAAAAAAATCAATAAAAAATTTCATAATTTGTCAAAAAATTCCAAAAAAAAATCGCTGTATCTTCCTTGCATCATGTTTTCATTTCAGTAAATTTTTCATCATTTTTACTTACTGTTTGTCTAAAAATTGTGAAAATACCCATAAAAATGTGCATTTTAATTTGTTGCATTTTAATTCCTAAAAATACAAAAATTATGTTTTGTGTTCATCACTGAATTAGGATTTTAGAAAAAATATAATTTATCTAAATTGGACTAATTTGACATTAAAATTAATTTGACCTTGCTGTGTGTTTTCTTAATGTCTTAATTCACTCGCAACTTGCATTTGCATTCTATTTGCATAAAAAATTCTAAAAAAACTGCATTTGGAAATCAAGATCTAAATTTTCAAATTAAACCCAAGTTGTTCCTTTGCCACCCTGTGTTCGATCCCGGACTTGCCCGGGATATAAATTAAGCCGAGACACACTTCACGGAGATCCTTCTCTCGGTTCTAACTGAATCGCTAGGTACACGTGCTACAACGTGCCCGAATTAATCATCATATTTAGCGACTCGTCAGATGGCACCTTTGTCGGGGAGGCAAACAGCTTAGGGACTAATTTAAAAATTTGGATTTAGATTTCACTTACTCGGGTAGTCTGACCCCCGAGCCACCTTGTATTTATTCCATTTTTCTTTCAATTATTTATCTTCATATTTTTGTATATATTTTGTTTTTATCTCTCTAACATAAATCTTATTTTCCTTGCGAGGGTCCGGTGGACTTGGAGTGCATCGGAGGTCGACGGACGAGACGCACGCCGACTGCTGAAGTGTGAGGATAATTCATTTAACTTCGAGAGAAATTTTGTAAATTCTTGTAACTATTTAGCTTGCTCAATTATAGCGGCTCTTGTTTGAGAGCTCGCGTGTGTAAAAAAGACTTGGACTTTATTTGTGGTGTGTCGAGACCTGTTTCACTCTCCGGTGAGGGTGGGGTCTCGACTTGAGTGGCGAACTTAAGATTAGGCACACAGTAGTATAGAATCAAATTTGTTTGTGCCCATCGTAATTTAGACCACACATATCTTATAGGATTCACACATCTAATAAGATTCATAATGAGACGCACATAGATACGTACTACTTAGCTCAAATTCAATCAATTCTTCCCTACTAATAGTATACTGTTTAGGTGCAGTTTTCTCGATCTGCATGCATTTAGTGTAAAATTTATAAATTCAATTTTGCATAACGCATGGAGAGTGCTGGGATTCACTATAAGTATACCTTCTTCTGAGCATGCATCATAGTTTCACGTTTGCATTCTGATTTTCGAATCTCTTCTTATTTTATAACTTATGGTTTAAACAGAAATTGGGACTGAACGGTAGACGTGTTTATGTGATCAGATAACTTTCAAGTGATAACCTAACTCTTAAATTGGGACTGAATTGAGCAGGTCGATTTAATTAATTGGAATAAAAAGAACCCATATTCTCGGGTGCATAAAGCCCTCATTGTTTTATTTACTTGCAAGTGAGAGAGAGACGACCCTAGGATAGAGCCAAGTCTGGATTTCTTACTTACTACTGGTTCTTTATTTTTAGGTAATTACCAACTCTTCAGTGAGGAATACGGGTAGCCAATAAACGGTCCGGACTTCCTTAGTAGAGTGGGAGGTTTAGAGGATGCGTTAGTCCTCAAGGAACGGGTAGCTGTATTTATACAGTCCGTACTTGCTCCTATACTGGCTGAAAGTAGGTCAAACTAGTCGTAAGAACCGGGCCAGTCTGTAGGAAAATACGGGCACCTAACAGCTCGTTAATCCTTCCAAGATTGTATTCTTACCAACTAAAATTGACCAGATAATTCGGCCGAACCTTTACGGCCATCACGTGTTAAGTTGGTGAAATTGAGGGTTTGAATTGTGTTTGTATTGTGTGAGTTCACTCCGCACATTTACGTGCACCGTAGAACTAGCGCCTCATTGACTATACAGTTCGAATCGGTTCTTTTGACATCGAAGATGACCGATTGGGGGGATATTTATTCGGACTTTGCGAATCTCTCGTTGAACCCTCCAAGAAGTATGTCTTTGCAGGTCCATGCGCAACTTGGACCAACCTGGACTCATGACCCTCTTGAGCCCAGGATCACCCACTCTCGGGATGGTTACTCTCAAACCATTCCATTTCTCTCTTCCCACCTCACCGAGGAAGACCATCGCCTTGGTGAGAATATCTTGATTCATAAGTCCTCTTCTAATCAAGAACACCTTGCTGATTCAGGACCTAAAGAAGACACAAGGAAAATGCCTCCAAAGAAGAAAGAAGAGGAAGAAGAGAACCATGAAGACACATTGAGGATGGTACTAGCCCGATTAGATGCATCTGAGCAGCAACATACACTACTCCAAGCTCAGCTAGGACAACTAAATGTTGGGGTCGAACCACCAATGGATGTGGCGTACAACCACGAACAATATCAAATTCACAACTACTTGAGTCCGGTCGAACCCAATGGTGATTTTGAGTTGAAGCCGCACTTTCTGAACCTGCTGCCACACTTTGATGGGAATGCTTCTGAGGAGCCATATGCATTCCTAAGGGACTTTGAGCTAATCTGTGCTAATCTCAAACATAATAATGTTAGCCAGGATTATATTGGGCTCAAAGCCCTTCCATTTTTCTTTGGGTGGAAAAGCCGATTACTGGGTGAAGAATCTTGGAATCATCGTCACCACTTATGCCCAGTTCAAGGACCTATTCCTAAAGAAGTTCTACCCGTTGAGTATAACTAATATGATGAGGATGCGAATTACGAGTTTTTCCCAGTTACCCCATGAAGCCTTCTGTGATGCTTGGGAAAGATTCAAGGACATTCTGCAAAAGTGTCCCTGTCACAATTTAGATGATAACATCTTGGTCCAATCATTCTTCACTGGTCTTAACCCTGAGATGCAGGGTTTAGTGAGCGCTGCTTGTGGAGGCAACTATACATCACGAGGAGCAGATACCGTCTGGAGGGTATTCGAGCAGATGGCTGAAACTAGCCACTCACAGATGGCCAGCAGGGCCTATAGACCATCCCCCAGTTCACTCTCATCTGGAGGGGGAAAGTCAGCTGTAGTTGATCTCTCTCAGGACGTGATCCCTAGCATGGGACTTCTTGCTAACAAGCTTACTGTAGTCGAGAGGATTGATAGGAGAATTGATGAATCAGACTGGAGCATCTCCAAACTTCCAAAACAGATGGAGGAGTTGACCGAGAAGATATCTAAGATAAAGATATTTGCCGTGACTGCACCCTCTGCTCCCGTATACTGAGTTCACCATGTTCAGAAGCAGTTCATGTCAGGGCAACCCCAGCCGTGGGAGCATGACCAATCCTACAACCACTCTTTCCAGCAGCCACCTCCATCAGCAGAGACAGTTGAGGAGGAGCCTCCACCGGTTTGGGAGGTGAATGTTGTATGGTATACTCAGGACCCTGCCAGGTAGGGAAGTACGGGAGACCGACTGACCTATCAGCGTCCCCCGACCTTTCACAACACCGCATTCACCTCCACACCACCTCCTTCACAGCAGAGCCCTTGATTCCAGCCACCCCAGCAGCACCGGCAGCAGTACCAGCAGTATGGTCGACAAGGCCATTACCAGGCAGGCCAGCAGGGCCTGCAACCCCAGAAGCAGCAGCAGAGGCAGTACTCTGGCCAGCAGGGTCAGTCTTCTCGTTCTTCTTCCCAGTCTTATGCACATCCTTCTTCGTCTAGTCCTGTGGATATACAGCAGCAGATACACGACGAGCTACGTTCCTACAGGAACGAGATTCATGACTTACGGGTGGATGTCAACCGCTTGTCCAGATGGCGAGACGAGCAGACTGCACCCTCTACCTCTATCCCAGCCCAAGTTCAGGATAACCCCAATAGCCTGAACCGTTCTAGTTCTCAGCAGCACTTTAGTCAGGTATACTATTCAGCATCTCCTAAATCTGAACATGAGATTCTTTCGTGTGACGAGGCTAACCACATGTCACTCAGGAGCGGAAGGACTGTGACCGTACCTGACCGGGCGAAGGAAACGAGGAGGGGCATCTCTGGAGCTCTACCTGAGGAGTTTTCAGAGGACAAGGAGGAGATACATCATATTTCGGAGCCCCATTAGCACCATTCGAGGATTTCCACTCAGGGAGCCGAGACGAGGAGGAGAGCGCGTATGCAGCATCGTCAGCATGGATATTCTTCTAAGTCTACGGAAGACCTTGCATCTCCGGTTGTGGCGGATACCACTCCAGCTTCTATTCCACAACTTGTAGTAGATAGTTTTGATTCTGATTCCATGTTGCATCAAAACGATTCATGTATGAAGAACTCTGTTTCCGTTAATGCAAAGAATGATCTTTTAGTTCATGATTTAGACTCTTCATCTTCTGTTTCTCTATCTTCCATCCCTTTCCCCCGTGCTCTTACGGCAGGAAAGCGCATCAAAAAGATTCAGAAAGATGACCCCGATATGGCACAATTTTGTAAAG
The DNA here is from genome assembly GCA_037367405.1 of Ottelia alismoides. Classification (NCBI taxonomy): domain Eukaryota; kingdom Viridiplantae; phylum Streptophyta; class Magnoliopsida; order Alismatales; family Hydrocharitaceae; genus Ottelia; species Ottelia alismoides. Next base: position 2,098,811 of record JAZKJV010011346.1, on the reverse strand, counting down.
AGAACATCACTGTAAAGGTGCCATTTGATGAATATGTGGCTAACCATCCTGCATTCCAAAACTACCTTAAGGTAAGATGCACACCTACAAGGGTTAGCAGGAAGAAAGAGAACCGGAAAATAAAGACACATGTCTTATCAGTAGCCACGACGTATTGTCTCAAGAATCAGACTTTGCCAAAGAAAAAGAGAGACATGGGTGCTCACTATGTGGAGAGTCTTATTGACGACATTGCGTTTGCACGCACACTCTTAGATAATGGTTCTTCAATCAACTTACTTCCCTTATCATTATATCAGAAATTGGAGTTGGGACCACTTCGCAAATCTAGAGCTTTACTCCAATTTGTAGATCGTACAGTGAAGAGACCTAAGGGAGAAGTGAAGAATGTCGTTATCTCGATTGAGGGGCAGAACTATCAGGTTGACTTCACAGTCTTGGACATGGATACCCCCAATCATTGGAGAGAATCTCAGATCATTCTTGGGAGACCCTTCCTTAGGACCGCAGGCGTAGCTTTCGATTATGGTACGGGAATGATGAAGTTCCATTCTACAGGCGGAGAAGTGAACCTTGAGATGAAGAAAACCAAGTGTTAGTGACCTGATTCAGAGAGTAGTACAGAGTACTCATCTTCAGAGGCAGATTGCAGTATGATTAGCACAGTTGGGATTTGGGGACAGATTCCTTCAAGATAGAGCGAGACCCTTTCATCTGGAGAGGATATAGTGCATGATGCAGTTTTCAAGGTGTTGTCTGATTTTGCTAGAGATGCATCAACCTATTCTCATGATGACATAGAGATCCATCCAGATCTGTCAGTTCCATCCTCTTCGGAACAATAATGGGACATAGATGACGAGTCGGACGTGGCTTTTGTCGATTGTTTGGATATTTTTGACGATCCGACTCCCGATACTTCTGATTCGGTGGCGAGTACTACTCAGTTTAGCCCACCTTCATGCAGCACGAAACCAGATTCAGAGTCAGTTCAACCAAATCTACTTGATGATACCACATTGCCAGAACTGAAATCACTACCTCCTACACTCAAGTATGCCTTTCATGCGGGACCCAAAGAGAGATATCATGTCATCATTAGCTCAGACTTGACTTTAGAACAGGAGTCTAGGTTGTTTGAAGTCTTAGAGAGGAACCGCAAAGCAATAGGCTGGATAGTGTCGGATCTCATGGGCATCAACCCCGCTCTCTGCTCGCACCACATTTTTACTGAGGAAAATGTAAGACCTTCCCGCGAGTTCCAGAGGAGACTTAACCCCAATCAACGAGAAGTGGTGAAGAAAGAGATTGAGAAATGGGGCAAGGCAGGGTTTATATACCCTATTTCTGACTCCAAGTGGATGGCCCCAATTCATGTCGTCCCGAAGAAGTCGGGAATTCAGATGGTCACCAACGAGGAGGGGGTAGAGATCGCGACACGAGTACCTACGTCGTGGCATGTCTGTGTTGATTATAGGCGCTTGAATGCCACGACCAAGAAAGATCACTTTCCCTTGCCTTTTATTGATCAGATCTTGGAGAGACTTGCAGGAAAATAGTTGTTCTGTTTTTTTGATGGGTACTCAGGCTACAACCAGGTAGCTATAGCCCCTGAGGACCAGAAAAAGACCACATTCACATGTCCATTCGGCACTTATGCTTTCAGGCGCATGCCATTCGGGCTCTGCAATGCCCCAGGACATTTCAGCGGTGCATGATAGCCATATTTGCCGAGATGGTGGGAGATTTCCTGGAAGTGTTCATGGATGACTTCTCGGTCCATGGTGATTCTTTTGATACATGTTTAGCTCACTTAGACTGAGTACTCACGAGGTGTAGAGAGGTGAATTTGGTACTCTCTTGGGAGAAGAGTCACTTTATGGTGACGGACGGTATCGTATTGGGGCATGTCATCTCCAAAAGGGGAATGGAGGTTGACCCTGCCAAGATGGAGGTGATCAAGAAACTTGATCCACCTACCAACGTGAAGTCAGTGCGGTCATTTATAGGGCATGTTGGATTCTATAGGAGATTTATTCAGGATTTTTCAAAGATCGCCTGCCCACTGACTAAGCTCTTAGGGAAAGACACAGAGTTCGTTGTAGATCACAGGTGTCTGGAGGCCTTTGAGCTCTTGAAGAGGAAGATTTGTGCCTCGCCTATCCTACAAGCTCCTGACTGGTCTCTCCCCTTTGAGATCATGACCGATGCTTCAGATTTCGCTATAGGAGTTGTGTTAGGACAACAGCGAGAGGGGATTCCATTTGCGATTCACTATGCGAGCAAAGTATTAGATCCTACACAGAATAATTATACAGTGACTGAAAAGGAAATGCTCGCGGTAGTATGGGCCCTCGAGAAGTTCAGATCATATATTTTGGGCTCTAAGGTGACAATTTACACAGATCACACAACCATTCGATACTTAATGGAAAAGAAGGATGCGAAGGAGCGTCTTCTTAGGTGGATTTTACTCCTCCAGGAATTTGATTTGGAGATTAAAGATAAACCCGGAGTGAAGAATGTTGTGGCTGATCACCTTTCTCGGATTGAACTTAAGGATTCTCCTAATCATGAGCGGATTAGAGAGACTTTCCCAGATGTGTCAATTTGTGTTATTGACTCACTCCCGTGGTATGCCAACATGGTGAACTATCTTGTCTCCAAGCAGGTTCCCCATGGTTGGACTAGGAGCAGCATTGATCGACTGAAGTTGGATTCGAGGAGATACCACTCGGACGATCCTTTCCTTTTCTTCGAAGGACCGGATTGTGTTTGTAGAAGGTGTATTCCTCAGGAGGAATACCATAGTGTCCTCACATATTGTCATTCACTTGAGACTGGAGGAAACCATTCGAGAAAGAGAAGTGCTCACAAAGTACTTTAATGTGGATTGTATTGGCGACCTTGTTTAGAGATGCTATTGATTTTGTACGCTCGTGCCCAATCTGTCAAAGAATGGGAGGGATAGTTGGACAGAGAGATGAGATGCCCATGCAACCGATGATTATTTGTGATGTTTTTGATGCATGGGGCATAGATTTTACGAGTCCCTTTCCCAACAGCCAAGGACATGAGTACATATTGTTGGCGGTTGATTATTTATCCAGGTGGGTGGAGGCTATCCCAACCCGAACCGCAGACAGCAAGACTGTTTGTAATTAGAGATCATATTATTGCTGAGTTCGGGGTGCCAAAAGTTTTGATATCTGATGGGGGTAGCCATTTTGTGAACCGAGATATGAGATCTTTAGCTAAGGACTATGGATTTGAGCATAGAGTTACTAATCCTTACCACCCACAGTCCAACGACATGGCAGAGGTTTCGAACAGAGAGGTGAAGAGTATTTTTTTTACTTTTTTTACTATTAGGATTTGAACCCTGGTCCTTTAAAGTGGAAGCCACTGCTTCTACCACCAGACCATTAGAGGGGTTAGGTGAAGAGAGTATTTTGCAGAAGTTGGTTCGTCCCGATAGGAAGAACTGGTCTCAGCATTTGGACCAAGTTCTGTGGGCCTATAGGACAACCTACAAGACACCATTGGGTACTTCACCATTTAGAATGATCTATGGCAAGCCATGCCATTTGCCAGCAGAATTGATTCATAAATCCGAATGGGCAATTAAGAAGATTAATTGGAGTTGTCACCTAGGGAAGCTTTGCCGGGACTTGAACTTGAACGAGCTCGTGGAAATCCGAAACATGGCATATGAAAACAGTTTGATTTATAAGGACAAAGTAAAGAGATGGCATGATCAACACATTAGGTGCAAAGACTTTGAACCTGGGCAAAAGGTATGGTTGTTCAACGCCAGATTGAAGATGTTCCATGGGAAGCTCAAATCTAAATGGACGGGTCCCTTTGTAGTTAAGAAACTGCACGAGAATGGAAGTGTAGAGATAGCTGATCTCGCAGATGGTGCATAATCTCATGTGGTGAATGGACAACTGTTGAAGCATTTTGTTGATTCGAAAGAGCAGTTAGTCCAAGTCGAGGTCATCAACTTCATGCAGAGTGAGCACAGAGCAGATACATCTTATTACTCTTCATAAAGATGCAGCATCAAGATTCAACAACTTAGAAGATGCAATCACTCTTGTACATTCTCCCTTCTTTGTATATTCTCCAGATCACATCGGTTCTTACACTTACTCTTGTCCTATACTTAGGCTTACCAAGAGCCTAAGTATAGGGGGAGCCGATACCTGCCATATGTACATACTCATCCATTTCTCCTCTTGACCTCGTTCACCCCATTTTTGCTCTTCTTCTATACTTAGGCTAACCAGAGCCTAAGTATAGGGGGGCGGATCGACTTCTATACTTTTTATTATTTTAGCTTTCCTACGCTTAGTACGAGCTATGTCTTTTTGTCACCTAGTGCCATGAGGACATAGCACAAGTTAAGTATAGGGGGCGTGTATATATTACATATACACTTTACCCATAGCTCGTACTTTCACGTATTCTTGTATATATATTATACAATAATTATGGGGTGGGTAAAAAAACAAAAAAAACAAAAAAAAATTTCCAAAAAAAACTCTCTTCAAAAAAAACTTCAAAAAAACTATTTTTTTCTTATTTTCTTAAAAAAACTTTTTCAAAAAAAATGTGTGTCCTTTCTTATCTACCAATCTTTTTCAAAAAAAAAAGAGAGAAAGCAAAACTTTTTCTATAACAAACTTTCTTCTTTCCTTTGTTTTTCAATTAAAAAAACAAAAAACACAACTCTCTAAAAAATCACAAAAGAAAAAAAAACTAACTAATAAGTTGGTTTAATCCCTGACACAATTCACTTTCACACAAGACTAGTGATGTTCAAGAACACTTGATTTATGAGGTCTTCATATTTTGAGTTAACCGGCCTTAGTCATTAGGGTCTTGGACTTAATTATTCACATTTTCCTAGTTTGAAATATTTGTGTGCTATATTGCATGCTTAGTCTCTGCCTTAAGAATATGATCAGTACCTCACATACAAAACTGCAGTTATGATGAGATGAGTTGAAATTTCACTTGAGGACTGGGATGAGGGATTTGAGTTTGGACTTGATTTGATGATGCTCGAGGATGGGATAAAATCAATGAAGGCTTCATGAAACTTGAGTGTCAGCATCTTTAGCCAGTATGAGAACATGGTTCTTGTACTATCTCTTGACATTTACCTATGTGCCAGGGTGTGATAAAATAAAAAAATTGTTGATCAGTGTGCATCAACTCTTGGTAAAAGCAGTGGAGCAAGCCAAAAATATTACAAAGCAATGAAATATCAAAGAAAAGCTCTCATTCCACAAAGATAATTATCAAAAGAGCTTCCACCAAAGGCGAGCGCTCCCAACCATTTCAAAGTGTCCACTTGGACCACCGCTATTAGGACCAGGAGTCGGGTTTGCACCAAAAAAGGGCTCTGCATCGTAAATGCTACAAGTCTGGGTGTAGAAGGTATAATAGATACACAAAAAAGGCACACCCCGGTGTACTCCCAGGAAAATAAGTGCAGACGACTCCAACTTCTCTTGACAAACGTACTGATCAACACCAAAAATATGCGTTGCGTAATAAGGCACTTGAGAGGATCCTTGTTCCAATGAGAGGGAGAGAAGAAATGACACAATCCTATGCCCTCCATCAACTGGCCTTCCATCCACACTTTCAAGTCTGACAACTAAAGAGACGGTGGATTGGATGCAAGAAATGGTTTATTCCCTAGTGTTGAGGATCAGGTCCTTAGGAGAATCTCTTGGACTGGAACCTTGTGTGACGTTGTGACTCTACTCTTGTAGTTGCGGTCAACACTTAAAGTCATATCTCTACCATATATGTATACAAAGAGAGTCTAATGATTAGGGAAATTGGATACCTTTTAACTAGAGCTTGGTTCAGGTTAGAATTTTAGGATCTCTAAAACCGAGAGTTCTTAAATGGATCAAGACTTGTATTCACATGCACAGTCAGTGGTTAACCCAACTTATTCATTCTTTATTTGCTCGAGGACTAGCAAAGTTTAAGTATAGGGGGGTGATGAATCCACGATTCATCATCTCAATATCTTGATCTTAGCAAAATCCACGAGTAAATTCCCTAATAAATGTATATAAAATCCATAAATTAACAAAATAACTCTTGTAAATAAAATACATTAATTATTTTATATTAGATTGTATAAAATAAATTAACACCAAAAAGCCGCAAATTAAAGGAGTTTTTCACCTATAAATACCCAAAACTTCATGGATTTTTAATAATTTCATTTCAACTCCTTTTTGGCTAATTCTTTCTCCAACTTATTCATAACAATGTATATAAAAATACAAAAATACAAAATAAATTTTAGCTCAAATAAATGCTCCTAGATCCAAAAGAGAAAAAGCCGTAAAGTCCAACTTCCAAGCCAAATTCCCGCTCCGTCTGAACTCCGAATTAACCAAACTCACTTTTAAAGTTCAAGTTAGAAAATTATCTATCTAATGGAAGTGGTTTCATTAAAATCGAAGCTCATTTGCAAAAGTTGGGTTTTGGACCTAGATGTACATTGTATATTATATATAATCATTCTTTATTCATTTTTTATTTTATCTTTCCTCATTATTAAAAATACAAAAAAATTATGCTTGTGTTGTATTTTTATTACACTATTTTACTGTATTTTTCCGTTGTAAATATCTCTTATTTAAAAGACAAAAAATACAAATTAGAAAAGTAAACAAAAAATTGTACATGGTGTTTTGTCTTCTTTTGTAAATTCTCCACTATTTCTCTTTTTATTTTATTTTATTGTATTTAAAGTAGCCTCCTTTATTTATTTATTTATTTATTTATTTATTTATTATTTAATTTCCATTCTCTACAATAACCACCAATTCAACTCCATTATTCCACCATTTTTTCCAACTTCCCATTCAACTCCATTAATAATACAACCTCCCATTCAACTCCGCCACCATAATAACTTTTCATTCTTTCCTCTTTATATACATCTCATTCTCCTCATTTTTGCTTTTGATCCATCTTTATGTGAGGAGAGCCGAGTTCCCAGAGTTGAGTCGGTGAAAGCGACTTAACCGCGGTCGAGCGACGACAGCCCTCTCTCCGGTGAGATCCGTTGGCTTTTTGGCCAATATCGCAGCCGCAACCGCGTGCTGCTCGAGCTCATCGCTCGCCGGCGATTCGAGCGAAGACCGTGCTCTTTTGAGCACATCATAGGCGACCATCTCCATCCTGTGTAATTTTATTTTCATCTTATTGTCATCATTTGTCCCTTTGCAAATTTTTTTAGCACACCACATATCATCCCTTCCATCACCACATCATAACACCATCATTTTTTCCCATTTGTTTAGTTCATCACCACCCAACAATCCATCTTATTATTTTTTGTCATATTCTCTATTTAAACAAAATTAAAAAATTAAAATCTAAACAAAAAATTAGAACAACAAAAATTAAAAAATCAAAAAAAATAAAAAAAGGAAACAAGAGGAGGCCGTCCGCCGCCCCCCCTCCCTTTCGTCCTCCGAGTTCAGCTGCCCTTCACCGGCCGCGCATCGCAGTCCCCACCCGCACGCCCCTGCGCCGCCCTCCGCATGGATGCAAGCCGTGCCGCCCGACGGTGGCTGCCCGCCCCTCCGCACCCACGTGCAACAGCCTTGACGCAGCTACCCAACTCCAGCCACCCCTCCCGCCCTCGTTGACCCCCTTTTATCCCCTGCCCTGCCATAGGCCACTTCCAGCCGTCGCAACCCTCGTTGTAGCCTTCAACTCCGCCCAACCTCCACGTGGGCGCCCACTGCCGCTCGGCGCGTGGCTCTCGCCGCCGCCGCCGCCCACCACCCAGTTGGGTTCACCTCCTGCGTCTCCAGGAAGAAGAAGATAGGTTTGTTTTTGTGTATTTTTTTCCGTAAAATTTGCATAATTGTATAGCAAAGTTCTTGTAATTACAAATAGGTCCCTGTAATTATTGTGTTCTGATTAAGTTATTTTCCGTTTTGCACACATAACCCTGTATTGTCTTTTCAATTTGGACCTTATTTTTGCATTTTTTTATTCAAAGAAAAATGTCATTGTGTTGAGCAACTAATTTTCTACCATATGACTATTTTCTTATATTTTTATGATATTTGGGTAATTAATTAAATATGTTCAACTGAAATATTGCATATTTTACCCAAATTGAGCTCTTAAATTTATATCTCACTAACGTTTGCTCTAAAAATTCCACAAAAATTAGGAATGATGTCATGAAATGTGTGGGTTTGTCTTGTGCCTAAAATAATTCATAAAGTGATTTTAGTATTTGATTTTTAGTTAAATCCACATACATTATTTTTGCGAAATTTCAAGTCTCTTGGATGCCATATGAAAATAACTATATGATATAACTTTCTCTCTGCTTAATTTGAAAACGTGGATTAATTAGGAATTAATTACTCATTATTACTGTGTTTTCACTAAAAAATCCATAAAAATTCATAATTAGTCAAAAAATTCCATAAAAAACTGTATATCTTCCTTGCATCATGTTTTCATTTCAACAAATTTTTCATCATTTTTGCTTATTGTTTGTGTAAAAAATTGTGAAAATACCCATAAAAAGTGTGTATTTTTATTTGTTGCATTTTAATTCCTAAAAATACAAAAAAATATGTTTTGTGTTCATCACTAAATTAGGATTTTAGAAAAAACATAATTTGGCTAAATTGGACTAATTTGACATTAAAATTAATTTGGCCTTGTTGTGTGTTTTCTTAATGTCTTAATTCACTCGCAACTTTCATTTGCATTCTATTTGCATAAAAAAATTCTAAAAAAACCGCATTTGGAAATCAAGATCTAAATTTTTAAATTAAACCCAAGTTGTTCCTTTGCCTCCCTGTGTTCGACCCCGGACTTGCCCGGGATATAACTTAAGCCAAGACACTCTTCACGGAGATCCTTCTCTCGGTTCTGACTGAATCGCTAAGTACACGTATTACAATGAACCCAAATTAAATATCGTATTTAGCGACTCGTCGGGACCGAGTGATGAGTTCTTTCAGCTTATTGAAGGCAAGGAGTGTGTGGTCATCAACAATAAAATCATTCTCCATGCCCAAAAGTTCAGTCAATGTTCAGGCCAACTTGTTGAAATCATTGATGAATTGTTGATAGAAACTGACACAACCCAAAAATGATTGGACTTGTTTGATTGTTGTTGGTGGCTCGATTTTAGAAATCACCTCCACCTTGGTTGGGTCAACTTCCATGCCACGTTTAGATACATTGTGACCCAGCACAATTCCTTCAATCACCATGAAGTTCCTCTTCTCCCATGAGAGCACTGGATTGACTTCGTAGCACCTCCACAGAACTCGGTCTATATAGTCAAGAAATTGATCAAATGAATCCTCATAGATCGAAAAATCATCCATGAAATCCTTCAGAAAACTACCCACGATGTCAGTGAATACTGCAAGCATACACCTCTGAAATGTGGTTAGGGCATTACACATCCTGAATGGCTTCCTTCTGAAGGCATACATCCTTAATGGACAGGTAAACGTGGTCTTATCTTGGTGTTTAGGAGCTATAGAAACTTTATTCTATCCAGAGTACCCGTCCAAAAAGAAGAAATATTCCTTCGCAGCCAGTCTCTTAAGCATTTGGTCAATGAAGGGCATCGGGAAGTGGTCTTTCTTGGTGTCGACGTTCAATCTTCTGTAGTCAATGCACACTCGCCAAGAAGTGGGTACTCTAGTCAGGATCTCCTCTCCTATGTCATTATTGACAATAGTGATCCCTAATTTCTTGGGCATGGCGTGCAAATTACTCACACATTTAGACTCAGAGATGGGATAGATGAATCCCGCATCACACCATTTATGAATCTCTTCATGACAATCTCTCGAAGGTTCGGATTCAGTCTTATTTAAAATTTGCGAGAGGATTTGCTATCTTCCTCAACGAAAATGTGATGGGGCAAAGTGAAGGATTGATTCCATGTAGATCAAAGATTTTCCAACCTATCGTCTTGCAGTTACATTCAAGAACTTCCATCAGAGTGGATTCTTGGTCTGTGGTCAGGTGTGCATTGATAGTGATTAGGTGCATATTTGGCCCACCTGTAAGGAAGGCGTACTTCATGTTGGATGGTAATGGTTTCAGCTCGGGCGGGATGGGAGCTGCTTCATTGGCGACTTCAGAAATGATAATAGGTGGTTGTTCTTTCAACTGTTCAATGTCCACCATTGACTGTTCAGGATCATCTTTCAAAAATTCAGAGAAATTACCAATTAGATCCACATTATTGTAGAATTTGTCAATGATCTGATCTTGGTCTTGAGAGCTCATTGTCCCCACAGAAAGTTCTTCAATATCATTGGGCACATCAACACAAATCTCATACTCATCGATAGAGGGGAATTCAACTGCTTGCTCCACTCCTTCCTTGGGAAAGAGGAAGTTATGGATCTCCATGTCGTCTAGAAAAAGATATATATCTTGTCATTCCTTCAAAAATTAGCAGTCATCAGGACGATTGATTTTACACACACTCACGACAGATGCTCCCAGTGTAGGCATGGGTTTAGCAACAATCTCTATTATGACTTTGGGTCGCTAGAGCTGAATGTGATCTCTCCAGTGCCATAGTTCAGTTCTGCTTCGGTAGTTCAGAGGAATGGCCGACCCAAAATGATATGGTTATGGAGCGAATGTGTGGAGACATCCATGTCCAACATGACAAAGTCAATAGGGAACTGAATCCCTTGAATAGTTATGATCACGTCCTCAACATGCCTCTAGGTCACTTGACTAACTTGTCTGCAAACTACAAAATTATCTTGGTTGGCTTACGCAGACCTAACCCGAACTCAGTAAGCAGTGAGGCTAGCATCAAATTGATAAAAGACCTGCTATCGAGTAATGTTCTTTCGAATTCTTGGTCAAACATCTAGCAACGAATGAGTGGCTCTCCCTTGTTCTTGTTTTTATCTGGGTGATTGTTGATGGTGTTGATTGTGGCCATGGTGAGAATGTGCTTTTTAGACTTACCACCTTGACTTCTTGGATTATGGGGACAAGGTCGATGCCTCATTGTATATGCATCTATTAATACTTTCTTCACATCAAATATGTACTCAAGATCTTTCATGAGAGGCATATTAAAGACCAAATTCTGGATAAATTCCACAACTGCGAGATCAGACAAAGCATTTATCTTTTTTTTATTTTTTTGTGTTTTTTCATTGCTTCTGGAAAAGGAATATCTACAGTCTCAATAATTGTATTGTCCAAAATCTTGTCCATATCATGATGTACATGTAGATGGTAAAAATGTAAAGAATCATCTGTAAGTGGTGGACTAAAAAATGTTGGCTCGTCTTCCTTGACTGACTTCGTGTCTGCTGCATGTGAGGGGTTCTCCAAGACTAGTACTGGGGTTTCTGCATGTGTAGGGGCCTTAAAGCTGGTTGGTCTCCACTGAGACTGCTACTGCTTCCTTCTTTTTGTGTTTTTGGGTTTTCTTCATTTTTTATTTTTGTTGCTTTTTCTAGTACTCCTCCAAAAATGGTATCTAGCCCCGGTGCTCGCTGGGCTGACGACTCCCAGTCAAACGCTGGATGCTCTCTTCACAGTTGCTGATGGTTGCAACGTCCTACTGCTCCTAAGAATAACAATGTTAGCGATAAATTAATCAACTCCACATGAATTCGGTAGATAACTGCACACTACTTGCTCCTTGTGTCGGAAGTTGTTCGGGTTAGCCTCGACCTGGGGTGGTATGACTGTTTTGCAACTGTTAGGTCATCAATCTTCTGGGTCATCTCAGTCATATTTTTCACTAGTTAAACCAAGTAATCTAAGGCTATGTTCACTGGTGGTGCCTCTGATAGGTCATCCTAATGGGGTCATTGTTTGTGGTACTACTACTGTGGAGGTTGTAGGTTGTAACCTTGATAAGACAGATGGTGATGAAGTGGGAATGAAGAGTACTGGGAGTACTGAGGAGGACCAAAGTATTGGTGATAGTATTGAGCAGCCGACTGCTGCTGATGGTAACTAGGCTATTGAAGACCTTTCTGATAATTCTGCCTCTAGGTATTGCTATGGTACATAGGTTGCTACTAATGAGAGGGCTGGTAGGTCTTCCACCCTGATGTTGCTAGTGATAGGGCATGTTTCTCATTTCTAACCCTGGGGTTGTCCCTAAGTGGGTCAGATATGCTTCATTGTTCCATACACCATTGATCTCTTGCATCAGCAGTGGTGGTGGAAAGAACTGCTTAGAATAAACAAACTAGGACTCTGATTGATAAACAACCATCTATGGCTGGGACTGCGGGAGCTGCTATGTGGTATGCACGTAATACACATGTTGGACAGGTTGGGACGAAGAGAGACTCGACTGAGGAGGTTGTGTAGGTGTTGGCTCCTTCTGCTCAGTAGGAGTTTTGGTAGTAGTATATATAGACTTGCAAGAATTGACATTCAATGCCCGAATGAGCTGCTCCAGCTACTGGGAAATCAAATCGAGCTTCTCTAAGTCATGGATCCTCTTCTAGTTGACTACAAGTTTGTCGAGATCCTGAGACCTCTTCTCAATGATATCGACCTTGGACAGGTGGCTCCCAATGATGCTTAGATTGGATCTCTCATCCATGTCCTCTGCATAAGCATCCATGTTGACTAGCTTGTGGTTGGTAGTGGGCATCTTCATGTATGAATGGGATGCAGATTAAGTGGCCTCTCCTTCGGTCATCTCCTCATAAATGTCCCATATGACATCCCCATCCTTGTTACAATGCGAGCCACGACAAGCTGCATATACTAACTTTTGGCTCTCTAGTGTCAACCCACTGAAGAAGTGTTGAACAAGGATAGTCTTCAGGATTTCCCGACAGGGATACCTTTCCTGCAAATCTCTGAATCTCTACCATGCTTATCATCTTGTGGGGCTATTGGATAAAATTGGAGATGTGGGTGCGCATCTGGTTCAAGCAATCGAGAGGGTAGAACTTGTGGAGAAATGCAGACTTTAACTCCTCCCAGGTTGTCACTACCTTCCCCAAATGATCGACCCAATATTGGGCCTTGTCTTGGAGGCTAAAAGGAAAGGCAATCATCTTGATTACCCTAGAGGGATATTGTAGTAATGTGCTGTGGCACAGATGCGACCAAACTATTGCAGGTGGGTATATGGTTCTTCGGTCATATTCCCATGGAATGTCGTGAGCAGAGACAAGAATTGCAGCTTCTGCATGAAGTGGGCATGGATGGGTGGAATCCGAATCCACTATGTGATATGGCCTACCTCGAGGTTGTAAGTTTGCTTCAATGTGGGCTTGGGTTGCGGTGGTCTTCCACCCAGTTTTCTTCATATACTCCATGTTCATCTTGTCTTCTTTATGTAATTCATCCTCCCTTCTCTCATCTCTTTCTTCAGTCCTTCTCCTCAATTCATTTAGCATATCTTGGAAAGGGGCCTGGACTAATCCTTGGTTAGTCAACTGCTACTGAATTGCTTGGATAGAAGCGAGTAGATGGTTGTTTACATCATTATGCATTGTGTGTTTCCCTCCCCCTGATCATGCTCTTCGATTGGTTGGAGCGACGATCTCTTTCCTCAGGGAGTCAATACTGGTTCTGCCTCTGATTCTGGCTTGAGATTGAGGTCAAGATATGTAATTGGAAACACACCCTGATCAGTATGTACGCATGCAGCAGATGGAGAAAATAGTTTGTAATTAGGGTCAATTATGAACCTTATTAGGGATGGAGAAGAGTTTGGAGTGAAATCTATCTCCATCCAAAATGGGTAGAACTCAGGAATAGAGTGTTCCCAGTTTGGGTGAAGAAGAAGAGGGAAGTCCTAAGGGTGGTTCGCGGAGTCAGAACCATGAACCTTTGAATCACCTCGAATTATTGGAGATGTCGGAAGCACGGAATCGATGTGAGTGTCGGTGGAGTCCTGATTAAGCCATCCATGGTTCTACATGTGAGAGGGTAAAGAGGAAGATTGATGTGGAGGAATGATATGGAGGTCAACGAGAAACAAAAGAAGTGTAAAAACAGTAGAAGGGCTCAAAGCGAGCGGGGATCAAAAAGGATGAAAAAAGAAAGAATCAAAATGGCACAAATGCATGATGTTTTTGATTTTGACCTAAATTAAAATAAACAATCAAAACTCAAAACAATGGACTCATCAAATCAATCCGTGAAGCCATAAGAGTTTGGTTATTTTTATCTTTTCAGTTTTGGGGTTATTGATTCATGCTAAAATGTTGTCACGAGTCCTTAAGGGCAAGCCCTAGAGGAGAGCATGTACTGTCAGGATGACTCTTCCCATCCTACAAGGCGAGAACATCGTACTTGACAAGGCCTTACTCGACCACATACGATAGGAGCGCCAGTACTACATCGGTCCCAGATGATTGTTGAGGTAGGCAAAGATCGAGTTTTTGGATCTATTCCTTAAGTATCGTGCCTCACTTTGTCTGGAAGGTACATGAATACAATGTGGGCTTTGCTCAACCATTGCATTGAGTCTAATTAATCAATTTTATTTAGATCAAGTACTTTTAGCAATCCCTTTTTAATTTTTTTGTGTTATCACTTGCTTTGAGTAAATTCAGTACAAGCGCCTAACGATTTTTTGTATTTTTTTATTCCTATGTGATCCAAAAATAGAGAGAGAGAGAATGACAAAGCAATGCAGGGTGACAGTAAAATGGAATTCTCACCTTAGTGGCTAAAAGATGAATGCTCAATTAGAAGACTTACAATGCTTCCCAACGCTCTCCTTGAAGGATGCAAAACAAGAATTTTGAAATCTATGTTATATGTCGATATGCACACTAAAATCATCCTAAGCAGGCAATTGCTACACATGAAGACCAAATGCTAAACACTAAGAGTGAAACCTAAGGTCCGGATTTCCATGTACTCGGTGCCCACCACAATGGGTCCTGCAAGCATTGTATGTGACCTCTCTCGACACGTGGTTCCAAGACTAAGTGTTCAACAATTAATTAAGATAGGTCTAAACGTGAAGATTGTGGTGCATGCAAAGATAGTTAGGTGTTTGGCCTTAGTTTACATGATCAAGCAAAGCCTAAAGACTAAGGGCGCATTCCACAAAACAAATAAAAGAAGGTGGAAAGCACAAAATGTCGAAAACAAAGAAAATAAAGGGCAAAATAGAGAGAGTAGAAGGAGGGAAAAAACGAAAAAACTAAGGTGAGCCCTCAAGTGAACAAACATTTGGAAATTGGGCCCGAGGGTCCAAAGTCCAATGTACATGTATTATTACAAATTACTAGTGCAGAAATAAGAGTCTCTCTCTCACAAAGATAAAATTTAAATATAAGCTACTACTGCTATCTTCTCTCTCTCTCAAGTCTTCTGCTCTCTCCTACTGGCTAGATCAGAATAGCCGGCTCCTGGTCTCAATGCTGCATAGAATAAACTAGGCGATCCTCCTCGATCCGCGGTCCCTTGCAAGAAGTCACAAAGAGAAGATGTCAGATAGTTCGAAATTGATAATCAAATAAAAGGAAATAAATAAATTGCTATATAGTATAAAAAGATAAAAACAACTCTACGTACTTATGCTCCTCTACAATGATGCCATTTATCGAATGCCTGTATTGGAGCTGCTGATAATTTGACAAAATCAGACTCACTATCGCTGACGCAACTGCCAAATACTCGTGCTCAAACAACAATTAACCCACACACAATAATTAAGCAATTAATCGGATCTGGCTAAAATTTATTATACCCTACTAAAGAAGTTGATGAATCTGCGATTCATCATCTTTATTCATTTATTTTAGCTTAAAATCCCTTATAAAACACTTGCATATAACAATAACTCCATATTTTTACTAACTTGCATCTGCATGTAAATATTGTACACTTCTTACTAATTTTAACCTAAAATAAATAAATAAAGAAAGAATGGAAAAAAATTAAAAGAAAATAAGGAAAATAAAATAAAAAAAGGAAGACTGTATACAGGTTGACTCGAACCCTGAGATAAGGTCAGGACTTGACCTGATCAACAAGGAATAAAATAGGGGAAGAAAGGGTCCTTAAGCAGAAAATAAAAAAATGTGCATGTGTTGTTGTAAATACTTCTCACTTATTCTGTGTATATCTATATAAAACTGACACTAATTTATTTGTGCCTTAATTGACCTCAAATCAAATAACTTTCAAAACCAAAGTTGTAAATAAAAATGTGTCCTTATTAATAAAAAATTTTTGCGCAATTAAATCATGTACAAATAAAAATTAGCCACACATTGAAAAAGCCACTAAGCATTAATTGAAAAGACCAATTCCGACTTCATATGAACTCAAATTGAACCAATCTCATTTCCATTGGATTCTAAATTAAATTATGTTCAAAATGGTTGTGATTTCATAATTTTTAGAGTTACGAATAAAAAGTTGGTTTTCCGGGGTGGTTTGTGCAATTTTCCCATGTATTTTATAAATATTATATTTGTATATAATTGTAAATTAGCCTTACTAATTATTTAAAATAAAAATAAAAATAATAAAATAATAAAATTCTTAAAACAAAAAAGGCTAATTTCCTCATTTACCCTTGTATACATTGTCATATATGTATATAATATATGTATATAGTTGCTATTTTTAATTAACTGCCATAAAAAATAACATTTTTACTTCAAATAAATAAAGTGATGAAAATTTAAAAAAATATATATAATTTTGTAAATAGTTTTATCTCTTTTACTTTATCTCATTTCATCTCTCTTATATCTTCCACCAAAAAATTCAAAAAGCATTACAATTTTCATCTCTCTTATCTCTTTATCCAAAAAAAATCAAATTTCATTCTATCTTTTCTATTTATATGGCTCCTTCTCTCTCATTTCAACTTGATTAATCTTTAGAGAGAGGAGCCCGATCTCCGAGAGAAAAATTCGTCGAGAATAGTGCCTAGCCTCCAAGCCATCTGGTGACAGTGAGTCGGCCTTGTCGAGGCGATCACGGTCCATTTCCGCTCCTAAGGTGAAATCCACATTTTTTTATTTTTTATCTTATATTAATCGTATTATATCTCATCGATTTTTAATCCATCATCATTTTATTTTTCTAGATCTTTAAAAAAATCCATCTCAATTTGATCCGTCTCCGATTCCGAATTTTCATCTCACTTTCTCATTGTCCATGCGTTCTATTCTATCTTCCACGATCTATCAACTACAACCACGCACGGTGGTAGGAGAATCGGATTCGATCCTTTCATTTTTATCGGATACTCGTCCATTTTCCGATTTGTAAATAAAAAAAATAAAAGAAACTATTTGTTTCTTTTTCTCTAACCTTTGTTTTGTAGGATCATTTAAAAAACAATCAAAAAATTAAAATAAAAAAATAAAAAAATTCTATATGCTATTTTTAATTTCTATTTTTTCGAATTTACAAAAAAATATATAATCATAAAAAAGGGGTTTTTATTCATTGTTTACAAATAAAAAAACAAAAAAAGGAGACGGTAGCAGGGCTGCCACCCCCTGCCAATTCGGCTTGACCACCGCACCTTCAACGGCCATCCTCCGACCACCAGCAGCCGCCTGCCTCCTTCATCGACCTCCATCACCACCATCGCTGCAGCCACATGCGGCTGGGCGCCCCTCCATCCACCATCTCAGGCTACCGCTGCTGCGTCAAGCATCCATCGTCCCCGCAGGACCTCATCAACCGTCGCCGACCTTGGCGCTCCACCACCTACGCGTCGCCGACCCCCCTGGTCGTGCCACCATCTGCCGCTCACGCTCCATCTCCATCACCACCGCGCTCTTAACCGCAGATTCTCCTACGCAGACATCGACCACCGCCTGAGAACCACCACAACTCCGCCTTCAGATGCCACTCTTCCATTAGCCTCCACCAGCGAATGTGGCCATCGCCGCCCTCACCATCGACCACGCCACGTAGCCTTCCTCCTCCTCCAGGTGCCCAGCGCCACTGCACGCCGCACTTCAGCCACCTACCACGCCCTCCACCAGCCGTTGTTGCCCCCTTGCGTGGAGAAGAAGCAAACGGCGGCATCCCTACGTCCCTGTGCGTGAGACAAAGAAGAGAGAAGGAACCCTAGGGCTTGAGATTAAAAAAATCTTGGGAAAATTACCATTATACCCTGGAGATTCTAACATATTACAAAGAGGCTCCTGCAAGAGTCAAGTCACGTGCGTGGCACGAGCATACTAGGTAAATTGCATTTTTTTTCTCTCTGCTTATTTTTATTATTTATTTTATGCAAGAACCTAAACTATTTACATTTCAGTCCATGTTATTTAGACATTGATTTTCATCATTGTTATATTGAATTAATTGTTTTAATTAGTCCAAAAATTCTCAAAAAAATCAACTTAGACTCCTGTATTGTGCATCTTCATTGTGAAAAATTTCCATTGCATTTTAGTTTCATTTCATATTATTAAAAAATAAAAAAATGTCATTTTTCTCATCCGAAATTTGAAAATTCATAAAAATTCAAATATTGTTCCAAAAATTCCAAAAAAAGAGAAGTTTTATTTCATTGTCTTTTAATTTCTGACCAATTTTCACGCATTGATTCTTTATAAAACCACAAAAATTGAAAAATACTAAAAATCTTATAAAAATCACAGAAAATTCTACAAAAATCTAAAAATTATTATTTCAGTTTCTGATTGTAGATAATTGCTTCTACTTTGTTATAAAATTAAATTGCCAGGGATTTTTGGCAGTTAAAATAATTTTAATTTGCAAATTACTCCAGGTTGTGCATAATTTTGCATTTTTTCACTGTTTGATTTTTAGAAAAATACAAAAACATATGAAAATTCCACAAAAATTCTCAAAAATATTTCAAAACTTTTTAAACCCAAAAATATTTTCTCTTCATTTTTTTGAGCATTTTGATATAATTAAATATTATAAAAAGTTGGTGTGCATATTTCTTGTGCTTGTTCATATTGTTCATTATTTCTGAAAATTAAAAAAATTACAAAATCAAAATCATTAAAAATTTGAAAAGCAGAAAATATAAAAAAATATTAGAAATAAAAAAAATTAAAAAAATATAAAAGACAAAAAATCACAAAAACCAAGGATAGTTGTCCTTTGAGATTTCAGTTTTTTCTTAATTAATTTTGATTAATTGAATAACCCTCAGAATTGTAGCCTCCCTAAGTTTGACCCTATCTGCTATATAGGTTAATAAGTAGCAAAAAAAATAGTTTTTTTGTTTGGCATGAGATTTTTGGGTCAATCAATGACATATCTACCATTAATTTCCGATCCACCAATTTCCGTAGCAACAAAATGGCGTCGTTGCCGGGGAGGCATGGCGAGGGTAGTTACGTTTCTCTTTTGACCTGCTATTCTTAAATGTAAATATCTGTTTACATTTTTTACCATTCAATTCATTGTTTATATCCATTGCATTCATTTCATTTTCTCTCTCTCTCTCTTATATTTGATAATTGTATTTCTTACACATTCTCTTTTATTTTTCTTACGAGGGCCCGCGGAGCGAAGGAGGCGATCCTAGGAGAGCTGAAGCAACCAAGCGATGTCGAGGCAGCTTGATTCTTCACCAAGCCGTAGGATAGTGTGAGAAGAGGCGAAGAAGAATTAAAAAAATTAAAGAGAGAGAGAGTTTTTATTTTCCATTTGAACTTTGTAAAAGGACATTCATTTGTTGTGGGGTCTGTTTCGCTAAGTGCCGATGCACTTGGGGGACCTCACCAGTTTTGTTTTCATCGCCTTTATTTCTATATATTTCAGGCAGATTTTGTGAGCTACCTCTTGATTTCTTTAATTAATTTGCTTGAGCCAGGTAATTAATTAGGTCCAAACACCCTGAACAAGAAAATTCTTTGCCTATAGAGTAGAGCGCAAATTGGACTTAGTCAAATTAACTTGTTATTGCCCGTTACTAGATGCTATCATCTAGGATGGTTCGCTTGCATTTGCATATAGGATAGTTTATTTCAATTATGCGCAGATCACTTGCATGTAGAATGTTGGTGACAAGGTACGCATCTCTAACCTCTACATGCATCATTGTTTTTAATCGTGCATTGTCATTTCTGATCTCCTTCTTTTTTTCACTCATATAAGTTAAAAAGGAAATTGGACACTCGGTAGACGATTCTTTGAAAATATTTTTAACCAAGTGACAACTGTATAAAATACGGTACTGCTAAAGAAAACTCGACCATAAAAGATACAACGAAAATTTATTGTTTTGGGGAGAATAACCCCCTCATTGTTTGGTTTGCTTGAGCGAGAGCCATGCCCGAACTCTTTTCAGACTACTATCTTGGGTTAGTCGTTATCCAGTGAGTATCTCTCTGGTAGCCCGTAAAGCAGCCCGTGACGTCCATAACAGATTGAATTTATCAGGTAGCCAGTAAATGGTCCGCAATTCATACTAGCTGGGAAATATCTAACTTTGAGACTAGGCCAGTCTCCTTATAGCATTGGATTCCTAATAGCTCGCTTTTAACCACTCTGATATATTGTATTCTAACCAAACTCTAAATTTGACAAGATAATTGACCGAAGCTTCACGATCTTCACATTGAGTTGAGTAGGTGAACTGGGGGTTTGTATTGTGTTTGATTGCTTGTGTTAATACTTGATCCTTCTGTGCATTTGCGCCTTTTTCTCCATATCTTTTGACTTAACCACCCATGCTCTCCCGATCCCATCTTTTATTTCGGAGATGGCTGACTGAAGTTATTTTAATACAATCTTCGCGGATACCTCGTACTCACCAAACGATCCACCTTCCCTTTTCCAGGAGGACTTTCCTCCTGATTTTTGTTCATACTCGCCTAACCCATTATTTCAGGAATCAGAGGACTTTGATTTTCACCCACCCACATTCAACCAATCCCAATTCTGGGATTTTGGATTCACCTTTCATGATTTCCACAGTTGAGACACTGAACCAGATGATGGAGCATATGAATTCGAGGATTAGCAATCTATTTAACATAAATACGAGCCAGAACGTTGCTCCACTATTTGAGAATATGGATTCACTTGAGGATAATCATGAAAACTTGCAATCGCCCAAAATACAAAAAAATAAGAAAATTTTAAAAATACAAAAAGATTCTAGGAGACACATTATCAATTCATTTTGTGAGGAGAGGACCCTAATGCCCGATCATTTACCAACACATCTATTCACATAATGTCCCAACTTTGACCCCGATTCCATTATACAGACTGCTCTTGGTAATCCTTGTGTAAATATTGATTTCGACCTCCTCCCTTGTATGGATGAGGTCCAAAAATTAAAAAAAAAATGCTGACTGAAACTGAAGTGTTGGCCACCATTCACGAGATTATTAAATACCCACTTCAACAGTCCATGACAGATTTATTTACTCCTCAACACAACAAGAGCAAGCAACGGAGAAGATCTGAGCGTCACATCTTGACCATGGCTACTGCCTACGCCATCTCTCACCGTCCCTATTTTAAGAAAGGGAACACTGCCACAACTCTTGTGAGTTGCTCCATATCTGACTATTATTGTGATAACACTCTCCTTGACGGCGGTTCATCAATCAATATAATACCCTTTCTCTATGGTACAGTCTCTTCATCTTGGGTCGCTCAAGAAAACCAGGATGATAGTTCAATATGCTGATAGATCTATCAAGAGGCCGAAGGGTATTCTAGAAAACGTTGTCATTCTTATTCAAGGCATGAACTTTGTTGTAATTCTATTGGAGACCTCCACCCCTATGGAGCACCCTCCGATCATCTTGGGACGGCCTTTCCTCGCCTCTGCGGGAGACGTTATTGATTATGGTTCAGGAGAGATTCACTTCCGTTCTGATGTAGGGAGCGATTTGTTAATCACTACACCCACTATTGTCCAGAGACCGTATCCCATGAGAGCCCGCCCGTGTTAGCCAACCCCAAGAAATTTGACCTCGATGATAATATCATAGATTCTTGTTATATGTTGGATGATAATGAAACCCAAGAAAACCTCTTGAAGGAAGAAGACTCGGAAAGCATAGACCTTGGAGTTCCCCCTTCTGGTATGTGGAGATGCATTGATGACATATGCGGAATTTACACGATAGACACCCTAGAGCGGAAGGCAGAATCTGCGACTAGACAGGACAGACATGATTTGGCTATTTTGACTGATGAGTCCGTTCCTATTCACCTTGATGCAGTTGAGACTGATCAGGCCAAATTTGATTTGATTTCGTTTATAAATGAATTTGGGCTCTTTGATAAGGATGATGATCCGATAGAGGCTCTCCATGTTAAAATTGATCCTACTTTTTCGGATAACGAATTCGAGCCTCTTTACTTTGATATTTGTGAAACTTCCCAGGCCAGACATGACCATACTACTTCCACTAATCGGTTTAGGCTTGTACAATCTAAAACTGCGGAGGATACATTCTTGGTCGATCCTGATCAGTTCATATCTAATGATAACCCTAATATCGACCTACACCTTGTCAAATCCATACCTCAGCGGTCCCGCAAGAATGTTCGTTTTCAACCTTCTTGACCTTTGTACATCCACTCCTCTTGTATATCCTTTCGTTTCACTCTTTCTTCTCCCATTTTATCGTTCACCCCTTTTCTGTGTATATATGCTATAATTAGGGTGTGCTTTATCCTAAGTATGGGGGGGTGAATGATTTGTGTTGTTCATATTCGTCTTGTTCATCACTCTTGTTGTTGGCTATACTTAGGGATACTCTACCCTAAGTATAGGGGGTGATGTTGTTCATATCGAGTCTTTTTATTTTGAGTCTGTACATTCTCTTCATCGATTTTCCCCTTTTGTACACTCTGCTATACGTAGGATTACTTGATCCTGAGTATAGACGGGGATCACCAACATCTCTTCTTTTTATCTTTTCTTTGATTCGTTGTAGCATAGGAGTATTTTCACTTTTCTACACTTAGCACGAGTTATGTCTTCCTTTTTCGCTCTCTGATCACTATGAGGACATAATTCGATAAGTATAGGGGGTGTCGTATATATTGTATATATACTTTAGACATAACTCGTACTTTTAAATACATTTATTTGGGGGGTTATGTGTATAATTTTGTAAAATCCACGTGTGTAAAAAAAACAAGCACAAAAACAAAAAAAACAAAAAAACAAAAAAAATAAAAAAACAAAAACAAACAAACAAAAAAAGGTATTGTATATACTTGTACTTCTTAAAAAAACTACA
Organism: Ottelia alismoides; assembly: GCA_037367405.1. Lineage (NCBI taxonomy): Eukaryota > Viridiplantae > Streptophyta > Magnoliopsida > Alismatales > Hydrocharitaceae > Ottelia > Ottelia alismoides. The sequence goes on along the minus strand of JAZKJV010011346.1, from coordinate 2,075,565 downwards.
AAACCAACAATTTATAAAAACTTGCATAATTCAAAAAAAACCTTCTTTTACGTCTGCATTTTCCTCCAAAAATCTATAAAAAGTTCAAAATTAGAAAATTATTTAAAAAAATGTTCTTTTCACATGTGCATCATTTCTTTTCAAAAAAAAACTCTTTGCATTGTTAATATTTTGCATTTGCATGTGCATTTCTCAGGATAGTATTGTCATTAAACTATGTCTGGAATAAAATTGAAGAATGGAGCTTAGTTGGACCTTAATCCACCTAATTTTCAAAGGAACTTTACCCAGAAATAGGATTTTAGAAGCTTCAGGTCTTTGACTTAATTCCTTGAGTTCCACATGACAATGTGCAGCGTTTGACTCTTAGTGTCTAACATGGTCTCTTCATTCTGGGTATAACTCTGGAATAGGGAATCAATTTGTACTCTCGCACTATGCACTTAGCTCAACTAAGACGGGATGTTGGAAGACTGTGTGATTTTCTTTTCTGGTAGCGTGAAAATCTAAAGACCGGAGTACGGGTTGAAATAAAGCTTCGGAAAAGGGATGGACAGCTGGGTATAATTTTTTCTAAGACCCCAAAAAATGTACGGAAACAAAAAGATTCTGTATCCATAGGGGCACAACAAGATCCAAGAAGAACCACCAAAAATTCAAATACAAAGAAGCCACTACCAAATAGATATCTGACCAAAAAGGTCCAAGCTTCAAGAAAACCTGCAGATCTTGGTGGAGACTCAGCTACACTGTCCAACTTCATAAGGAGAGGTGACTACACTAGCCACCCTCCAGTTCTTTTGTTCTTCTTCTAATTTCTCCCCCAATTCCATTGTGAACACAGTGCGACATACCTTAGAAGGAAATACCTGACTCCCCGAGGATGAGTTACTAGAGAGGATATTTGCATGGTAGTCTGGCATTCTGGATGGGAAGAGGTAAAAAATTTCACACATGAGTCGATTGTTCAATGTTCATAGGGTGTGCTTTGGGAAGAGGATTGATCTAAGATGACTTCTAAGTCGAAACAATGACAATGATGTGTACTTGAAGGCTGTCGATTTTAAAATTCTAAGTCTCATCGAAGTTCCGACACATCCAAAGGTCCGACAGAGCTCTAAACTACAATTTTATAAAGATAATTTTAGCACTCAATATTGTCCTACTTTCTTTATTTTCCCTTTCTTTTTTTTTCTTCAAATATTCTTTCAAATAAGTGTTTCCTAAGGGACTAGCAAAGGTAAAGCGTAGGGTGATGATGAATCCGTGATTCATCATCTTTATCCATTTATTTTAGCTTAAAATCCCTTATAAAACACCTGCGTATAACACTAACTCCATATTCTTACTAACTTGCATCTGTGTGTAAATATTGTACACTTCTTACTAATTTTAACCTAAAATAAATAAAGAAAAAAGAAAGGAAAAAAAAGAAAATAAAATAAAGAAAATAAAATAAAAAAAAGGAAGACTGTATACAGGCTGACTCAAACCCTGAGAGAAGGTCAAGACTTGACCTGATCAACCAGGAATAAAGTATGGGGAGATAGAGTCCTTAAGCAGAAAATCAAAAAAAATGGGCATGTGTTGTTGTAAATACTTCTCACTTATTTTGTGTATATCTGTATAAAACTGACACTAATTTATTTGTACCTTAATTGACCTCATATGAAATAACTTTGAAAATCAAAGTTGTAAATAAAAATGTGTCCTTATTAATAAAAATAATTGCACAATTGAATCATGTATCGAATAAAAGTAGCCACACTTAGAAAAAGTCACTAAGCATTAATTGAAAGACCAATTCTAACTCCATATAAAATCAAATTGAACCAATCTCACTTCCATTGGATTCTAAATTAAATTGTCTTCAAAATGGATGTGATTTCATAATTTTTGGAGTTACGAGTAAAAAGTTGGTTTTCCGGAGTGGTTTGTGCAATTTTCCCATGTATTTTGTAACTATTATATTTGTATATATTTGTAAATTAGTCTTACTAATTATTTAAAATAAAAATAAAAATAAAGGTAAAAAATAATACAATTCTTAAAACAAAAAGGCTAATTTCCTCATTTACCCTTATATGTAATGTCATATATGTATATAGTATATGTATATAGTTGCTATTTTTATGTAATCGTCATACAAAAATAAAAAAAATAACATTTTTTATTTCAAATAAATAAAGTGACGAAAATTTAAAAAAAGTAGATTATTTTGTAAATAGTTTTATCTCTTTTACTTTATCTCATTTCATCTCTCTTATCTCTTCCACCAAAAAATTCAAAAATTCATTTCAATTTTCATCTCTCTTATCTCTTTATCCAAAAAAATCAAATTTCATTCTATCTTTTCTATTTATATGGCTCCTTCTTCCTCATTTCAACTTGATCGATCTTTAGATAGAGGAGCCCGATCTTCGAGAGAAAATTTCATCGAGAATATTGCCTAGCCTCTGAGCCGTCCGGTGACATCGAGTCGGCCTTGTCGAGGCGATTACGGTCTATTTCTGCTCCTAAGGTGAGATCCAAATTTTTCTTATTTTTTTATCTTAGATTAATCACAGTTTATCTCGTTGATTTTTAATTCCATCATCCTTTTGTTTTTCTAGATATTTAAAAAAATCCATCTCGATTTGATCCGTCTTCGATTCCGAATTTTCATCTCACTTTCTCGGTCTCCTCGCGTTCTATTCTATCTTCCACGATCTATCAACTCCGACCACACACAGTGGTCGGAGAATCGGATTCGATCCTTTCATTTTCGTCGGATCCCAGTTCATTTTTCGATTTATAAATAAATAAAAAAAGTAAAAAAAATTTTGTTTCTTTTTCTCTAACATTTGTTTTGCATGATCATTTAAAGAAACAATGAAGAAAATTAAAATAAATAAAAAAATATATATATCCTATTTTTAATTTCTATTTCTTCGAATTTACAAAAAAAAATTAATCATAAAAAAGGGTTTTTTATTCATTGTTTACAATTCAAAAAAAAACAAAAAAAGGAGACGGCAGTAGGGCCGCCACCCCCAGCCACTTCGGCCTGACCACCACCGCACCTTCAATGGCCATCTTCCAACCACCAGCAGCTGCCTGCCTCCTTCGTCAACATTCATCACCACCATCGTTGCAACCCACTTGCGGCTGGGCGCCCTTCCATCCTCCATCTCAGGCCATTACCGCTGCGTCAAGCATCCATCGTCCCCGCAGGACCTCATCAACCGCCGCCGCCCTTGGCAATCCACCACCCACGCGCCACCGACCCCCTTGGTCGTGCCACCATCTGCCGCTCCCGCTCCATCTCCATCACTGCCGCGCTCTTCACCGCAGATCCCCCTACGCAGACATCGACCACCGCCTGAGCACCACCACTACTCCACCTTCAGACGTCGCTCTTCCATCGGCCACCACAAGCAAACGTGGCCATCACCTCCCTCACCATCAATGGCGTCGCGCGACCTTCATCCTCCTCCAGGTGCCCAGTACCATCGCACGCCGCACTTCAGCCACCTACTGCGCCCTCCACCAGCCGCCGCTGCCCCCTTGTGTGGGGAAGAAGCAAGGGGCGGCAACCCTACGTCCCTGTGCGTGAGACAAAGAAGAGAGAAGGAACCTTAGGGCTTGAGATTAAAAAAATTCTTGGGAAAATTACAATTATACCCTGGAGATTCCAACATATTACAAAGAGGCCCCTACTAGAGTCAAGTCACGTGCATGGCACGAGCATACTGGGTAAATCGCATTTTTTATCTCTATTTATTTTTATTATTTATTTAATGCAAGAAGCTAAACTATTTACATTTCAGTCCCTGTTATTCAGACATTGATTTGCATGATTATTACATTGAAATTAATGTTTTAGTTAGTCCAAAAATTCTCAAAAAATCAACTTAGACTCCTATACTGTGCATCGTCATTGTGAAAATTTCCATTGCATTTTAGTTTCATTTAATATTATCAAAAATAAAAAAATATCATTTTTCTCATCTGAAATTTGAAAATTCATAAAAATTCAAATATTGTTACAAAAATTCCAAAAAAATAGATTGTTTTATTTCATTGTCTTTTAATTTATGACCAATTTTCACGCATTGATTCTTTATAAAACCATAAAAATTGTAAAATACTAAAAATCTTATAAAAATCATAGAAAATTCTACAAAAATCCAAAAATTGTGATTTTAGTTTCTGTTTGTAGAAAATTGCTTCTATTTTGTCATAAAATTAATTGCTAGAGTTTTGAGCAGTAAAAATATTTTTAATTTGCAAATTGCTCGAGGCTATGCATAATTTTGCATTTTTTTCATTGTTTGATTTTTCTAAAAATACAAAAACATCTGAAAATTCCACAAAATTTTTTAAAAATATTTCAAAACTTTTTAAACCTAAATATATCTTCTCTTGATTTTTTGAGCATTTTGGTATAATTAAAAATTACAAAAAAATTGTTATGCATATTTCTTGTGCTTGTTTATATTGTTCGTTATTTCTGAAAATTAAAAAATACAAAATCAAATCAACAAAAATTTGAAAATCAGAAAATATAAAAAATATTAGAAATAAAAGAAATTTAAAAATATAAAAGATAAAAAATCACAACAACCAAGGAAAGTTGTCCTTTGAGATTCTTGTTTTCTCCTAATTAATTTCTGATTAATTGAATTACCCTCGGGAATTGTAGCCTCCCTGAGTTCGACCTTGTGCGCTATACAGGTTAATAAGTAGTAAAAAAATATTTTTTTTGTTTGGCACGGAATTTTCGGGGATAACGACGATAACTAGATTTACCAATAATTTTCCGATCCTTCGAGAAACTTGAGGTCAACAGACGTATAGTGACAAATATATAGGGGTCAAACACATGAAACAAAAGGTAGCAAATGAGATAAAAAATCAACACATGAATTTTTCTTTTAAACATTCAACCAATTTATGATTTTGTGGGTTTTTAATTTTATATATTTTTTAGTTTTTAATTTTATATTTCTAATTTTCCTTTTTATATTTTCTTATCTTTAATTCCATTATTTAATTGATTAATATAAGAATGTATAATACTATATATATGAAAGGCAAGATAATGTTATTATAAATACTACTAAAAATAAACAAAAGTGCAAAATGAAGTATTTTTCGGTTTTACTTATTTTTTTACTATTTTTGTGATTTTTTCAAATAATTTTGCTAGTTTTTAAGGTCAAAATAACCAAAATAATGGATTAAATAAATCAACTGAATTGTTTTGGAAATAAAAAATAGAAAATAAAATTAAAATTTTCCAAAACTTTTTTAATAGATGAATAATAATATAAATAAATTTATAAATAGAAATAAATATTTTTTGAGTTTTTTAAGATTTTTTTTAATTTTTATAAAGGATGTTGGGGCTTTTTAATTTTCAGGTTTTTTTTATTTTCTTTTTTCAGTCATTTTTGGTTTGAAGTGATAAAATAGCAAAATTCATAAAATATTTTTTTTTGAATTTGAAAATTGTTATATAATTTTTGGACATTTTAAGTCAAATAAGCAAAAAATGTGCTCTTTTTTATTTTTTATAGATATTAAAATTTCTAAAATGCACAAATAAAAATATAGCATGAATCTATATGCTAGCAAGCACCTATCCCTATTTTCTGCGAATTTTTGGAGCACGGATGATAATTTTAATAAATAGAAAACATAAAAATTAAAGAACTAGCAGGGGCATAAATGAAAATAAAAATAAAGGCGAGCGCTAATATGCAAATATCCAAAGGTTTATAACTGCCAATGAAAGTTTCAATATTAAAAAAAATACAAAAATACGTAATGGCCTAACTGCAAAATGCCACCTCATGTGGGACGACATGTGAGGTGACATGGCCAGGACCTAAGTGCAAATAGAGGAAAGATCAGGGTCTAACTTGAAAATTTTATAAACTACCAAAATTATAGTACTAAATAATAAATAGCAAAAAGCAGAGGTTAAATCCACAATTTACCTCCAACCATGTGCGATATCCAACGGTCAAGGATGATTCACTTGACGTGTGGCAGGACGTCATTGCGTGTTGACGCTTCGGATCTAGTGGTGGAGATTATATCTCAGATCGAGATCCTACATTTGGGATGAGTTGGATCCAACATTTGCTGCTACGTCTGGACTCGAGGTGCGATCGATGGCTGAGGGATGATCAGAAAGAACAACATAAGAACTCCGCCTTGGTGAAGTTCAATCCACCCTCCCTCACTCCTTCTTCATCCCCAGGAGTACTAGGATGGCTTTAAACATCATGGGGTTCCTCTGTGTCATCTGATAATTTCAAAATGGCTCGAGACCCATCGGAACATGTCCGGCAAGTCTCTGTGCCCCCTGAAAGGGTGGATTTTCTCTTCGTATCCTACAGGAAAATATTAGGGACAAAATTGCGAAGCTTCGGAGAGCTTCAAGGGTCGAAATGGGCAAGGGGTGCACTTAGATAATGGTCTCCAGTGACACGACGGAGGAGGAGACCGGGTTGCTTGATCCATGTAGGAACGAAGTGGATGAAGGTGCGTGGGATGTTTAGAAGGTGTAGAGGAATGAAATGGTGGTGGCAGGCAAGGTGTAGTGCACTCGGGTACGACGGAACGAAGTGGTGGACCCAGAGCTCCAATAGGTTGGCGATTTTGGAAAATACGGAAGATAAAGCTAAATCTATTGAAATAAACAGCTAAATTATGCTACGGTTATCCTAAAGAACAAGAAAAGTCAATGATATAGAAGCTTACCAGAGTTGACGCACCTAGAGCGAAGCTCCGATGAAGGACGACAACGAGCAGCAAACCGCCTCAATTCGACACCGATTCACGCCGAGGGAGTTCCCTATAGAACGTTGTTATCACTATAGACCGATCTAAGGTTTAGGTCCGGACGGAGAATGATAGAAGAGGGATTAAGGATCAATGGAAGCTCGAGACGAAACTATATAGGAGGTGACCTTCGACCAAGAAGTTCTCTTAAATCTGTAAGTTCAAGGAACGAGGATCAAAAGTCACGAAGAATTCGAGCTCAAGTAATGCAAGGATCGGGTGTTGTGAGGCTAAGAAATCGAGGGGGTAAGAGACCCAACTTAGAGGACCTTGGAAGAGAGGAGTTGATTAAGGTCAACTCTGACTTGCACTCTTTGGTTCACGTGGATGCAGTAGCAGACAAAATGGGCTAGAAAATACAAATAATTAAGACTAAAATATTAAATGATTTTATTAATTTTTGATTAAAATACAAAATAAATATTTATTATTTTATGTAGTATTTTAATATGATTTTTATTTAATTTTACAAGCTTAATCATTACAAGTTACTTTTTACAAGTGTATTTATAGGTATATTGACCTATGTTTGGAATATTCTATTTTTATTTTGTATTTTTTTTTATTATTATTTTTTCTTAATTTATATATTTATATCTTAATTTTATATGCATTGGTATATTTTTGTTATTTATTTTTATATATTTTGTACACTTAAATAAATAGGAGTATATAATATATGGATACTAGTATAGGTATTTCATCTATGTATTTATATATACTTTTTTATTTTTGTATTTTCTCTATGGTTTTATTCTATTCTAAATATGCACATACACTATAAAAAATTATACAAAATTATAAAATATAAAATTATAAAAAATAATAATGAATAAATAAAATGAATATTTTATTCAGGTATACTATACATAGGGTCCAAAACCTAACTTTCACACCTTAACTTCACATTAAATGAAACCACCTTCATTAAATATCTTATGAAAGTTATATACAATTAAAGGCAATTTTGATATATTTTGGGTTTTTATTGAGGAGATATGGGTCAGGGAAGTTTAGGTTTTGGCTTTTAGTCTGAGTATAAAAAGTACATTGTTTATTATTTTTGTATGAAATCAATTTTGTATTTTTCTATACATTGTTATCTACAACTTTCATGTACAAAATTTCTTTATTTGAGGTGCAAAGAATAGAAAATTAAATAGGTCCCAAAAATGAATTATTGATGAATAAATGAATGGGAATTTATTGGATTTTTGGCCCATATACCCCCTACTTTATTCCTTATCGACCCAATTATCAAGATGCCTAGGTCTCAGGGTTTAGGGTCATAAAATATCTTTGGCATTTTATTCTTATTCTTTTCTTTTCTTTATTCTTTTATTTCACCTTTAAACAATGTATTTTAGGAAGTAATTATACAATAAAGAATGAATGTTAATTTGTACACAATAATTATATTTACATGTATTTAACTAGGGATTAAATGCCAAAAATAAAAGAATAAAGATGATGAAATGGAGATTCATCACTAGTTCAATGGTGATGACCCAAAAGAGCAAAAGCTGTAGAGTCAAATGGTTGACTAGGGTTACCTATGAAATTGAGAACACCGAATTTACTCATGTTCGGATAGACGACAACTTGCCCTTGAACTTCCTCCAAAAGTAAGTATTTGACCAACTCGAACTCAGACCGCTTAAAAAGACGAGATTGATCATTCAATTTCATGATCGATCCACAAAAAGACTGAGATGAATTGTTTCAGTCATCATGAGAATCCAAGGTGTCAAATATTGAGTGGACTTTATTGTCCTAGACATTAAACACTGAGGAGAGTTATCTGAGACTCCCATCATTTTGGGAAAGCTATTCTTAGCCTCGACTAGAGCGACCATCGATTGTGAGACTCAAGACATAAAATTCCCAAACTAGAACCATAATGATCAAACTCTCAAGGATATATCTAACACTGAGACAACAAAACATGAAACATACAGTCGTGACATATTGGAAACCACCAAGACAAACCCTTAACTAGAACAAATCTCTCCGCAAACTACAGACAGAACTCTAGGAGAGACATCTAAGGATCTAACTATCGAGGCTACCCAGGCTGCTACCAAGATGAATAATCTTGACATAGATATATCCAATTCACCAAACTTGGACATAGTTATTCTGGACTTCCTTGGTCATTACTATGATCCGACACTTGAGCCAACAAAGCCAAAATCCACTCCGAGCACCATCATATACCAGGGACGTGTACTGACCTTACAAGAGATATAAAATATGCATGGTGATTCATCTGATAAAGAACCAAGGGCTAGCACCTCACATACTCAGTTTAGAATGGCCACATCCTCTAGTCTGGTTGCAAGTTCAAGGAAGAAGCACTTTTATCCTTCTCCTCTCCTTACTTCAGGTTCTAACAAATCGACTAAGTACATCACCATAGACATGAATTATACTCCACCCATGTGTATTGTTCACAGATCAGGGTGATTAGATATGACTAGATTGATATATCTTCATGAGACTATTCATCATCCAAGGTTGAGCTGGTTGAACGTGTGAGTAAATAGCAGCACAAAAAAGTTAGTTGGAGAGCCTCCACTGAATACTAATATTCTTATGAAGATGACGCTGATGATGGCTGGGAATCTTCTACATCATGTTATTCATATCCTTATTCCCTCTCAACACATGCCCGTAAGAAGGTTTGTCGAAAACCTCTTGAACTTGGTACATTCTCTCCTTATCCCATCGATTCCCTTACTACATCTTCTATACTTAGGCAAAAGCCTAAGTATAAGGGGGGATCGATGCCCACCATGTTTATATCCGTCTTCTCTCCTCTTGTCCTCGACTGCCCCATTTTTGCTCTCTTTTATACTTAAGCATACCAAGAGCCTAAGTTTGAGGGGTGGCCGACTTATCCCTCCCTCATCCTTTTCTTTTGCATCTTCCTATATTTATCATACACTAAGTATGGGGGTGAGTCGCACTCGTGTACATATCTTGCATTGTATCATACTATATGGTATTGTATTTTCTGTATATAAAACTAACATGTGCTGTGGATAATTTTTGTGAAACTAAAAAAAATATCTAATGCGTAGAAATTTGTGCAATGCAAAAAATGTGAATAAAATTCTTCAAAAAAATAAAACACAAAAAAACACAAAATTCTAAAATGAAGAAATATTTGCACTTCATGCACCTGTACGTCGTTCAACATTTCATGCATCTGCATTGGTAAAAAGAATTAGGTTCTAAATTGATTTATGGGAATAAATCAAGAGTGGTCTTGACTTAGCCTTAATCCACCTAATTTTCAGAGGAACTTCATCGAGAAATAAGATTTTAGAAGCCTCAGGTCTTAGACTTAATTCTTTGAGTTCCATACAACAATGTCCAGATTTTGACTCTTAGTGTCTAACATGGTCACCTCATTCTGAGTACGACTATTGAATAAGGAATTAATATGTACTCTAGCATTATGCACTTGTCTCAACTCAATGAGGTGTTGGAAGATTGTGTGAGTATCTTTTCTTGTAGCATGGACATCTACGATCGGAGTACGGGTTGAAATAAAGCTTTGGATGAGGAATGGATTGCTAGCATAGTTTTTATAAGACCTCAGACATGGGTAGAACAAAAGATTATATATCCGTCGAGGCACAAAAGATCAATGAAGAGCAACCAAAAATCCATACAAAAAGAAGTCAACTGCCAAATAAATATTTGACCACAAAGGTCCAAGCTTCAGGCATCCTGTATATCTTGGTGAAGACTTGGTTACACTGTCCAAGCTTCAGCAAAGAGGTGACTAGACTAGCCACCCTCTAGTTCTTTTTCCCTTCTTCTAAAAATTTCTCCCTCTTAATTAGTTGTGAATTAGCACATACCTGAACTTAGAAGGAAATACCTGACTCCCCAAGGATGAGGTCTTGGAGGAGAGGTTTAAGTAGTAGTCCAGCATTTCGGATGGGATGAGCTAACACCCTTCACGCACATGAGAAAATTATTCAATGTTCATGGGTATGCTTTGGAGGAGGATTTATCTAAGATGACTGTTGAGTTGAAACTATTACAATGATGTGTAGAATTTGGAGGCTATTGATTTGAAACCATAATTCTCATAGGAGTTCCAACAAACTATTGATCCAAAGGTCAGGTATAGATCCATTTTCACCTTTTGCTCATGATCTTGCTATGGAATCCAATTTCATTTCACCTCTTCATTTTTAGTTGCTTGGGGAAGAGCAAGGTTTAAGTATCGGGGTTGATGAATATGTGATTCATCACTCTAATTAGCTAAAAATAGAGCTTCTTCTTGAGAAATTAAACACATTCACATGTTAATATCATAAAATTAACTTTCATGCACTTGTAAATAATTTGCATAAGTTAGCATTCCTTTATACACTCATAATCATCTTCATATTTTCAACTAACTTCACCCATTTTTAATTAATTCATGATAACACCAATTGACATGAAACCAACTACATTGTATACATATCACTAACCTTAATTAATGAAAAATCCTAACAAATTCTAACTTGTACATATTTGAAATAATCATAAACCCTAGTTTCAGGACAAAAATCCATAAACGTTAATATCTCTCTCATACAATTTCCAACTATACTATATTCACTTTTGAATTAATGTACATTTAAATATCTATAAATCAATATTAAATTCAAAAGAATCAAAGTTCATCTGTGAAAATTGGGATTAGACCTTGTTGTGCATTGTGCATTTTCGTTGATTTTGACCTATCATTCATGTACATATTTCATTCATTTTGATTTCTTTTTTATTTCTTCATTTCATGTCATTCTTTAATAAATTACATAAAAATCAAAATCCAAAAAAAGTCAGAAAAAAATAAAAAGACAAGTTCGGACCTATGCTTACAGATTGAATCCACTTGTACATTGGATGCCTATCGAGCCCAACGACCGAGCCATGCCCTAGTTCAGGCTCAGGATCAGACTCAGGTTCGAGCTCGTTTGATCCCAACCGAGCTAGCTCAGCTCAGGCTCAGTGAGCGTGAGCCTCTTATCAAGAGAGCTCGGGGCTCGATAAGGCTCGAGTTGAGCATGTTATTGAGCTCAAGCCAAGCTTGGCTTGTTAAGGGAAATGGTATTTTTGGTACAAAAGTAAGATGACTTTTGAGACGAAACTATTACAATGATGGGTAGAATTTGGAGGCTATTGATTTTGAAACCATAATTCTTATAGGAATTCCACCAAACTATTAATCCAAAGGTCGGATATAGATCCATTTTCACCTTTTGCTCATGATCTTGCTATGGAATCCAATCTCATTTCACCTCTTCATTTTTAGTTGCTTGGGGATGAGCAAGGTTTAAGTATAGGGGGTTGATGAATATGTGATTTGTCACTCTAATTAGCTGAAAATAGAGCTTCATCCTAAGAAATTAAACACACTCACTTATTAATGTCATAAAATTAACTTTCATGTACTTGTAAATAATTTGCATAAGGTCGCATTCTTTTATGCACTCATAATCATCTTCATAATTTCACCTAACTTTACCCATTTTTAATTAATTCATTCTAACACTAATTGACGTGAAACCAACTTCATTGTAAAAATATCACTAACCTTAATCAATGAAAAATCCAAAAAATATTAATTTGTATACATTTGAAATAATCCCAAACCCGAGTTTCAGGACAAAAATCCGTAAACACTAATATCTCTCTCATACAATCTCCATATGTACTCTACTCACTGTTGAATTAATATACATTCAAATATCTATAAATTAAGATCAAATTCAAAAGAATCGGAGCTCATCTACAAAAATTGGGTTTGGGACCTTATTGTGCATTCTGCATTTTCGCTGATTTTGACCTATCATTCATGTGGATATTTCATTCATTTTGATTTCTTTTTTTATTTATTCATTTCATGTCATTATTTAATAAATTACATAAAAATTAAAATCCAAAAAAAAAATCAGAAAGACAAAGAAAAAGACAAGTTCTGACCTAAGCTTACTGATTGAATCCACTTGTATATAGGCCGGCTATCGAGCTCAACAAGATGAGCTATGCCCTAGTTCGGGCTCGGGCTCGATAAGCCCTGATGGGCTCGGGCTCAGGTTCAAGCTCATTTGATCCCAACCGAGCTGGCTCGGCCTCAGGCTCATTGAGTGTGAACTTCTTATCAAGCGAGCTCAGGGCTCGATAATGCTCGAGCCGAGCATGTTCTTGTGCTTGAGCCAAGCCTGGCTTGTTAATAGAAATAATATTTTTAGTACAAAAGTGCAATGCATGGGCTTGAACCAGTGACCTCTTCTTTGAGGGATAATCTTCCTTACCAATAGGCCACTATCTGAGTTACATTTCAAAAGCAAAATTACATTATATATTGAAACATTCTATTTGATAATAAAAAGTACTAATTTGATTATTATAACCTAGATAAATAGAAATATGTAGTTATTTATTCCTTAGAAACACATAATATTGGTTGGCACGTTAGTAGATAATATATATTATCAAATATGTTCCTATTTAAAGATGTATAATAACAAGAGATCATAATTAAGTATACAATATAATATATATGGAAAATTTCCACGTTGGAATTAACATTCACATATATGGGCATATATAAATCTAAGGTTCCCATGAAATAAAATTATATCGATCTACAATTCAGTTTGGTATAATATACGTATTTAATTACTACCTACGTAGACATCTACAACTATAAATGTAGGTAATGATTATTGAACATGCAACTCCTCTTATGTGTGTGTTATATATAAATATATAAATATATAAATATACGTACTATATTTATATTCCTTATCGAGTCCCTTATGAAGTTCTTGAGCCAAGTAGGGATCATCTCATAAGATATCGAGCCTATAATTCTTGCTCAAGTTGGGCTTAATAGCTTAATGAGCCAGGCTCAAGAGCCCTTATCGAGATGAGCCCGATCCTGGCTCATCGAGCCTTGATTCAATAGCCAGCCTTACTAGTACTCCACTTCCCTAAGTTTATAACATTAACATAATCCATAAAAATACCAAAAAAACATTTTGAGTCCATTACATTATTTTACATTGTGTTTAGTTTTTAAATGCATTTATTCGCTCGCTGAAAACCAAAAAAATCAAAGCTAAAAAATGATATTTTTTTATACATAAATATCACCTAAAATGCATATCTTTCATTCCACATTTCTTCTGCATATGAGTCCTTCATGAGTATTTATAACATTTAGATGCACATTTTTTATTTTGATCATTTATGCATTAGAAGTCAGTTGGTATTTTACTTATATTTATCTTTACATTTCTTTGTACTGGTCAAAGTTTTGGTCAACTCACATGCCATGCATTGTCATATGATGGGTCCATGGTGAATCGTCAATCGGCTAAAATAACATGCTTTCGTTGTAGTAGATTCCAATCAACAATCACTCAAAACTGAAAGAATATCTCTGCGAAGAGTTCTAAGCTTAAACCTTGGCAAGTCCAGGGTCAAACACATGGACACGAGCAATTGTCTAATTCAATTTAGGAGTCAATTATTTACTTAACCAATGTATAGGCTCTCTAGGTAAAACAAGATACAAAGGAACACAATGCATGCATTTTTTTAAAGATTTTTATGCAATTATTTTACATGATAAACAACGATGCATTACAATCACAAAATGGATGCACAGTGAACAAGTAAGTTCCTGATTTAATAGATGAAATACTTGATAAAATAATTTACCAATTAATGAACAATCAATATCAAAAGGAGAGCAATTCAACCTTAATAATTTTTTAAAATAATAATAAAATTAAATAGTAAAAATTAACACTCTAAAATTTAATGCATGAATTTAAAGATAAATTCAGTAATTTAATGACATTAAATTAGGGAGCACAAAATTAACTTTCCAATGACACCAATTTTATTAAATTATGATAAATGGTTCACGAGTTATTGAAAGAAAAAGGCATGGGCCTATATGCAATAAACATTAATAATCTAAATACAAATAAGTCAAAATTAGACCAAATATTAATTACAGAAAATTGCTTAGATATAAGTGAAATTTTCTCATGGGTAGGACTTGTCTATAATTATGGATCTTTATTGGGATGGTATGCAATTTTCCCAATCTCACGTGCAACAAACACATGACCGGGACTAGGTTTGGGTAGCACGGCTCAGGCCACGTTTCGCAAACGAGGGCTTCGTAGAAGGCTTGAAATCTCTGAGGTTGTGGGTTGAACTACTTCTTTGGGTAGCCCTACATGGAAGGCTAAGGACCTTCATATCAGATCGAGGAAATCTGATCAAACAGTTACTGCTTCACGGGTTCGTCCCCCTTCTACCTTGAACGACAGAATGAGGGCAGAGCTCCAGCGGAGCCTAATTCCCTCCTCCACTCTCTTAAGTTGTTGCTGAAGGTCGAGAAAGATGTTTGTCATTCTCGGGAAGATGCTGGATAAGGATAAAGGCCTGAGAAGCTTTGGATCTCTCTAGCGATGGAACGCGTCTAGAGCAGAAATGTGAGATCAAAAATCGATTCAATCCTCCGATCATTAAAGTTCTCACTACCTAAAAGGTTAGATAACAACACAAGCCCAATATGAATATATTAGACTAGCTAAGGGGTGGATTTTAGGGTTCTTAAAGGTGAAGGGTTTGAATTCTAGTTGAGTTCTTCTTCTTTGCAAGAAGGAGAAAGGATCGAAGGGGGACAATTCTGAAGAAGCGAAGAGTTATATTGGATATTCACACGTGATAAAGTGGTGATCGGAGATGGTGAAGATTGTTTCAATTGATGAAATGGAGTTACAATTATGAGCAAATAATTTGACGAAATTAAGGAACATTGAAGAAATACTATACTTGGAAATGAAGGTGAAGAACTGAGAAGAATAGAGGATAGAAGAAGACAGACCTAGATTTGGAGCAAGAAGCTATGTTCTTCACTTGACGAACCTTAGGTCACATGCACGATGGTCAAACAGTTCATTAGTTGTATCTCAGTGGAGAAGACTAGGATCTTGCCAGAGGAAAATTCTTCTTCTTTTCTATCAACTGCTCCCAATAACTATCACCGATCAATAACTGATGCTCTAAGGTTCCTCCAAGTGCAGCGGATAGAGGTTGAAGAGGTGGAGGATCGAGTTTTGTGGAGGAGGAGGTTGGCAACATGTGGCTGAAGATGAGGTTTTCAACCACCTTGAATGAAGGCAAGAGATAGATAAAGAGATCAAGGGTATGAGCGCAGTAGGAAGGACTGATAGGTCGATCGAATGTCCAAGGACATTGGGTGATTAGTCACATGAGGAAGTTGGAAGCTTTGGGAGAAGTTGGATGTGAGGAAGAGACACGTCTCTTCAGATGTGGGAAGTTGGAGGTAGGAGACGACTACACAGCCGTTGGATCAAGATCCAATGACTTAGGATGCGACAAAGACACAAAAGGAGCGGGGCCAGGTGGCAAGATCTGAAGACGCCATGTCGCCCAATTAGAACTAAGAGAAATTGAAAAAAATATTAAAAATTCAAGAATAAATAATTAGAGTAAAAGTTAGAAAAAATAATGAACATGAAAGTTGTAGATCTCAAAGAGATCTACAACTTTCTTCTAGAACTCAAAGATAAATAAAGTCGTCTATATACATTAAATATTTTTGCAAGCAATTTAAAATGCTAAGTTACTTATTTTAAATTCTTTCCTTATTTTTTACGATTTTATTTTATAAATTAGATTAATTATGTATAATATTAATCTAATTTTATTAGATTTTTATAAATAATAAACACACAAAATAATAGCACAATAATATGAATATTTAGCTATAATAATTATAGCTAATTAGTTACAACACAATGTTAGTTAATTAGTGATAATTGATAGGGAATTTTATTGGTTATCTTAAGCTAGAGAGATAATAAAGATAAATAATGTAGTTGAATCTGAGATTCATCAGTCCACCTCAAGCTGCCAGTAAAAACCATCCCAAGCATGGTCAATGCTTTTTGTCCTCTTGTGCCTCGGCCCTATGCCATTAGATCGACTTCAATCCAATGGCTCTGATCGTTCCACTACCCTCTACTCTCCCAACGTGTTGAGCACGTGACTTCCCCCAAACCTCAAACACGTGTGAGGCACTTGTTTCCTCCTATCTTCAGACTGCCATCTCGTGATGCTCAGCGCTTCCTTCCTCCGTTGCTCGCTCCTCTTCTCCGATAACCCAATAATCGATCATTGTTTCCTCCTACCTCCAGATCGCCCTCTCATGTTGCTCAGCGTCACCTTCCTCCGCTACTCGATCCTCTTCTCTGGTAACCCAATAACCGATCACCCAAGACCCTCTTCTTAGATCACCATGGCCACCCATCCTCTTCAATTGAAACTAATCTCATCCCAAACCCAAATCAAAACCCCATACACCCTAATCCCCTTATCCCTTCTCTCCTAATGGTTGATCCAACCATTCTCCCCTATTGACCCCTTATCCCAACACCCACAATGACCATCTCCGGTCGAGCCACACTGTCAACAACCACCTTGTTATCCCTTTATCCTAATCCACTCAACATAAACTCACCACTGATCACCTGAAACCCTAACCTAACTAACTCATCTCCATCGTTGGAACCCCTCTCCCTCTAACTGATCATATCCACCTCTTTATCCTCATCACATTATCTCACACCTCTTCCTCTCTCTACTAAACCCCATCCCCTACAATCTTAAAGATCATCCATCATAATCTGCTAGAACCAAGAGTGACAGGGAGGTAGGGTCGAGAGAAGGGCCAGTTATAGTGACCCTATCTTTGAGGCGAAGTCACCCCTAGGGTGTGATCCATGGCTTCCATAATCATGCTTCCCTTCCTCTAGAAAGGGAACCAAGCTTCTCGAGGACGTCACCGACCTCCGATCGAGGAAACCATCAGGAGCCGAGTGACCCTCCTCCATCCTATCGATGAACGTCACACATCCATCATCACCTTCGCTCCATCCCCACGTTTTTCTTTTATTCCCATTGCAACACCTCATGACAACCAATGTTCGCACACCTCTTCCTCTCCATCTCTACACCTTCACAACCTCTACCTCACTGGAGCCCTATTCTCCCTCGTCGGTCGAGCAACCGACTAAGATCGAGAGCCCCATTCCTGACCCACAACCACTGCTAGATCAAAAACTCGGAGTAGCTTAGCCATTGAAGCGCCCCAATCCTCAGCCACTCGATCAAACATCATCGAATGCTTCAGATTGAATCTGAGCTGCCCATCTCAGACCAAGAGTTTCAGAGGATCCAAAGCGACGAAAGCACACCACGTAGAGAGAGGGAAATAAGGCGCACATCGAGTCGTCGTATCCCACGTGCATCTCGTGTGCGGGAGTGGGGGATTACACAGAATCCTCACAATCTCCTAAGAATTTCACGCGTGACCCCGCCGAGGCAAATAGCAGAAAATCCCTAGCTAGTTTCCAAGAATTATAGAGCAGTCCCTTTAGAAGATTAAATATGCAAGAATTTAATTATTTAATTACATTTTAGTCCCTAAAAATTCATTTATTCATATCTTGTGAACAATATACGTGATTTTTGCATTCTTTGTGTTGAATTGATCCTTATTGCATTCTCTAGTACATGGTACATTGAATTATTTATTTGGTGTTATTATTTAACTTAGATAGATTGAGGATGATTATTTGTATTTTTGAGAAAAACTACTCTTGATTTTCAATTTGATTGCTTAATAATCTCTGTATTGATTTGAGGAATTTATATGGGAAATAAATTTGATATTAATTGACAAATTATCTCTGAGATTAAATAAGAGGGAGGTTCGGATTAATTTCTCTGCTTGGCCTGCTCACTTTACATCTTTATTCACCATTTTACATCATAGTATTTCGTCGTCATTTAAAAATCAATAAATATTGTATTTATTTATTTCTTATCTCACACAACATAGCATTATTTTCCTACATTAAAAAAATATTTTGAAAATACATGCATCGTGTTTCTCTTTCATTGAATAATTAAATCCTCTAATTTAAAATCCATAAAATGTTAAAAATACAAAACACCAAAATTATTCTTCTTCTCTGAAAACCTAATTTTCTAAATTGTTTGAGAATTAATTTTTAATCCTCATATTAACTACATGAGTTCGACCTTGGGACTTACCTAAGTAAAATAAATAATTCGACAACATTGAGGATTGATTTTCTATATTAATTCATCGGTGTATAGTCAGTTTTAATGATTTCTAGATTGCCCGGTTGTAACAACAATAATCATTAATTAACAAGGGCTTTTTCTGTGTTCGTCATCTGTCTTGAAGTTTAAGAATTGATTTCTAAATGAAAGTTATTTAATATGCTTTTAGTATGTTTTAAACATCTAGATAAATTATAGTATCCTTTGACACATTCATCAACTAACATTTAAGTATTCATTTCATTATCAATAAGTCCTTATTTTGTTATATCACCGCTTCATTCAAGAACAAGTTATGTATAATTGTTCAATTCTTAGTATGTCTCATTCAGTCAATTAGTAAAGAACAAGTATTGGCACTGTTTAAATAAGCATTTTAAAAAAGTTTTAGTACAGTTAATTATCTCAATTCGTTTCATTTTTTCATAAAGATCTTCTATATAATGATTCCATACTATCTTGAACATTAGGCTTTGTTGTGTATATTAAATGTATTTGAAATATTCTCTGTATATCTTAAATACCTTTCTAAAATCATTGATATCACGAAAATCCATTCACCAAACCAAGCATTATTGTATATATATATATATATATATATATATATATATATATATCTACATTTGTTTTGACTAATGTTTGCATTCTTGTTTTCTATATGCTGAAACAAAAAGTCCTGATTTTTATTTTATATTCGGCACAAATTTTTTAAACCCATTACCCTAATCGATCCAAGAAACTTTTATAAGTCATGATTAGTACGCGTACAAATACAAAAATCTTTGTTCAGTATCCTTACCTTGATAATAGAAGACAGAGAGGTTATATTCAAATTGCTAATTTTGTATTCTTTATCATACAAAGTATATGTTTCTACCATTAAAATAAATGGAACCTCAAATTGAACCTGATATAATTAATTCAAATTTCTTTCGAGAAAATATTTTGGAATGAATAATTCTAAATAGGATAGTAAAGATAGGGTAACAAGTTGGTACTTGAGATGGAAGAAAAGATCTTGATGATCAGATTAAGGAGGAGGAAGAAAGGAAGGTATGTGTGTGTGTGTGTAATGCTATTTTTCCAAGGGAATGTCAATAAAAGGCCCATCATTGTTAGGTTCTTCCAGTCTAGTTAGCTGTTTTTTTACTAGTAGGAGGATTTGAACCTTGGTCCTTTAAAATGGGAGCCACTACTTATACCACGAAATCAATAGAGGGATTCAAGTTAACCGTTTAACCTGGAGGCTTTTTAGGGATTTTATGGAGATTTGGCGTAATTATAGAGCATGCAATGGTTGAATTATGATGTTATACTGGAATATACAAATAAATATCCTATTAAAATCATATTTTCTTCAACTTTACTTCATCGTTCTGTCGAATAATCGGGGAAGACGACATGGAATTCCTGTCTTAGAGAGGTTGGCGATGTAGTCAATGAAGTTTGCTCTATCTCCAAGAGATTCACTCTACTGACATTTTCTGAAAGTTAGTTTCTGAAGTAACCGTCTGATGTGATTAATGAAGCCATTAATTTATTCTTAATTCGTAATAACCACAAATTCCTTATTTAACTATTTATTAATTAGATAATGTACTTATTCCTTCCTGAAGGGAGGAGAATGCGAGGGGGCGAGGGAGAGCCTGTGCGTGAGAGAGAGGTCGGGGGTGAAGGAGAGGTCAGGGCCGACTGTGAAGGAGCATCGTGGGTGCTTGTTCATTCTAAGCAACGGGAGAGGAAGCACTATATTACGAGGGGAGAAAAGGGGGAGGGTTTGTCTTGGTAGCTTCAGGGGAAGAAAGGGAAGCCCTTTGGTCGTGGGTGCATCTAGTACAGATCTCTGCGACATTGGGCATCAAACTGCTGAGAGACCCCGTGGTGCTTCTACTGCGATGGCTTCACACATCGCGCGAGGTTGTGCCCACGGGAAGGCGCAAAGAATGTTGTTCCAAAGGGAGAGATACTAATCGGCAAGGGATGTGGTTCATGACCATTATTCCTCGCCACATCTGATGTGGGTGCAACAACGGAGGGGGAGTTTCGGTGGGGGCATCGCTTTGCTATGTCTGTGGCATATCGTGGCGCAAGGGCTTTCTCAATATGAAAAGGAGGCGTTGCTGAGGCTGAGCGAGAGCAGAGATGTGATGTTGTGGTGGTGCATTCCGGGTATCTTTGATGGTCATCTGGACTTTCGCGCAGGTCAACTCAGTGTGAGTGTGGGGGGTACCCCTCATATGGAGAGGGACGGAACATGTTCGGGACATCCTTGTGACAGACGTATGGGTTATCAGAATCGTGGTAGATGGTAGTGAAGTGGGGAAAGATGCAGACTTGGTAGTCCAGGTGCAGTGATTTAGACCTTCAGTGCAAAAATGGAGGACGGTATGGTACCTCAGAGAGGTGTTGAACATCAAAATAACAATTATCGGGAAACGGTACTTTCACGGGGAGGAGCATTCTCGTGAGGTCGACCAATGCAAGTCATGGGTTGAGGTGGTGAGGGGTTGGTTCATTGGGTGGTCGGCCGATGTGGGATTAAGTCGGAGCACTGCGACGTTTCAGACCATTTCGAAAATGCTGCCTCGAATCTCACGAGAAGAGCACGGTGCTTCGTCCCGAAATCGTAGGCCACATTCAATGGAGGTAGTTCCGATTCTTGAGGAAGCGTTCAAGGGAAAGTCAATTGATGGTGCTCAAGAGTTTAGGCCAGTGGCGAAGGGGTTGGGCAGTGGCAGTTCTCGAGGTCTGAATCTGTTGGAGCGAGTCCGGATGGAGACAAGTACATTATCGGATCCAGGGCCGGATCCGAGTGTTGGTCCAGTAAGTGAGGGGATTTTCAATGGCAACCTCGTTGCAGGTCGGGAGGTGGGCTCAATTACTTCACATACGGGTGGTTGTGGAGCTATCGTTTACTGGGAGGCGACCTTCATCCGATGGAGGATACAGTTTTGGAGATGACCAAGGTGGCCAACGTCCTGGTCCCAGAGGTGGATGCACAGGGAGGGGAGGTGGCCCTAGGCATGGTTGGGGGCCGGACGGAAGGCGGTTGGAGGGAGGGGGAGTCATCGTCAGTTAGGAGGGGGAGTACGGAGAACCCAAAATAGCTCAAGTCAAGATAAGGAGCAGAAGGCTGTTGTGGAGGGGTTGGAGGCAGGGAGGGGTTGGGGGTGGCTCGGAGGGGCTGGCTCGAAGGGGATGGCGGGGTTGGGCATGTAAGAGCTGGTGGAGGAGTTTGTGGTTGGGGTGATGGAGTCTGGCTCGGAGGATCGTGAAACGCAAAATCTAAATTACTTGCTAGGAGAGCTCGGGAGCTCAGAGGTTAGGAGAGTTCGGAGGCTCAGTGGGAGCAGAAGTTGGTGAGGTCTAGCTCGCAGGCTTGGCAGTGTAGGAGCCCTAGTGGATGGGGTGAGGGAGGGATGGAAGGATTTTGGCCAGGAGGGGATGATGGACTCTACCTTGTAGACAAAGATGGAGCAAGAGGTGGTGGTGAGTAGTGATTGAGCTTCGGGGATGTGGTCTGCAGGGGAGGTCTCACGGTATGTTAGTGGACCAAGCTCCAAGGTTTTTTGTGAGAAAGGGGTGGGTTGAAGTCGGCTAGAATGGGGTGAAGGGCATGTATCGTGGAGGATTTGGAGCGGCAGGAACTCCCGTCTCAGCAGAAGTCGGTAGGACTTTCTACCTAGGTTGGGGCGAACAGCTTTATCCCTTTAGATCTTGGATTTGCATAATGTTTGGGGTTATGCAACCACACTCCATTAGGAGGAACGCAGTGCTTACTTAATAAAGGTTGCTATCTTGGAATGTAAGGGGTCTTGACTGACCTGAAAAGTGCATGGGGGTTTGGAACTTAATCCGTGATGCCAAAGTAGACATCTTCCTGTTTCAAGAAACAAAATTGTCTCATAGTTTGGTAGAGGTTTTCTACGAGTTGGGCATTGGGCGAGGCTATCAAGCCGCAGTCATGGAGGCGTAGGGAGCAGCTGAAGGACTGATCACGGGATGGTTAAAGGAAGATTTTGAGGTGGTTGCGGAGTGGAGGTCCAACTTTTTATTCTCAATCCGTCTTAGACATCGGGCAGATGGTTTCACCTTTACAGTGACGAATGTTTATGGGCCCAATGATAGTGGAAGGGGCTCTTTAGTGGTAGACTTATTCCAGATGTACTCTGAACAAGTTGACAGGGTTTGGCTTGTGGGAGGGGGATCTTAACCTTACGTTGTTGCCAGATGACCGCCCTTGGGGGGGAGGGGGGCGAGAGCAATATAGGCTCGGCGGAGTTTCTGGGGACCATACAATCTTTGGGCCTAACAATTATAGATGTGACAGGTTGTGCTTATACTTGGCGCAATGCGAGGTTAAGATCGAGACTAGACATATTTTTGCTTTCCATTGCTGGGGTGGAGCGGTTCCCACTCTCACGAGCGTGGGATCTTCTGCAGGTTCACTCGGATAATACACCTATTATATGGTCTTTTGGTGAGGAGGAAAGAGGAAGGTTCTTTTTTTGCTTTTAGTGGTCCTGGGATGCTGGAAAAAGGATTCAAGGAGTTAGTGGCAGAATAGTAGAGGAGGTGGAGTCCGACGGTTTCGACGGTTAGTCGTATGGCAACTAAACTGGTGATGCTTAAGTCATTCTTGAAGGACTATGGAAGAGTGATGAGACTGAAAAGAAGGGAAAAGAGAGGAAAGTCTCATGAGATGTGGTTCATCTGGATGATCTCGATGATCTAAGAGTCTTGGATCAAGAGGAGATGGCGGAGAGATCCAGGATTATGAAGGTGATTTTGATGGATGATCAGAAAGAAGAGGTGGAATGGAGACAAAATTCCAGGTAGAAATGGACAAAAGACGACGACGTGAATACCAGATTATTTCACACCATGGCCTCTAGTAGAAGGAGGAGGAACCATATTCACAAAATTGAGGTGGGGGCTAAGGTTTTCTGGGGAAGCACAAATTCGTTGTGCACTAAGAGGGTATTTTGTGGAGGCATCGCGGAGAAGGCAAGGGGATGGTTGGGGGTGGCTGGGCAGGGGGTCAAGATGTTGACACTGGGACAGATGGAGACGTTGGTGACAACCTTTTCAGAGAGTGAACTTAAGAATGTAGTTTGGGGACTGAATGCAGATGGGGCACCAGGGCTGGATAATTTTCCAATCTTCTTTGACAGAGAATTTTAGGAACTTCTCAAGGCTGAGATCATAGAGGAGCTAGAAGAATTCAGAGAAGGAAACATGGGTTTCGAGAAGGTAAACATGGCATTGTTGTTTTTACTACCAAAGAAAGATCACCCGACAAGAGTAGAGGATTTTAGACCATTCTCTCTATCGAATGGAATTTACCTCATTGTGCCAAAAGTGCTAGCAAACAGGCTCAAGGGGATCATGGACTCTATTGTTCTAGAGGTTCAATCTGTGTTCATTTCAGGACGCCAAGTGGCAGATGGGCTGGTTATAGTGTCCGAAATTTGCTTAGAATATAGACACAGGGGTGCAAAGGCGGTGTTGTTGAAGATAGATTTTGCAAACGCATATGACTGTGAGGATTGGAAGTTTCTGTGGTCATCGCTGAGGAGAAGATGGTTCTCGGATAGTTGGGTTGCACGGATGAAAAGATGTATCACCACATCTTCCTTCTCAATACTAGTAAATGGATGGCCTGAAGGAGGCTATTTCCAGCCATAAAGAGGTGTATGGCAGGGGTGTCCATTAGCGCTCATGTTTCTATTATTGTAGCGGATGCATTGGCGGTCCTGTTCAGGAAAGCAGTTGATGGAGGGTGGTGTGAAGGCTTCCATCTTGATGAAATCTTTGAGCCATTGTTGCAGGATGCGGATGACACGGTACTTTTCCTGGGTGGTTCATATGAGATGAGTTGTCGAGTAGCTCATTTGTTGGACATCTTCAGCAGTATGTTTGACCTAGAAGTAAATCTGTAGAAATCAGGGGTGATGACTTTTGGGTTACATAATGGGGATCAGACCAGGATAGCAGAGCTACTTAGTTGTCCAATGAGCGACCTACTGATTACCTACATGGGCCATCCATTGGTGGCAGGCAAACTCAGAGCAGCTGATTGGGAGGCAGTTATACAGAAGATAGAGCTCAGATTGGCAGGGTGGAAGACGATTACCTTAGCTAGGGGTGGGAAGCTAGTTCTACTGAAGCATGTCATGTCCTCCATTCCCACGTTCTTTCCCTTGACGAGGATGATGCATGTGGGAGTGAGAAAAAACATTGAAAAGTTGATGAGAAGATTTTTTTGGTCAGACGGGAAGCAACAAAAGTCAGGCATGCATTTGACGGCATGGGAGGAGAGCACGAGATCCCGCGAACAGGGGGTTTGGGAGTTCGGGATGTGACGTTCATGAATAATATGTTACTGGCTAAGTAGATATTGCGCATTTGGGGCCCATCTATTGATGTGGTCGCAAGATTGCTGAGAAGGATTTATGGGGAGAAAGGAGTCTTATAGGCAGGGGCTATTCGGTTTGATTCATCCCTTTGGAAAGGGGTGCGAGATGTTTTGCCAATTGTATCATTTAGACTAACGTCGAAACTAGAGAATAGGAGAGGCTTCAGAATTTTGAGGGATGATTGGAAGGGGGAAGGCCCTTTTGAGTTGTGTTTCCCTTGACTTTTTACAATGATGTCTTTGAAGGAGGCTACCTTGAGGGAGTTGGCACATTCCAAAGAGTGAAGACCAGATTTTGTTGTGGTTCTATCAGATAGAAGGGAGTTTGGTTAGATTAATGTTTGCGACCCCATTCCTAGATGATTTCTCTCAGACAAGGGACCATTTTATTTGTACGGGTACTAAATTCTCTGTCAAACAACTGTATGGGAAGTTGAGAAATGGTGGTGAAGGACAAGATTAGGACATGTGCAAGAATGTGAAGATTATTTGGGCAAGCATGATAACGAACAGGATAAAGGTTTTTCTCTAGTGCCTGAGAGAGACATGCTTTTGGACAAGGTTATGAGGGCAAGGATTTTGGGTCTTCAGGATTTTCTTGTGACAAGTGCGGTGAGCAGTAGGAGAACTTAGAACACTTTTTCTTCACGTGTGAGCTATCGGTGAAGGTCTAGAGAGAATTGACGATCCCATGGGTGGTGTGAGTGGCACACTGAGCTTTTGAGAGGGGGTACGGAAAGTAGGAGGCAGCTCATCTGATGATGTTGCAAAACCTTTTGGTCCGATGTAGGCAATTTGGCTGGCAAGAAATGAGCTCATTTTTAACAATCAAAGGTTTTATCCAGATAATGTTGTGTCCCATTGTAGGGCTCTCATAAATTTTCGGAGTCAAGGTAACGTATTATGTATCTCCTCTTTTTATAATATAATGATTATGCGGTGACTCCCACCTCAGGAGTTCACCCTCGTTCTCATAAAAAAACTATTCATTAATTAATTCTTAAATTAGCTAATATATAACGATGCTTATTGGAGGATAGCCACTGAACTATCGCCTGCCAGCCCTTAAAATGGTTTTGTAATTTAGTTTAAGAAAATTTAAAATAATTAAGTATATTATAAATTTCCAAGACCCAAATGTAAATATTATTTTAAATATTGTAATTAACTTGTGAATTTTGTATCTCTATTTGTATCTATGTTACGTCATTGTATTGTTTTCACACCTAAATGCAACAATTTAATCTCTAAAGTTAACGCCCAACATTTCATTCATAATTATATGCCTCAGTCTCAATTGATATTTTACGATAGGTATGATTCTTTCATCCCACGATTCATATTTTGGCATTGTGATTTCTCAAGTGGTTGGACACAAATTTAAAAAGTAGGTTGTAACATAGTAACGATCAATTTGTAAGTTTTATTTGTATTGTATAGTTGATATCTCTTTTTTGTATTTAATGTAAGGCAGTTGTATTTTTTTCCACTCTTGTATGCAAAAATAATCACATAGTTTAACGGCAAGCATCTCATTCATAAACGTATTTCAGTAATCTACTATCACCATGCTCTCTTAAAATAGTATATTTTTTTTGTCCTATAATGTAGGACTCCATTTAAATGGGAGTCAATTTGCAAAGTAATAACAATTAAATGTTAATTTTTTATTGTAAGTTTTGTAAAGCCTTGTAGAATCTAAGATGTGGATTGTATTCTATTTAACCTTCTTCCTTCGATCAAATGCAACTCAAAATAGTCTACTTTCGTCGCATACTCTCTTTAATTCTTATATTTTAGTAAACTAAGTGTCCATGTCTGCTAAGATGTGGATTCAAATGTAAGTCTTGATTGTAATTCTTATAGGTATTTTGTATAATTAAATTCATGATTTGTAATGTAGGGGTTGAAAATGCTATTTTACTTTAAACAAATAAAAAAATTAAACCTTCATACTGCTCACCTACTCTTTAATTGTTCTGTTTTTGCAAACCTAGCCTTCCATTTATCTAAATATAGAAATTTCTTTCTTCCTTTATTATAGGCATTTGGTTACTTTTGCAACCCTACATCTACGTACGTGTATTATTTGCAATTTAGGAATGTTTATGAAACGAAAACCACCACTAATTTGGAAGGTTGTTTCTTTTTCGGCCATTGATATGTAGTCCTACCAATTACTATATTGGCTTTTTATAAGATTTATGAGCCCCAATCTCATTTGAAATGCGCTATACACATATATGAGAAAAATGGGGTTGCTTCGCCCCATTTCTCAGCTAACTTTTTTTTATTTTTTCGAAAAATACCACCACATGTTTTCATCATTATATTCTTCCAATGTGTCATTCCAATTTTGTCAAAAACAGAGACTCATATGCCCTCCATCCATAACAAGTCGATAACAATGATTCTAAGACCGTTAAAATTACATGTTCCAGATGGAGGGTATGGGAGTTTCTATTCCTGACAAACTTGGAATGACATATTAGAGGCATATAGTGATGAAAATATATGACAATATTTAAAAAAATAAAAAATTAGCTGAAAATGGGGCAGGGTAGCTAACTGGCAGCCTCATTCTCTCTCTCTCTCTCTCTCTCTCTCTCTCTCTATATATATATATATATACACACACACACATATATATATATATATATATGTAAATATACACACACACACACACACACATATATATATATATATATGTAAATATATATATATAAGGTAAAATGTGTTAGCCATGCAAGCATGAGGCGGACCATTTCTATAATAAATGCTATTGCAATATTTGATATATCAATAAAGAGTATTGATTTATTTCACTCCCTGTCTATATTAAATGAATAAATGCACTATAAGGTATCCAAGTACAATTAGGGTCATGTACCATTGCCATATTGATAATCATAAAGTTATTTATTTAATGGTTGACTCATAGAAGCTGGTGCTTGGATGAATATCTAAAGAGTTAGATGGATGACTCATCAAGCACCATCAAATGATTACTAAGAGATGATGTCCAACCTAAGAAGGAGATGGCAATCATTCTCTAAAGGATGATATCTGACCATCCCCTTGATGTAGGTCCTCTACATAGGAATAGAGATTCGAAAGTGTCAGATAAATTATGTTAAAGAGTTGACTTAACGAGATCGAGATAACACAAACCTATGTTATATCCTGTCACGATATAGGCAGGGATCCTATCACCGGAGATAGATGTATTGTTATATTTCTAAGTATGCATATTTGGCAGAACGATAGGTTTATGGCCTAATCAAGGTCTATACACTGGCGAGCTAGTGTGCATACGAGTAATTATGAGTAATACGATCTCTTAAAGGGATCATACATGTTCACTAGTGAACTGGAAGACATGAGATCACTCATGAGGTATTGGGATCAATCAAATTTCATGCATGGTCATCTTGCTTTGGAAGCATGACAAGAATGTGTACATATGACATATGCTTTGGGAAAGCATATGATCTATACCAACTCCCAATGATCGAATGAGAAACTTAATGATAAAACCCAAAAGAAGATAGTCTAAAAGAGATCTAGAATGTCATGTTTATTTTAGGTCTTTCAGTATGCAGGATGTACAAGTGAAGTAATCACAAATAATCCTGAGAGAAAGGCCGTGTGTGTCAACACAAGGCGGACAAGTAGTCGTCGAAATGACCACTCTCAAGGACCATTTGACTAAATCAACAATCAATCCATAAATAATAATGAAGCAATGCCAACAAGGGATGCAGATCAAAATTTGCTATACCATATGATGAATGTGTATAGTGGACAAGCAGGTAGGGGTAAACTCAAGGAACATATGTATAACACAAGTTTATTATCTATGAATAAATATAAATAAATAATATAAGTATATTTGTATATAGGTAAGCACACTATTTACTTAGGTTTTTATTTGGTTTTTTAATATAATATTTTTAATGAAGTTTTTTATTTTTGAATTATAATATATTTTTTGATATAATTTTTATTTTAACATAATTATAAATTTTTTTTGAAGAAATTATAAAATATTTATAATAATAAATAGTATTATAACTTATATATTACTATACATATAGATATATATTACATTAAAGGGTAATATACTTATTAATATGGGTAAAAATTATCAAAAATTGTAAAATAAAATGTTTTTTGTGTTTTTATAATTATCTACTTTTTTTATTTTTCAAGTACTTTTGCTAATGTTTATGTATTTTAAAGTCTAAAATATCCTAAAACATGGATAAATAAATAGGTAGAATTGATTTAGGGTTTAAAAATAGCAAAAAACTCCAGGATTCTTCCGAATCAATTTTAATAAATATTAATATATATAAAGAAAATTATAGAACAAGAAGAAATATTTTTGGGGGTTTTAAAAAATTTTATATTTTTTTATAAGATTTTGGAGCTTTTTTGTTTTTTCCCTTTTTTTCTACACTAGATACTATAGTGAACACACACTATTTTTTGGGAATTTTTAAACATAATTTTATTTTTTTGGGATTTTTTTAAAGCAAACAGGGAATATCCGTGCACTATTTGATTTTTAATAAATAAGAATAGGGCATAAAATGTAAAAATAATTAAATAATATGAGTGAGCATGCATCTGTGTACCTCATCCTATTTTTCCATAATTTTTGGAGCACGAGTGATATTTATAAAAATTCAAGAAATATGCATAAAAATACTTAAACTAGCAAGGATATATTTGTAGTTAGAAATAAATACAAGGGGTAAAATGCAAATAACCCAAAAGCTTATAACTAATATATGAATTTTATATATTAAATGATAATTAAAAGAACCAAAAGGGGTTTGCATGCAATTTTTACAAAACAACACTTGTGGGTGCATATGACTGGCAGGGACTGTGTTGCAATATTTATAATGTGCAAGGGCGTACATGCAATATTTACACTACTTTTTAGACAACATAAAATATTTATAGGGGTTCTTGGCTTTTAAAAAAAGTGTGAAGGATGCCTATGAAGTTTACCCCTTAAGTGGCTCAGATCCGTCCATCCATGCATTGCCAAGTGCCTGATCGTGTAGCTGAACGATGCATCATTTCGCTTCGGCTGATGGTTTAAATTAGACCTAGAGACTGGAATGATTGGACAGATTGATTGATCCGGGATCTACTTTTTAATGGTGTCGAATTATGATTTTGTTGCAGTCAGATAAATTCGGATCAATAAAAAATTAAACGCACGGATCCATGAATCGTCGAATGAAATTAATGTGCGATTTTATGTTTGTTTAACCTGGGAAGCCCCAAGGTCGACTCAAGGAGGCAAAGGAACAACTCGGGATCAGATTTGATGAATTAGATTATGGTTTTCCAAGTGGGATTTTTTTTGCTATAAAAATGCTAAATACAAAATACGAATTGAAATAAGTTAACCAGAAAAATAACCGACTTAGCTAAAATTAATTATAATGTGAAAATTAATCAAATCAGCCAACTTGTATTTTTCTTAAAATCTAATCAACACGAATGCAAAATGTATTTTTTTTTGAAATTTTGAATTAAAATGCACAAATGAAAAATCAAACTTTTTTAAGTTTTATATAATTTTCATGCAATGATTTGCAAAAATTATGAAAAAATTATTGAAAGTGAAATATGATGAAATTAGCTACATAATTTTTTTTGAATTTTCTGACACTTTATGATTTTTATGATTTTTTACTGAAAATAGAGCAACTGTGAGTATTTAATTCCTAATAAATCTACGAAATCGAATTATCCAGAGAGCTATCTCAAATAGATATTTAATCAGGAATCCAGGAGGAATTGAAATTTCTCAAAAATCTTATTCGTTGATTTAATTAAAAAATCAATTACAGAAATCACACTAGAATTAATTTTTTGCAAAAGACAACTCCAATTTTGATGAAACTTGGACAGTAATTAAAAGATAACTAAGGCATCATCCACAATTATTTCACAATTTTTAGAGCAATATTTGATTATGTATGAATTTCAGAGCTTAAATGGCAAAATATCACTGATTTTCAAGATCTGGTTTTTTTATAAATAATATGAAGCTCACAAAAATGCAAATAAATAGCCATAAGATAAAGATTTAGATGCTCTACAAAATGCTATTTTTGATTAAATAAAATGATGCAACAATGACGTCTAAATTAATGCATAAACATAAGGGTATTTTTGCAATAAAACAATTAAAATAAAATATGTCTAAGGAGACTTTTGCAATTTGATAAACATGCGGAAATCAAAATAAAATTTTCACAGTTATAATAAAATAACAAAGAAAAACCCTTCGTTGCTTCCGATAGCCCATGTTAGGGCACAAGGACGCGCAGGAGGTGGGATGCCCGCGCCGGGCATGCGGTAGCCTGGAGGGGCAGTGACGGAGCGGCCCATTGGCGTAGCGCCCAGCACATGGCGGTGCTGCAACTGCATGTGGGGCGGCTGTGGCCAGCCGCGAAAGCGATGGCGGTAGGCTGGGGGCCTCCGTGGCGGGGCTGCCTCTCGGGAAGTCGGCTGGCATCACGGCGTGAGGTGGTGGTACGGGGCTACACGTGGCGCACAATGGGAGAGAAAGATGGAGGTGGAGGCCGAGGGCGGCACACCACGGCGAGCGACGCGTGCGTGTGGAACGACGAGGGAAGCGCCCATGCGCAGGGGCTGCCAACTGTGGCGGGCGACGCTACTTAGCGGGGAAGTAGGGCTCCGGTGGGCGTGTGGGAGGTGGCCTCGCGCTGACGGCATCCTGGAGGGGCGACAGGCTATAGGCCGGCCGCGAAGGCGGATCGGCTGGTGCGTGGCTGGTGTAGGCAGCCTGCTCGGGCTGCAGGGCGGCGGAGGATGCAGCTGGGCAGCACCGCAGGTAGATGGCGACCGTGGAGGTGGTGGCGGCAGGGGCCATCCAGTTGTTGTTCCTTGTTGTTTTTTTATTTTCTTTTGTGTATTGTTTTGTATTTTTTCGTAAACAGGGAATAAAAATGAAATGAGAATGCAATGGAGTGGTGGTATGGGAATATTTGTGATTTGTATAATGATGATAGTGGTGGTGATAGATGATAAATGTGGTGATGTGATGGTGTGTTTGATGATGAACGACAAGGAAGAAAATTGTGAGATAAAAAAATAAAATGACAAGGAAAAAGGAGAGCGATTACTTACCTATGATTCGCGCAATTTGGAGGAGTTGTGATGCAACTCCGGTCATCGCTTCAAGGAGATGTGGGATGCTCCCAAAGCTCTGGAAGCCGACGTGGAAGTTCTGCTGCAATGTTGAATAAAAAAAACTCCACGAATCTCGCCGAAGGGAATAGCCATCATCGTTCTACCTAAACGTGTCGCAACTGTCACCTACAACACGAGGGGGTTGATGGCTCATCGCCTCTTAATTGGCGGATAAAGGAAAATGATGGAGATTATGGGGATAAAAAGGAAGAGGAGAGGGAAGTTGGAGAAGAAGTGGGGAGAATGGAGTGGTGGAGAGAGTGGAGAAAGATGGTGGCTTGGAGTGGAAGACAAGTAAAGAAGAAGTAAAATGGAGAAAATAAAATAAATATAAATATAATAAGTAAAATAAGTAGGCTACTAAAAATAAAGAAAAGAAAAATAAAGGTAAAATAATAAAATAAATAAATAAATAAATGTGAATAAATAATTAGATATAATAATAATAATTAAAATAAAATAAATAAATTCTAGAAATAATAAAAATGGGGTGACACGTGGCGGCTCCAGGAGCTGTCACATGTCGCTCCCGTAAATTTCAAAAATTAAATGTAAAAGAAAAATCAAAAATAAATACAAAAGGGGTTAAATAAAAAAGTAGTCAACAAAGAAAGTTGCTCGTCTCGACGAGTCTACAACTTTCATGAAGGGCTGAAAATCAAAAGAAGTCATCTATACAAAGTGTATTTGTGGGTGGTCCCTTATAGATATAAAATACCACATTTTATCTTTTGTTTTTTTTTTGTCATTTTTAAATAAGAGAATAATCAAAATAAAAGTAGAGAAAATATGAAAAGAATATTTACAACTTAATCTAATTTTTTTTGGATTTTTAATAATTAGAAAATATAAAGGATAAAATAAAGGGCAAAAAGGTCAATATGTACATTATACAATAGGGGCCCAAAACCAAAGTTTTGCATACGAGCTCGATTTCAATGAAATTGGTCTCATTTTGAAGGTCTTTTGAATGTATATTACTCTAAAGTGAGTAAGACCTAAATTGGATACCTGTATGAGAGGAGATAACAAAGCTCCTAGTTACAAACAAGGACTCGTGTTTTATTGGTCAATTTTACAAGTTAGTACTTTTTAAATATTTTCCTTTGTTAGTGTTAGTAATATATACACTATAGAGTTGATTTTATTGGATTTGGAGTTAGTATAAAATATATAGAAATAAGTGAAATATGGTGAATATACAGGTGATTTTTACAAGTGAATTTGGCTTCTTATTTAATGCAAACATGAATGCTAAAATGCAGATATTATTTATGCATGCATGAATGCTAATTATGCAATATAAGTGGAAATATGCATCTAATTACTCGGGAACAAAGCTTTATTTTCAACTTTTAGAGTGATGAATCACATATTCATCAACCCCCTATACTAAACCTTGCTCGTCCCCGAGCAACTAAAATGAAATGCAAAAGTGAAATGAGATTGGGTTCCATACCAAGGTCATGAATAAAGTTGAAAATGGAGCTTGACTCAACCTTTGGATTAATTGTGTGGCGGAACCTTATTGGGATCTGAACTTAAGACCTAACAGACTTCAAGATCCACTAGTCTCCTATTCAAGACTTCTCAATAGTCAGGTCAGAACAAATCCTCGTATGCAAATTTCTGATGACTATGATTCTTACTTGTACATCGTAAGTGTGAAATAGCTCTCAACATCAGAAATGGCTAAGAAGCAGCCTCCTCTAACATGATAACTCTAATTCCCTGGTCCAGTAACTCTTTCTTCGAGTATTAGGGTATTCCCTTCTAAGTTCAAGTGCGACCAACTCAAGAGGAGGGGGTGGAGAAAAGAATGGACGGTAGCCAGTGTAGCTACCTATCCCAGGATGCCTGACCAATGTAGCCAAGTCATCCAACTGGAGACTTCTTGCTATTATACATACTCCGACATGTATTTTATTTTCACTCAGGCTTGTCTTATTTTTTTGGAGTTCTTGCATTTTTTTTCTTTTTTTCTTTTTTTTTGAACTATATACAAGGTGCAGCATGTACATCAGGTGTTTTTCCTCATTAGCCAGTAGACTATCCCTCTTTTGAAGCATTATTGCAACCCACAACATCCCGTCTTTAGACGTCAACACTACCAGACTAGGTTGAGATGCACTACCCTCCCTAGAGGAGGACAGATGTTTCCACCCGTGTGCTACTTCAAGCTAAAGGATTCTACTTCATCACCACCTCATCAATGAAGAGCTACGTGCATAGTGCTTGTCCAAGTTAGGTCATTATCTAAAAGAATCATCCATGTGCGCGAGATATTCTACTTAGACTAATAAAGATGACATGTGAACATAGACTTGCGGACTCAAAGAATTAAGTCACTTGACCTGAGAAATCTTAACTCCAGTTCCAATAAGGTTCCTCTAAAATTAGGTGGATTAAGGTCAAATCATGTCCCTCCTCAACATCTATTCATAACTTAGTTCAGAACCCACTAGCTTTTCACATTGCATATGCCAGATATGCAGATGAGGTGCAGATGACATGCTATGTAGATGAATGCAAGACTCTTTTTTGTTTTTATATGCAAGGATGATATGCAAGAGTAAATAAGAAGCCTATATCTTTTTGTTCTTCTTTATTAAAATTTGGTAAACCTCCTATGTTACAACAATTTACAAGAGTTTTATAAGTATTATACAAATTATACAAGTGTTATACAATATACAAGTATACATGTATTTTACAAAAAAAAATTCTCCATTTTAACCCATCCCAGTAATTATTGTATAGTATATACAAAAATATGTGAAAGTACGAGCTATGGGTAAAGTATATATGTAATATAAACACGTCCCCCTATACTTAGTGTGTGCTATGTCCTTAGGCACGAAAAGAGAGGAAAAAGACATAGCTCGTGCTAAGCGTAGGAGAGCTAAAATAACAAAAAATACAGAAGTCGTTCGCCCCCTATACTTAGGCTCTGGCAGAATAAGTGTAGAAGAAGATCAAAAATGGGGCGAGCGAGGTTAAGAGGGGAAAATGGTGGAGTATATACAAGGGGGGGCATCGGTCCCCCCCATACTTAGGCTCTGGTCATCCTAAGTATAGGACAAGAGTGAGTGTAAGAACCGATGGAATTTGGAGAATGTACATAGAATGATGAAAGAGGACTCTGGTCACTCTCCCCCTATACTTAGGATCTGGTCATCCTAAGTATAGCCATAAAATGAAATGATATGGAGCCAGGGTTGAGTGATTCGAATCACTGGGGAGGGAGGCAAAAATATACAAAGAGGATGAGAATATACAAGGATCAAGAAGGTTTGTGACGAACCTCCTTGAAGGAGCGAGGAGGTAAGGAATATACAAGTGTGTCACTGTCGGAATCGTCCTCAGATGAATAGTAGTGAGGTGAAGGGATGTCCAATGAGGGTCGACACATGGCTGCTTGCTTAGATACGGCTTAAGAACAACCGAACCGAGCTCACTCATATAAATTACTTTATCTGGACCCGATAAGGATTCCTCTTAAAATTCCTTCTCTGGAATGTTGAAGGAAATTTTCTTGGTCGATTTTCTAGAACATGAATCATTGAGAGGGAGATGAGCGAAGCGCATTGAGAGGTTCGGGGAACACCTCGGGGAATCAATTCTCGACTTCCTCTCACTATATAGCCGACTAGAAGAGGGAGCATTCGTGTTTTTATGTGGAGTCAATTTAGTCTTGGTTGTTTCCTTTGAAGGTCTGGGAGTGGTGTGGTTGCTGACCATGAGTTCCTCATCAGATGAGTCACCATATGGATTAAATATTCCTGAAAGGTCAGCACCCGTCTTGAGAGAGTGCTAGTGATCTCAGTTGGCTTGACCATTATGGGGCTCTTGTGTCGAATCATCAAAATGATCAATACAATTGATGAATACTCATTCATCACTCTTTATTCTTATATTTTAGCTACAAAAACCATTGCAAATGCATGTAGATACTTGTAAATACAAATAATTACCAAAAATCATGCATAGTGTAAAAACTAATAAGTAGCATGTTTTGTGCAAAAATAAAAGAATAAAGATTTAAAAGAAAAAGAGGGAAATATTTAGAATAAATATTTAGCAACCTAATCCCAAGGGAGGGCTCAGCATGGGCCTGACCGCATAAAAACCAAAGTAGAGAGAGATAGGGAGCTCATGTGTGTAAATATACCTGTAAAGATAATAAAAATATTTTCCTCTAAAAATAGAATAAAAATGGGCTTGTATATATTTGTAAATATTTGTAAATACAAAATCAAAATAAAAATAGAAAAAATTAAAAAGAGAATAAAAATAACATTCCTTGTACATATTCACCATGTATATAACCCACACTTAATTTATTTAGCCTTGTAAATAAATATATTAAAATCCCTAAAAATTTGTATATATTCTATCTTTTATGTTGTAAATAAATAAAATAAAAACCCTAAAAACAAAAATCAAATAAAAGGAACAAAATTAAAAACCAAAGAACATTGTACATATACCATGTATATACTTGTATATAGCAATTTATTTACCCTTGTAGATAAATAATAAAAATAAAATAAAAAATACCTTTTTATCCTAATTTTGTTCTATAAATAAATAAAATATAAAATGGGGATAAAAATGCACAAAAATAACAAATTAAAAATCAAAAATATAAAATCTATATTGTAAATATACATATGTATAGCACTATAGTTTACATACCCTATTTTATTTCAAAAAAATAATTAAAAATCACAAAAAATAGAAAAAAATAAAACAAACATTTTTCATGTTTTGAGTTTTTCCTAATTCAGCCATTTATTATTTTATTTTGAATTTGTAAATATTTATGAGTTGGTGGGCTCTGTTGGTCCACGGGGGACGTTGACCCCCCCCCCCGTCAACTCCCCCCTTGGACCATAGACCCGCGGATCCTCTTCCCGGACCCGTTTTCTCCCAATTACCCCAGCTTGACCCGATCGCCATTTCGCCAAATCACGGGTCCTAATTACTCTCCAGATATCCGGGAACCTCGCCGACACCTTGCCTAGGGGTCCGTGCTTCACCCAAGCCGGACCCGACCCTTTTCTTCCCGGACCTGCACTCATATATAATCTGAGCTCCGCCTCCATTTTCATCTTATCCTTGGATCATTTCACGCCACCCCAGGACCTCCACAGCCACTGCGAGAGTGACAGCTCGCTTCCGGTCGTGTCGTAGCGAGGAGGGGGTGGAGGACCATCGATCCGGCAGATACGCGCCGCCGTGCGCCGCCTGGAGGTGGTGCTCGAGCCTCGGGCACCGACGGCCCTTGAGGCAAGGACCTGGAGCATCCCCAGCTCATCCACAGTCGACCTCGACCAGTAGGTAGTCCCCGTTCTTCTTCTATTTCTTTAATTTTGCTTTTCGCCCAATTCGCTCCATCGTCGTCCATCGCTGATTCCGACCACCCTCGCCTTTGTCCCGATCATCGGAGTCGCCCATCATCTCCGCCCTTCCTCCGCGCACATTCTCGACCCACTCATCCACCCCCAGTTCACACAGGAACTTGGATTGGGGCTCCTCCGCCGTCGCTTCCGCCGGAGCCCCTTCACCTCGACGCTCCGTTCACCTTCACCACCGCTAACCCGGGTCGAGGCACTTTGCCCTCGCCCAGGAGCTTGTTGCTTGGCTTTGCAAGTTCATCTGAGCCCATCTGAGGGCTTCGACTCTTTGGGAGCAGCAGCTCCTCCTCCGCCGACGTGGCCTGAGCTCTCCGGAGCTC
Organism: Ottelia alismoides; assembly: GCA_037367405.1. Taxonomy (NCBI): domain Eukaryota; kingdom Viridiplantae; phylum Streptophyta; class Magnoliopsida; order Alismatales; family Hydrocharitaceae; genus Ottelia; species Ottelia alismoides. The sequence continues at coordinate 2,037,115 of JAZKJV010011346.1, read as the reverse complement.
CGCTGCATCATCGGAGAGGACCATTCGACGCGGGAGGCCAAGGCGTAGCATCTCCGATCATCAGCAGCCTCCGAGGAGCTCCCTCGTACGCGCACGAGCCCGGCGAAGTTCGCCGGCCGCCTGTTCATCAAGCATCCTCCGCAGCCGTCCGATCATCCTCCTAGCTCCAGTTCAGATCGTAGCCGTTCACACTAGGAGCAGCCCCGACCGTCCGATCTTGGGAGGCTTGATCGTGACCGTCGACTCAGCGAGGCTTAGCCACAGCGCCTCATAGCCGTCTGATTCCCCACATGGCACGTCCTCCGCTGTTCTATAGCATCGAGGGCTCCTTTGCTGGGCGCCACCCTCCCCTGACCGTCGGATCTCCACGTGGTGCCCATCTGACCCTCGACTTAATAAAGGGTAAACATCTCTTAGGCCCTTTAGATTTTTAGTTGTTAAACTTTAGTCCTGTAAATATTTTAGAAACTCTATTTTATTTTGGTAATTTGCATAGAGGACCCTATTGTTTCCTGTATTTACTTTTATACCCCTGTTTGTAGTGGAACACGTGCTTCGACACGTGCTGTTTGGGTTATTTGCATGTATAGGCTTTATGTTCTAGGGTGTTAAAGAATGAAAACATGTTTTTAGTATTTATAGAAATACCCCTATGAGTGGTTTAATTGTGCATGTGCGTTATATAGTGGGTAATTTACACTGAAGCCCCTGGACTTTTAGTACGTGTTACTAAATAGTCAGAGACTTTAGTTTTCTTGCAAATAGGTCCCTGAGTGCCCAGGTCACGCGCCTCGTGCGTGGTTTCTTGGAGAATTTGTACCGGACCCCCTAGAACTTCTTTTAATTGCGTACTGGTCCCTGTGCACTGTACCCTTGTTTTTTATTTTAATAAAATAGCAAACCAACTCCAAATTTGATGAAAATTGGACACATGGCTCCTGCCATGGTGTAAAATTTTCTCTAATTTTGGAGACATTTTTGTTATTTTTTGTTATTTTTAAAAATTTCAAAAACACACATTTTCTTTACTGTCTAGCTTTAAAAATCACAAAAAAATATTAAAATACCTCTAAAAATTACAAAAAAATTACATAGTGCTTGTTTTGTGTTTGCTTTTCTGACCAATTTTGGTCATTTTTAGATTTATAAAACCTATAAAAATTGCAAAACCCCTAAAAACCCATAAAAATTTTAATAATTAAAAAAAATCAAAATTAATAATTCCAGTGGCCAAATTTTCTTGAGTTTTGATCTTTACAGGAAAATTACCTTCAGACCTTGATAGGGCCATTTGCTTTTAATTTGGCCCTTGAAACCTGACTGGACAGTACCTTTTATTTTCCGCCTTGTTTGATTTTTATAAAAATTCAATAAAAATCAGAAAATACCAAAAATTACCCAAAAATAGTAAAAATATAGAAAATATAAAAACATTTTATGTTTGAATTTTTGGATGACTTTTGAGTAGTTAAATAATTGGTTGTAGTTGCTTGATTTATTGCTTTTCTATTTTCTTAAATTAATTTAAAAATCCAAAAAAGTTTAAAAATATTAAAAATCCACCCAAAAAAGCCTTTTCTTTTATTTTATTCTTCTTTGAGACTACTTCGTAGGCCGTGAGGCCATCATGTGCTCCCTGAGTCCGACCCTGGTCGCTATACCAGGCTAATCCAATAGCCAGGACCACTATCGTGCTTCTTTGATTTTTATTCTCTTTTGGTGGTCTGCTTTACTTTTCTTGGTGACCCGAAGTGTCGTCAAAGATCTGGGTCGCAATGACCCTTGATCTGATTTATTCACCGATGTGTCTTGGTGATTTTTCGTGTCATCAACAATCATCAAAAATCATGTCTGAATCAATGGCAACTTCTGGTCATGAGTCCTCCTTAGAAGCTGTCACGGTGATGGCGCAAGCAGTTGATGAAGTGGAGGTGTGGGAGTCTCTGAACCAACAGTCGTCCGGACAGTCGGTCGCTCAGGTGTAGTAGAGATGTGGGACTCATCTACCTTCTCGATGGTCACAACTGTCAGCGGATGTACATGTCACCTAGGGTAAAGTGTATCAAAGAATGGGTGAGGTCGAAGCGTTCCCAATGATGTAAAATCGATTTCCTGAGTCTCGCAATCTATAGTTGCCTTAGCCAATGCTAAGAACGGCTTCCGGAGAATAATAGGAGACTGGGTGAACTCTCCTCAGTGTTCAATGTCAATGATCATGAAGTCTACCTGGAGTAGAGCACCTTGGAAAGTTATGATGACTAAATGTTTCCTCTCGACCGTTTGATAGATCGAGCAGCTAGCTGAACGATCTCTTATGACTTTCTGATTGGCCTGAGTTTGAGCTTGTCAAACACAGAGGTAGGGAGGATATTTATCGGGGAGTCATCATTGATACTTGCATGGGTAAAGATAGTGTCTTTGATTTCACATTCAACCAGGGCAACCGCCTTCACTCTACAGCTTTTGGTCTTTCTCCCCATCACCAAGGAGGTGGCCATAGACACTATGTGTCTTTCACTCCTTGTCCTCTTATTGCCCCACCTCTTGGTCATCAATTTACTTCTCACAAATCATTTGAGGTCGGGAAAGTGATCTATGGTCTTTATTAAGGGAAGATTAAAAATCAATTCTTCATCGAGTGCTTCCCTTAGGGTAGGATCCAATTTTTTAAGTCAATTTCATTTTCTATTTTTATGATTTTTTTCGATTTTTCAATGTTTTTGGTCTTTTCGGACGTTCAATTTTTTTGGTATTTTTAGTGGATGAATGACCAGACTCTGGATTGGAAGGCAAGGGGTTAGTAGAAGAGGGAGATAGAATAGACTCCACCTGTACAAAAGGTGGGTTCTCTAATGCTCGCTCAATTTTCCAACATCAAATCTACTTACTTCCTTCTCCACTTTCATACCCAGGCTGGCAGAAATTGAGTGCAAGATTTCCATGACATCTCTAAGATTGATACCAAATGATTCATTTTTCTCAATAAGTGTGGAAATGTCATCCTCCAAAATGTTCTCATCTCAAATCATGGGAGAGTTCTGCTCAATTAGAGGATATTGCTGAGATGTTGGGGGTCTCATACTCAACATATCTAGACTCTAGCATGCTGAGTCTAGTATGGACCATCTGTGTGGCAAATATTGGTCGGAGCCTCATATAATGGAGTCAGTGAAATGGGGACTGGTAAGTCTAGCTCATGAGTCTAATCTTGTGAATGCCATAGGCTCTCTAAATGGCCGATATGAGAGCTGGTTAATGTAAGCCTTGATCACTAAAGTCAATCAAGTCTGGAAAAGCATGATGTGCAAGCTCTCCATTTGGGTTGTTCGATCGACCAAGTTATTCTGCCAATCATCTGTCTCAGAAGTGGCTTGCTCTTCGTAGGTTTCATTGATTCCAACAAGCTTCCGAGAATAAGGACAATCAGCCCAAGATGGAAGTGGATCAGGAGTGTTAGAATATGGAGGTAGGTGAGAAATGCGAAGAAGTGGAGAAGTCAGTCGAAGTTATGACTTCATAATCGGGTTGAGGTGGAACGACCACGAGTAAGGGTATCCCGTGGATGGTGGAGGATAACATAGAAGAAGGATAATGTGAAGATGAACGATATATGATCGAGGAGGAATAACCAGAGGTCTCTAAGTATGGGGACCAATATCCTGGCATCTTGAGGAGGAAATAATTAATGTATGTAGATCGAGGTAGAAAATATGCAATTACACAGGATAACACACATGGACAGACACAAAGACAAACGCAAGAGCAACCCTGAGTTCACACTCAACACGGTGAAGGACCTGAAATTGAGTACGATTAGTCTGAGTGATTTCAAGTGTGATTGTTCAAGCAAGTAGCAAAGGTTTACGCGGCCTATAGGGGAGTCGGCCAAAAGCTGGATGCGTCTCCCCCTATTTAACCTGTCGCCTAAGATACCAACGTCCTTCCTTTCTCCGCTCCTATCACCAGCCGAAAGTTCAAGGACCTGCCCCTATCTACCTATAGAGTAGGCGGTGGCTGACAAGGCTGTAACTTTACCCCTATCTACCTCCCGGAACAGGCGGAGGCTACTAGCAACTTGTCGCGGTGCACCGTTATTTCGCCCATATCTACCTACTGGAGTAGGCGGAGGCTACTTGGCACTGGTCAGTTGAACCCATAGTTTAGTCTGTGATATTTGCTCAGATCGGGGTACACGATATGGAAGGCGGGGATTTTGGCTCTGCCTTAGGGTGTACACACACACCCTAGTACCCCTCACTCAGCCTGAAAACAAGGTCGGGGTTAATCTCCCGCAAACAAGGGTTAATTTTAGTCAATTTTTGTTCCAATTCAATTAGCAGGCCTGATTTTAGAGATTAGGTGTCACTGATATTAATCCACACAAGCAATCACGTCTACCGTCCGGTCCTAATTCCTTTATACTAGGTTAGAAAACCGAGAGAGAGAGAGAGAGAATCAGAAAAAGCCGATGCAATCAAGAAAATGATGAATGCTCAAATAAGAAGAACTTGCAGTTCCTCCAACTCTCTTACAATGCTAGTGCAATACTTAATTGAAATTTTTACACTAAATGGAATGCAAGCGAAAAAGCCCACTCGTAGACAAGCAGAGTCTATTAGCGAATGAAGAACAGATTTAAATTTACCTACAGTCTGCGGTCTAAGTGTGTCTTTTACGTGTGAAGTGTGATCCTAGAAATTCTACGAGCACAAATTGGTCCAAAAATAGCTCTAAGAGCCGCAAGTGTAGGTCCTATTCTACATAAAGCAACCTCACAACACACGGGGACATGTTTTATTATGACTTACACGTGCGAGAACTCAAACGGGAACCGCTGGAAATGCAAACTCTTTTTTTACAAGTTAACAAAAAATAAAAATCTTTTTGGCGTCTCAACAACCGACTTGATCCAGGAATCGTCGGCCTCCGATGCACTTCGAGATGCATCGACTTCAAGAAAGCTGCTCCAAGTCCATCTGACCCTCGCACAAAAAGATCCAAAATGTCAAAGAGAGAGAAAAAATAAATAGAAAAATAATTGGAAAAAATGGAATAATTACAATGTGGGTTGGAGATCAAACTACCTGAGTGACTGGAAAATGTAAATCTAATTTTTCAAAGTGATCCTAAGATGTTTGCCTCCCGGTAAAGGTGCAATTTGATTGACTCGAGATCTACCTTTTTAATGGTATCGAATTACGATTTCGTTGTAGTGAGATAAATCCGGATCGATCAAAATTAACCGTTACGGATCGATGAATCGTCAAATGAAATTAATGTGCGGTTTATGTTTGTTTAACCTGGGCAAGCCCCAAGGTTGACTCAAGGAGGAAAAGGAACAACTCGAGATCAAATTAGATGAATTAGATTTTGGTTTTCCAAGTGGGATGTTATTTATTTTTATTTTATTTGTAATAAAAATGCTAAATGCAAAATACGAATTGAATTAAGTTAACCAGAAAATAACCGGCTTAACCAAATTTAATTATAATGTGAAATTATATCCAACACAGTTAATATTGTATTTTTTTAAAAACTAATCCAACAACAAAACAAAATGTATTTTTTGGAATTTTTGGATTTAAAATGCGTAAATGAAATTTTAACTTTTTTGGGGTTTTATGTAATTTTTCATGCAAATGATATGCAAAAATTATGAAAAAAAACTATTGAAAGTGAAATATGATGAAATTAAGCTAAACTAAATTTTTTTTGGAATTTTCTGGCACTTTATGATTTTCTAATGAGTTATTTTACTAAAAATAGAGCAACTGTGAGTATTTAGTTCCTAATTAATCCACAAAATCAAATATCCAGAGAGCTAATTATCTCAAATAGATATTTTAATCAGGAATCTAGGAGAATTTAAATTCTCAAAAATGTTATTCGTGGATTAAATTAAAAATCAATTATAGAAATCACTCTAGAATTTATTTTATGCAAACGACAACTCCAATTTTGATGAAACTTTGACAGTACTTAAAAGACAACTAGAGGCATCATCCACAATTTTTTCACAATTTTTAGAGCAATATTTGATTATGTGCGAATTTCAGAGCTTAAATGGGCAAAATATCAATATTTTTAAACTCTGGTTTTTTTATAAATAATCCGAAGCTCACAAAATGCAAATAAATAGCCATAAAGATACAGATTTAGATGCTCTACAAAATGCTATTTTGGATTAAATAAAATGATGCAACAATGACGTCCAAATTAATGCATAAAGGTAGGGTTGTCTTTGCAATAAAATAATTAAAATAAAAATGTCTAAGGACACTTTTGCAATTTGATAAACATGCAGGAATAAAAATGCAATTTTCACAGTTATAATAAAATAACAAAGAAAAATCTTCGTAGCTTCCAATTGCCCAAGTTAGGGCACGGGACGCGTAGGAGGTTGCCTGGCCACGCTGGGCATGCAGCGGCCTGGAGGGGCGGTGACGAAGAGGCTCGGTGGCACAGCGCGCGGCACGTGGGGGCATTATAGCCGCAGGTGGGCGGCTATGGCCAGCCGCAGAAGCGGCGGTGGTTGGCTAGGGGGCCTCTGCGGCAGAGCTACCTCTAGGGAATTCGGTTGGCGTCACGGTGTGAGGTGGCGGTGCGGGGCTACGCGTGGCGTACAACAGGATAAAAAGACGGAGGCGGAGGCCGGGGGTGGCGCACCGCGGCGAGCGGCGCGTGCACATGGAATGGCGAGGGCAGCAGCCCTGCGCGGTTGTGTGGGGCTGCCAACTGTGGCAGACGGCGCAGCTTGGCAGGGAAGTAGGGCTCCGATGGCGTACAGGCGATGGTCGCGCGCTGACGGCATCCTGGAGGGGCGACAGGGCTACAGGCCGGCCACGAAGGCGGATTGGCTAGTGTGTGGCTGGCGTAGGCAGCCTGCTCGGGCACGGGCAACGGGATGCGGCTGGGCAGCACCGCGGGTAGCCAGCGAGGCGGTGGCGGCAGAGGCCATCTTGTAGTTGTTCTTTGTGTTTTTTTTAATTTTCTTTTGTGTATTTTTTTGTATTTTTTTAAATAGGGAAAAAAATGGAATGAGAATGCAATGGAGTGGTAGTATGTGGATGTTTGTGATTTGCATAATGATGATAGTGATGGTGATAGATGATAAATGTGGTGATGTGATGGTGTGTTTGATGATGAATAACAAGGAAGAAATTTGTGAGATAAAAAAATAAAATGACAAGGAAAATGAGAGGGATTACTTACCTGTGATTCACCGTAATTTGGAGGAGTTGTGCTGCAACTCCGATCATCGCTTCAAGGAGATGGTGGATCCTCCAAAGCTCTTGCAGCCGACGTGGAGTTCTGCTGCAACGTGAATAAAAAATCCACAGATCTCGTCGAAGGGAATAGCCGTCGTCACTCTACCTAAGCGTGTCACAACTATCACCTACAACACGAGGGAGTTGATGGCTCTCGTCTCTCAATTGACAAATGAAGGAAAATGATGGAGATGATGGGAATAAAAAGGAAGAGGAGAGGGAAGTTGGAGAAGAAGTGGTGTGGAGAATGGAGTGGTGGAAAGAGTGGAGAAAATGGTGTCTTGGAGTGGAAGACAAGTAAGAAGAAGTAAAAGGGAGAAAATAAAAAAAATATAATAAGAAAAATAATAGGCTACTAAAAATTAAGAAGAGAAAAATAAAGGTAAAATAATAAAATAATAAATAAAAAATTCAAATAAATAAATGTTAATAAATAATTAAATAAATAAAATAATAATAATAAATAAAATAAAATAAAATAAAATAAATTCCGAAAATAACAAAAAATGGGATGACACTTGGCGGCTCCAGGAGCTGCTACATGTCACTCCCGGAAAATTTAAAAATAAATGTAAAGAAAAATCGAGAAGAAATAATAAAAGAGGTTAAATCAAAAAGTGGCCAACACAAAAGTTACTTGTCTCGACGAGATCTACAACTTTCGTGAAGGTTCAAAAATCAAAAGAAGTCATCTGTACAAAGTTTATTTTTGGGTGGTACCTTATAGATATGAAATACCGCATTTTTTCTTTTGTAATTTTTTTGTCATCTTTAAATAAGAGAAAAATCAAAATAAAAATAGAGACAATATGAAAAGAATATTTACAACTTAATCTAGTTTTTTTATTTTTAATATTAAGAAAATAAAAGGATAAAATATAGGACAAAAAGGTCAATATGTACAACATACAATAGGGGACCAAACCCAAGTTTTGCATACGAGCTCTGATTTTAATGAAATTGGTCTCATTTTGATGATATTTGAAATTGGTCTCATTTTGATGATATTTGAATGTATATTATTATAGAAATGAGTAGACCTAAATCAGACACTGTATGAGAGAGATGTTTGCATTTTAAGGCTCCTAGTTTCAAACTTGGACTCGGGTTTTATTGGTCCATTTTACAAGTTAGTATGTTTGTTGATATTATTTTTTTTAGTGTTAGTACTATATACACTATAGAGTTGATTTTATTGGATTTGGAGTTAGTATAAAATATATACAAATAGGTGAAATATGGTGAATATACAGGTGATTTTTACAAGTGAATTTGGCTTCTTATTTAATGCAAACAAGAATGCTAAAATGTATATATTATTTATGCATGCATGAATGCTAATTATGTAATATAAGTGGAAATATGCATCTAATTACTCAGGAACAAAGCTCTATTTTCAACTTTTAGAGTGATGAATCCCAAATTCATCACGGATCGCAATGGGGTTGGATGAATTGGGGAAGAACAGGGCTTCATCGACTTTGAATCTCCGATTCCATGCACGTCTGAGATCCATTCTTTCGCTGATGGATGCTTCATCTTCTATGTTCCCTTCTACGTTAGCAGGTATCCTCCACCAGGCTCCAATTCTCCTTGAGTGAGACCTAGGAGCTCTTCCGCTCTAGACAACCTGGATATTCTTTTGCTCTTCGATTCGTGCCTCCAGGTGCTCTATGGAGTTGGGTTCCTGTAGCAAAAAATCAGGTGTCTCGAGAGACACCTCTCGACCCAAAACTTGAGGCTTGACACCTCATGGATGGTAGAGTGGGTGCAGCTCTGGAGGGATTTAAGAAGGGAGCTTCGATTCCCTCTAATCCTTGCAGTATAGAAGGGGGAAATCTGTCAAACTGATGGAGAATGCGAAGAATTTTGAAAAGGGATCATGTATGCATCGGAACATGGGCAAAATTAGGATGAAATCAGCGTGGAGATCAAGTTCTAGGTTGTGAACGGATTGGATTTAAGCTAACATCTACTAATTAATTCTAAAATTAAGTGTGGAAAAAGATCTAGGCTAAGGATATCACCTAATAATGACGGGAAATGGTCTCAACTGAGAAGGGAGCTCAGGAAGCAGAACCTCGATGGTGGTGGCCGGAGGTACTTGGATTCGCCACTTCCATTTATCCTCCACATTGCAGATCGAAGCTTAGCATTCCTGTCACAAACGAGAGACTCTTGGCGGTGATCTGAGTGTCTGAGCTCATCTAAATAGCAATCAAAAAAATCAAAAGAGGATTTGGGGGGTTTATTTATAGGCGAGGATTTGCTGGTTTTTGAGGGGAGATGGCCTGATCGGAGGCAGTGGTAGGTGGAGATCCGAGGATGAGCATGGGTGAGGGATAATCAGGCTACACGATGGTTGAAGTCTTGAGGCAAGAGGGTAAAGGAGGAAGCGTAGGAAATTTGGCGAAGTAGGGATGCCTGTGACACTGACATGAGTCAGATAGGGCTAGGGTACAGTCGACCATGGTGAACGAATGGGAGTCCTTGATTGGTCCACGTGGACCAATCAGGAAAAAGAGAATAGAAAAATTTTGTAAAATAAAAAATGATTAACAATTGAATTAATTAAATTTTGTTATAAAATAAAAATTTTATTATTTTATGTACAATTTATTTGATTTTTATTTAATTATTTAATTATTTTATTATGAGTTACTTTTTACAAGTATGAGAATAGGTATATTTACCTATATTTTGTATGTTTTATTTTTTGGTTTTTTTATTTTATTATTTTATACATATATTTTATATATTTATAACTTATTTAAATATACATAAATATATTTTTATTGTTTTTGATATAATATGTGCACTTAAATACATATGCATGCTTATTATATATGTATAAGTATAGTATATTCATCTATGAATTTATATAGACTATTTTATTTTTGTGTTTTCTTTATGGTTTTATTCTATTCTATATTTGGACATATGATATAAAATAATATTTACAAAAATGTAAAATATAAATTTATAAAAATTATAAAGAATATATAAATTGGATATTTTATTGAGGTAAACTATACAATAGGGGTCTAAAACCTAACTTTTACTTTTTAACTCCTAATTAAATGAAATAACTTTCATTAAATAGCTTATTAAAAGTTATATAAAATTAAAGGTGATTTTATTACATTTTGAGTTCATATGGAAAGATGTGGATTTGAGAAGTTTGGGTTTTGGCCTTTTATTCTAAGTGTAAAAAGTACATTGTGTATTATTTTTGGGTGAAATCCTATTTTCCTAAGTATTTTTATCTGCAAATTTCATGTACAAAGTTTTTTTATTTGATGTATGATAAATAAACAATAAAATAGGTCACAAAAGGTAATTATTGACCTATTTGGTAGGGATTTCAGACTGTATTTCATGAACAATTTGCCACACTATCTCTCCCTACTTTATTTATTACCGACTAAGTCATCATGGTGACTGAGTCTTGGGGGCTAGGGTCTCTTAACACTAATGGTGTTTCGTTTCTTTTTCTTCTCTTCCTTTATTCTTTTATTTTGGACTTAAATACAATAAATGTATAATACTTTATACAATATTTTGTACAAATTAAAGAATGCTTATTTTGACAAATTAATGATATATATATGTTTTTAGCTAAGGATTTAAGGCCAAAATGAAAGAATGAAGGTGATGAAATGGAGACTCATCAGCGGGTATTAGAAATACTCGAGGGTGATGTGATCATAAACGATTGTGTAACCCTAACACTTCCATTCCGAGGGAGTGATGAATCAGTGGATTTTAGTAACTCCTCTCAGTAGAGAAGTAGTCTAATCTCAGTTTAAATGTTAGACATTGATCTGAATGTAATTCAGATGAATGAGAAGATTAGATCTATAGCTTTGATTTACTCAAGCATTTATGAGGGATCCTCGAGATCTAGATTTGAGATATGATCCCAATATCCAAGACACTATTTATGGAATGTACAATCGTCCTGACCTTATATCCAAGTATCTGCGGAGAAAGCGTATTATTCTTGAAATAATTCGAGAATAATTCCATTGTTAAATTGTATATCGGGGCATTGAGAAATGGATAATTAAAAGTATTTTAATTATCATGAATAATGTGAACACGATTCATATTATTTAGATGCATGATAATGATGATCCAAGATAACTAAATATGATTTAGTTATAATGGATAAGAATAATGCGTATTAATCATATATATTATAAATATAATTTATAATATATTCAAGAGAGTATTTGTAAATAGTATTTACTAATTAAATTTTGACATGCATTAGATTCACATTAACAATTAATTGAAAATACAATTTACATTTTATTTTGATTGTGTGACAATTTCCAATGGCATGATTGAAATTGTTACCAAATAAATTGGAATTATTTTTGTGAAATAATTTGCAATAAAACTTGTTGCAAATAATTAAAGGATTATGTGAGACACATGATCTCACATAATTGGAAAAGTGGGAGCCTCTTCCATATGGGGAGGGTGGACAACCACCCTTGAGTCCTAATTCAAGGGGATCGTCCTCCCCCCTTTATTTGGAAGGAGCTTGCCTCCTTTCTTAATCCTTTAACGTGTATTGAATTGATTGAATTAATATATATTAATGATTATTCAATAAATTAAATTAAATTAATTGTTATTATGTTTTTTAACAATAAAATCATGACCATTGAAAGAAACACAAATCAATCTCAACCATTGATTTTGTGTTGTACATGGATTGTGATCCATGGACTCCCAAAATATTATAAAAGAAGAGGCAACCCTATCTCTTCTTTTACAAAATATAATTGCAACTCTCTCATTCTCACCATACACGCCCCCCTCTCTCTCTTAGGAGTAGTTGTTGATGAAACTCGGTTTCATGCTCTTAATTCACTGAAATTAACCCCCTAGGTTAGGCTAAGTGGCAATAAAAACCTGAGTAATCCATGTAATTATCTAACCCCTTGAATAAATTAAAAATACAAAAAAATAACAAAATTAAAAATCATAGTGTTTTTACCCTTAAAAATGCTCTACAATATATTTTCTATCTTTGTTTAATCTCATCTCTGTTTTTGGTCAACATGAAACTTGTAGATCTCATCGAGATCTACAACTTTCATGTTTTGTGTTTTTTTTCAAATTCGGTCATTTTTCCATCAATTCTTAATTTCTTTGTCACAATAATCTGATTGGGCCACGTGGTGCCTTCTGGTTTCGCCACGCGGCCTGGATCCTTGTGCGCCACGAGCCCCTATCTAACCACCGTTGGATCGCTCTCTCTCCCTCCAAATCTCCACCGTTCTTCCCTCTTCCACTATAAACCAGCCGATCGCCATTCAGAAGCCATCTGAACTGTCTGCTTCTGCCTTCACCTTAGCTAGCCACATGTCCAACCCTAGCCATCTGATTCGTCCCCAGTGCCTTGATCTCCACCACACTTTCCCGCCTTGAATTTACACACCTTCGATCATGATCAGGTATCCATCGGGACCGTTGGCCAGTGCCGCGCTCTTAGCATACCACGTGGCGATTTCTACGCCCTTCGATCGCGCTGCCCAGATCTAATCCTGGCCTTTCCCCAACGCCCCGTTCTTGGCCGTTGGATCACAAGATCCAACGACCAAGACCCTTTCGACAACCTCCAGACACCCTCTCTCCCGCGTCTTCCCTCTCGCGCACTGTCTTCACCCTTCCCATTTTCCTCGCTTCTTCCGCCACCACATCCACTTTCCAACGAGCCCCCCACATAGCCACATCAACCATCATCCTCGTGGGTCATCACTCACTCTGTGTCTCCCCTCCACTCGTTCCATATCACCCATAAAAGTCACGACCTCCGCCATCTCACTCGCAGAGCTCCCTCCTTAAATATTCTGCCTCTGCCCGCCTCACAACATGTACACCTTCATGAGGGGCGAGGCCTAGCCCTCCTCCACCTCCCTGTGACAGGGGGAGGTGCTAGGATCGAGCGAAGATGACCATCGCCCCCGGTGAGACCCACTGTCATTCATGGTGGTGATGCGACAGCTCCACCCCGCTTGAGCTCCGAGGATAGGCTGCCCTTGACGTGCGAAGACCCTAAGCCTCTCCAAGAGGATCAAACCCAGGCCCTCGCTCTGCCATTCACCAGGTAATCTCCCTTCAATCTTCTTTTAATTTTTTGCCCTATTTCTCGTAATTATGTAGGACACTACCGGCATTTCCACCCTCAACTCACCCTCACATTACCTTCTCCACTAATCAGTCCCCCTCGCGCACATCTCCGATCGCCTTTCCCTCTTCTCCATCATCTGAACACCTCCTCCACCTTCATCTCTGCTCGCCGGAGGTGAAGACCATCGGGGCTCCACCTCTGTTCGCTCGCATGCCCTCCATTCCACACACACACACACACACACTCACACATTTCCTTCACTTCGGCTATACGTTAACCCCGCAGGATCGTTAATGGATGGAGATCGCGGTCGAGCTCCGATATCCTCCTCCGCCACCAACGAAGCTTCATCAACTGGTGCATCTAGCCATTCCCATGCATCCTTCGAGCTCCAACCTTCGTCGCGAGGACTTCAGCAACCTTCATCATCCTTCAGGCGAGCATGGGAAGCACGGAGGAGTTCCAGGCTTCTCGCCGGAGCTCCAAACACACGCCAGCCCCGTCGCGGAGGGAGAAGCTCCAGGAGGTATAGATGGCGTTGGAAGACACCCTCCAGTGCTCATCTAACGATGCTCCTTCAGCCATGTCGACCATCCTTGAGCTTCCAGCTACCATTTGATCTCTGAGATCGGACGGTCCATAGTAGTCCATATCATCTACACCAGGCATGAGCTCCATACCTCTAGACTCGGGGCACTCGAGCCATCTCCAAAGCACATCCGAAGCCGAGGCTACTCCATAGCCAGCCCTAAACCTCCAGCGCACCCGAGCCTGGCCTCATGTGATCTTCACGTGTCATCTAGGAAAATTGCTGAGACGCCCTCAGACATTTACATATTTGCAAATAGGTCTAGAACTCACGTGTAACCCACGTACGCCTGGGATATTTTGCATTTATACCCTCACAAATTTTTATAAATACAAAAATACCCCCGCATGTGTGGGTTATTTACAGGGAAGGTCCCGAACTTTTTTTATTTGCATTTTAATCGCTCCCAGGGACCTGTTTTCTATTTATCTTTTATGTTTTAGTGCATTTGTGCCCTTGGCTTCACTCTTGCATATCTTGAGCATCCTAGCTCCGATTGAGTCGATTTCAGTGGCGTTTTGAAGCTTGTGTGATTCTCTTTTTAATGGCATAACTCTTGTTTTATTTTTGACACTTTGGACTATGATGATTATTTCTACTGAATTAATGTCAATTGTTAATTGATTATCATGCCATTATTACTTATTGCTTCATAAATGGAGCTGAATTGAGTATCTTGCATTGCTCATGTATTTAGTCTAATTAGGGCATAATTACATTGGATTTAGTTGCATCTCTTTTCATGTTAAAAATCAAATAAAAAAGCATGTTTCATGATTATTTAGGAATTGTGCCTTCATGCATTCTTTAACCTACGATTCTTTAATCCAACACTTAACCTAAGTAATAAGAGTCTAAATTAGACTAAAGAGGCGCGTGCCCTTGAGTTCGACCTTGGGCTTGCCCAAGTAAAATATAAATTCGACCGTTTAATTGGATTGTTAATTTAATTAAATGGTCTTTGACCAATCCAATTTAGTCCGTTTAACAGTATTAAAGGGCTATGTTTCAGGTCTATCATCAGTCCACTTCTTATAGGGATTCGCCATCATCGCTACGCCATCGTGCTGCTACTTCGACTGCTTGTGGATCTTTGTCCTCCTTGGCATTTCTTGTACGTGAAGAAGACATCAGATTTTGTGTGATGAAATCAGGGATCAATCCATTAGATCTAATCTTTGATTACGAGAAGGACGCGACTCATCAATGTGCTCATAAGTGTCTCCTCCATTGAGTCGGACTTGAGACAGGTGATCTCTTCCTTTAGAGGCTTGGATAGCCAACATGATTTAAGAGGTATTCCTGTCTTCTTTCTAGTAAAGATGAAATGATTCGAGAAGTGTTCTCAGATTATTTTGTTTCATCGCTTTAAAAAATTTTGAATTCTGTGGCACCGAGCTACTAGTATGACTAGTCGCTCCCGATTGCATATGCGATTTTCGCGCTTCCATGATGCGCTTAAAGTTTTTATATAATATTAACGTGGTATCATATCCTTGGTCATGTTTATTGGTGTGATCCAAAACCCTAGGTGAACAAGGTTTGTATTTCGAATGCGTGAGACTCGTTGTTTTTGCATAAGATGCATGATTCGAATTGGTTTTTCACTAAAATAAAAACTTACTATTTTGAACTATTTAGGAGTATTTTTTGGTTCTTAAAAAGTATTTATAATGTCTAAATATGTTTTTAAAAAAATAGTATCATATTATCGGTACTAAAATTGCATAATTGAAATTCAAAGAGTTCCCGCCATGAAATTATTTTTGCATTTATTTGTGGATCTATATGAAAATTATTTTTGCTTAATGTTTTATCATAATGAAGCATTTAATAAACATTTGGATTAAGTATATAACCAAACTATCAAACTTGTTGAATTTATTTCGTACGATTCCAACTCTTTTTGCCTTAGATATTTCATATTTTGTGGATATGGGTCGGATGATGATTAGATCATCAAATCTATTTGCTTAATGTATTTATCATTAAATGTAAATCATGAAAATTATAAATTTTCCTTGATTAATTTGGTGACTAATAATTATGACAATAATTGATTAAACATCATTGGCCATTGAATGTATGTTTCTTGAAAAACCTAGTTTATTCTACAATAGTTCTTGGACAACTTTTACATGCAAAATATGGTTGCTTGATAAAAAATGTACTAAGCCTTCTCCCATTATAAGTAGGGTCGGCTACGTGGATTCTTGCTCAAATCCATTTGCTTGATATGCTTACAAATTTTAAGATCTAAAAAATTATTTAATATGCCTAATATTTCCAGCGATTATTATATAGTATTATGCCGGTCATCAAAGTTGGTCGAAAAAATTGCAAGTATATTGGTATTTTTTATATTGTTCTCAATCAGAATGGTGAAGGTGTCTAGTCCATGTATGTTAGCTTGGTCTACTAATTAGCACCTTGCAATGAATCCACGATTCATCGCCTTTATTCTTTTATTTTAGATTCATTTCCTTACTCAAACACCTGTAAATATCCACTAATTCATTGAATTTACCATTTTGCATGCATTTGTTAAATATGCATTTTTTACACTTTTTGTACATAAATAAAAGAATAAAGAAGAAAAGAAAACAATAACATAAAGGATGAATTTATGTAATAAATGCAGACTGACTTGAACCCCGAGAGAAGGTCAAGACTTGACCTGATCGACAAGGAAAAAAGTAGGGGGAGATAGGGTCTGCAATTCAAAAATCCAAAAATATTTTGTAAATATTTTTCCTGTATATTTGTATAAAATTTGTACTATTTTATTTATACATAAATTGACTTCAAATTAAGTATTTTTGAAAACAAAAGTTGTAAATAAAATTGTGTTGTAAAAATAAAAATAATTGCAAAATAAAATAATGTAAATATTACAAATAATCACACTTAGAAAAAGCTGCAAAGCGATAATTGAAACATCAATTCCGGCTCCATACGAGCTCAAATAGAAAAATCACTTCCATTATACTCTAAATTAAATTATCTTTCGACTGGCTATGGTTTCGTAATTTTTGGAGTTATGGTAAAAAGTCAGGTTTCTGGGTGTTTTATGCAGTTTAACCACATACATTTTTATATAATGATTCATATTTAATGTACATAATTGTAAATATTATTTTCATTAAAAATAAAACTAAAAAAATGAAAATTACAGAAATTACAAAAATTTAAAAAAAGATATAAAAAGTATTTCCTTATTTGTACATGTGTATATTGTAATATATGTACATAATATTTAATACAACTAATTTCCTCATATAAAAATCACAAAAAATTTTATATCTAACATTAAATAATTAATTTAATTTATTGGGATCCTCCTCCTTCTTTCATTCTTGGATCAACCTTTGGTGGAGAGGAGCCCGATCTTTGAGATACGTCTTGTTGAAGAAGGGTGCCCAGCCTCCGAGCCGTCTGGTGACACCTCGTCGACCTTCGTCGAGGCCATCACGACATTTCTGACCCCAAGGTGAGATCCATTTTATTTCTAGACTTTTTCTCTAGGATAGATCATAGGTCGCATTTTTGCTCCCATTTTATTACTCTTTAGATCTTAAAAAAATCCCGAAATTTCACCACACATAATACGCGTCCGACATCGATTTTCCATATCATTTTTCTATCCCTACATTTTACGTTCTACCCCACATAATCTATCACCTCCGGTCACACACAGTGACAGGAGCCATGGATCAATCTTTCATCTCGTCAAGATCCACATCCATTCAGGAATCCCTTTTGTTTATAAATAAAAAAATAAAATAAAAAAATTAAAATATAATTGTTTTTCTCCTATCTCTGACGTTGGTTTTACAGGAAACTTAATAAAAAATTAACAAAAATAATAAAAATAATAAAAATAATAAAAAAACAAGGTGGGGCGGCAACACTCCAACTTAAACAATTTTTTTTGTTTACCACGCTTGGTGATTCGGGTCACAACGACTCTTGTATATTTCATACTTAACCCGAGTTGTCAGGCATGTCATTAGAATGGCGCTGTTGCCGGGGAGCACGGATTTGTAGTCATTTTTTATTTTTTTTCTTAATTTTGTCTCTAAATGTTATAATTGTTTTCTAACCATCTCTTGTTTCTCTTTTTCGACGAGGAACCGCCGTGGATATGCCTCGGACTCTTTGGAGGGACCAGCACAGGAAGAGGAGCAGAGGAGCAGAAGACTGCTATTTTATTTAGAGAATTTTTATGAATAATTGTAATAATTTAAGTACTTTGGACTTTTTGGACTTGGACATTTCTCAGGGTCTATTTCGCCAAGTGCCAGTGCACTTGGGGGACCTCATCGTTGTTTTCCGTGTTTTGTTTTCTTGCTTTTATTTTTTATTCGTTTCACATGGATTTTTTGTTCTTGAGCTCCTAAATATTGGTTTCTATTTGATTGAGCCAGGTAGCATTAGGTCGAAAGCTCCTAATAGAATATATGTTCCTATAGAACTCGCTTGTACTTAGATAAATCATTATGTGCTCCACGATAATAGAAGTTTTTGTTTAGGACGGTTCTCGCATTGTATTCATTTAGATTAGTTTAATTTTTCTACGCGGATCATATTGCATGCAGAGTGCTGGAGTCAGGTATGCACTTCTATCTCTAGCATTTGCATCCATATTTTCTCATGCATTGTCTTTTCCATTCCCCCCCTGTTTTGTGGATATAGGAATAAAGGAAATCGGAAATCTCATTAGACGTTTTATTGAAAATTTCCAAAAAAAATAAAAAATCAAAAACAAAAAATTGAGACTGCTAATTGAATTCGACCCTTAAAATCAAACATAATTAATGAAGGATATGATATATTCCGGAAGCGCATCACAGAAGCGTGAGCATCGTATTGAATACGATGTAGAACAAATAGTCACACTAGTTGTTCTATGCAGCGGAATTTAAAAAAATCATGCGATGAAACCACATGATCCAAGAATGATTCCTGGATCGTTTCATCTAGAACCACAACAAGTATAAAGGAATACCTCTTAAAGCGTGGTTGATCGAGTCTCTACAAAAGAGATCTCCTATCTCAAGTCCGATCGTCAGAGAAGATGCTTCGGAGCACGGGGATGAGTCGTGTGATCCTCTCAATCCAACAAGTTGATCCAAGCATGGTGAACTCCTGACCTCGTCGTACGAGACCGAACACCTTCTTCATGAGAGTAGCACTCCAAAGAAGATGGAGATCCCAAGAACGTCGAGAAGGCGGTGCGGTGGTGTAGCAACGACGAAACTCTCCTCTAGGGTTTTTGGTGGACGACCACCAAGAGAAGGAGAGAAGATGTGGCGTGTGGAATGAGAGAGAGATGTATCTCAATAGAATAACCCTAGAGAGCATGGTATGCCTCTCTATTTATAGGGTTTTGGGATCCATGGATCACAATCCATGGGATACATATAGTCAATGGATGATATTGATTTATGTTTAATCCAATGGTCAAGATTGTTGTTGGTAAAAAGACAATAACTAATAATTTAATTTAGATCAAATATATTTGATAAATAAAATATAATTCAATCCTAAATTAAATCAAACAAATAAGAAGACAATCATCATGGAGATTTCATCTCCCCATGGAACATGGTGGACGACCACCAATTCCATATAGGACTTGGTAGCCGTCCACTTGTTTCCAAGTGGAGGCAATCTCATGAGATTGCATATCTCCATGAAAATCTCCATTATTTATTCCAACAACTTTTGTTGTGATCTATTCTTCAAAAATAATTCATAATTAATTTTGAGAATATTGCAATCTTGCCATTGGAAATTTGTGAATCACATTCACAACCCAAAACAAAATATAATTTACATTTTCAATTACTTACACAATGTGTATCAATACACATCAATAATTAATTAACAAATATAAATTATAATTATCTCTCTCTAATACATTATAAATCACATTTATAATATATTATGAATAATTGGATATTGCTATCCACATTATTCTTATCCACGATAATTAAATCACATTTAATTATATTGGATAATTTCCACATACATCAAGATAATTAAATCACATTTAATTATCAATTTCTTAATGCTTAGATATAATTCAACTATGGAATTATTCTTGAACACTTTAAAGAATAATACGATTTCTCCGCAGTTACTTGGAGATAAGGATAGGGCGATTGTATTGTTCCACGTATAGTGACTTGGATATTGAGATCACATCTCAAATCTAGATCTCGGGCCTCCCATAGATGCTTGATTAAATCAAGACCGCAAATCTAATCTTCTCATTGCATATTAGTCACATTTAGATCAATGTCCGACATTTGAACTAAGATCATATTACTTCTCTACTGAGAGGAGTCACTAAAATCCAGACCCGTTTCATCACTCCCTAGGAATGGAAGCGTCATGGTTATACAACTGTTTATGATAACATCACCCTCAGGTATTCTTAACACATGTACATCCTGCATACTGGAAAACCCAGAATAAACTTGAAGTAGTATGATCTTACTTCAGAGTTTTCATCATTAAGTTTCTCATTCGATCATTGGGAGTCGGTATCGATCATATGCTTTCCAAAAGCATATATCATACCCATGTGTTGATCATATACTTTCCAAAAGCATATATCAAACCTACAAATTCAGTCAAGCTTCCAAAGCAAGACGACCGTGCACGGAATTTGGTTTTTCCCAATATCTCATGAGTGAGCTCATGTCTTCTACTTCAGTAATGAACTTGTTTGATCCCTTTGAGAGATCGTATTACTCATATGCCCTTATATGCACACCAGCGCACCGGTGTATAGACCTTGATTAGGTCATCAACCTATTGGTCTTCCAAATGTACATACTCAGACATATAGTAACACATCTGTCTCCGGTCAGAGGATGCGCGCCTATATCGTGATAGCTTATGTTATAGGACTTTGGTTATCTCGATCTCGTTAAGTTAACTCTTTGACCTAACTAATCCGACACCTCCGAATCTCTATTCCTATGCAGAGGACCTGCATCAAGAGGTCGGTCAGATATCAGCCTAAATGAGAAAGGATTGCCATCTCCTACTAGGGATGGAGATCATCTCTCAATAATCATTTGACGGTGCTTGATGAGTCCTTAATCTAACTCTTTAGATATTCATCCAAGCACCAGCCTCTATGATTCAATAATTGAATCAACGGCTATATGATCATTAAGATGGCCATGGTACATAACCCTAATTGTACTAAGGTACCTATTATGCAAATTATTTATTCTTCATTTCAGATCAGGGAATGATATTCGCAATAACAATTATTACATAATGGCTCATCGTGGGCTCGCATGTCCAACAATTAATTCATACCATTGTATTGGGAGAACAATTCCCTCATTGTTTGTGTTTTAAATTGCTCGCGTACACACTAAGGAGTAGTGCCCAAATCCTATTAAAGCCTCCTAAGTGTTTGTACAACTTTTGTTTATCACCTAACTCTTAAAATTGAAAAGATAAAAATCGAACTCTCATGGTCAGATTTGTGTTGAGTTGGTGAACGGGGGGTTGCTTTGTGTTTTGATGTCTTTGGTGCGAGTTAGTTACGCTCATATTCTCTACATCATTAGCAGTTACCTTCTACCTCCTATCTCTCTCCTCTATCCCACCCTCCCTCCCTTCATTTCACTCTATTTCTATCCCACCCTCCCTCCCTTCATTTCACTCTATTTCTATCCCACCCTCCCTCCCTTCATCATCCTTCTTTCCTCGCTTCATGATGGGCTACACTCCATTCCAGCCGGATTATGCAGCTTCTTCATTTTATGACCATCATTCCCACCCACTCTCTTGGGAGGTCAGAACTCCGTCTGATTTCCCATCTTCTCCCTACCCACTTTCCTATTCGGGACATGCTGTGAGTGCCGCCCGAGGAGACTAGATTGACAAAATACAAAACCTGGGTGATTACCTTGCTGAGATGAGAGTGCATACCATAGGAGATCATATGAAGCAGTTGCGAGTTTTTAACGCTTACGATTCTGGGATGATTGGACATTATTTAGGAGACAAGCAGCCACACTGAGGAGCTCAGTCAGGGTCTACATTGAGTCCCTTCATTCTATATTTAGAGTTCATTGATCTACTGCAAAATTTTCAGGGGAAGTACACGAGGAACCATATTCGCATATCGATGAGTTTGAGGATATTTGTGGATCACGATCATATTCTGATATCACTTCTGAGTACATGATGCTGATTACCGTCCCAGTTACACTTCATAGTAGAGCCAAAAGTTGTCACAGACAATTGGGAGGGAAGATTGCTATGTGAGGAGATTTACGATCATTGTTTTTGCAGATATTTTACCCCTCGCGTAGAGTAGAGATGATGCGGTCTTGTATTCGTGATTTCTCAGTTAACCCCCAGGAGCCATTGATAGATTCATGGTTGAGGTTACAAGATCTTTTGAGGCGATTTTCAGATCATGGATTTTCGATGACTGACCTTATCCACATCGCCATGAGGGGGAGGACCGCAGAGCAGATTACATATGTCATTACCTCGTGTGGTGATTCACACCACAGTCTGGACCTAGATTTATTTGAGACCATCTTGTATACACTTTCAGACATTCCATATTCACAAGATGATTTATTCGGGACATCACATGAGGGAGAAATGACACCAGTTGAGTGTGTAACACATCTTGCCAATTTTGACATCACACATTAATCAGAGGATATGGATGCTACTACTTTTCATATGATGGATGTGTTGACTGCCACTGTGAGTTATCAGAGCTGGACATTGGTCGAGTACCCATTCGATTTACAGCCAGATTTTGAGCCGGTCCCGCACTTTCACATCGATGATTCTTGGACTCTAAATCTTTTAGTATCCCACGAAATAGAGGAGGAACCCACATCATAGCCATCCTTTCAGTCATTCCAGTGTCTATGCCCAGTTGATTCAGTATCTTTTCTTCAGAAGATATTCTCATATTCGAATATACATTTGGATTCATCTCAGAATAGAGAGCTTGATGAGGGACCGATTTTTGATGCGACAGATCTAAGATAGTCCTGTGTTTGAGCCTTGTGTCCTCCCAGTTGATGAGGTCGATATATTTTTAGAGGACTTGATATTTGACAGCATAGATCCTCAATTTCCTGATGATTTGGCATTACTTCCTGAGGGTTATCTGCGGGAGGATGCCATGGATCATGTGTACTCGGTTTCACATTCTGGGATTCCATATGATATGTCGGATCACGAGACCGAGTCTTCTGATATTTATGATGAGTTTAAGGTTTCTCTCCTCAACGACCCTCGCGGGGATGACCCAATCTTTGATGTATTCGATGATTTCATGATTTGCATACATTATATGCATCGAATATCAGCCTTTTTAGTGAGTCTCATGATCTTGATCTCCCTTATCTATTTGAGACGGTGATTGACGTGGAGAATTCCCTATCAGATCCTTCCTTCTCTATGTTCGACTTCTTGGGCTCTGCCCTTTCACTCCATTCAGACCTTGAGCCAATGATTTCTTTTGTTCTGCCGGAGCTCAATTTCATCTGCCCTTATCATTACCCAATAGCAAACACCCACCTGATTGTTTACTTGGGTGTCATCGTTTACTCTATTGACCTCGTCATTATTCTCCCACTGAGACTGCGGCGACAGTATGGTATTCGTCTCACAGATGTCGTCCTGAACCTTGATACGACGTTATCCTAACCTTTGCACCCAGCTAGGGGTGTAAACTCTAGCGCTTGTTGAGAGGCACCTCAACATTGTCCTACTCACAGTTGTATAGATCCTTTTGTCCATATCATACATTCTTTCTATCTCACACCCCATCTCCATTTCATGATTACGCTATACTTAGGGTGTACTTTACCCTAAGTATAGGGGGATGTCAGACTTGTGATTATTCTTTTGATTCTTTTTACCTCTATTTTGCTGCCTATACTTAGGGATATTTTACCCTAATTTTAGGGGAGGTAGACTCTGTACATTCTACTCCTCGATTTTCCCCTTGTGTACAGTCTTCTATACTTAGGAATACTTGATCCTAAGTATAGGAGGATCACCGACTCCTATTGATTATATTATTTTATTGGTCGTTGTAGTATAGCGTTCTTTTAACTCTCCAATACTTAGCACGAGTTATGTCTTCCTTTGCAGCTCTTTGATCACTATGAGGACATGGTTCGAGAAGTATAAGGGGTGTCGTATATATTGTATATATACTTTAGCCATAACTCGTAATTTAATATTTTTAATACGGCTAGAATATTGTGTGTATACTTGGATAAAAACTAACTAATAAAAGATGCAGATATTTCCTCAAAATTCTTTTTGTGTATACTGATTAATAAATCAGGTTAAAATATTTTGAAAGTAGTTTGAAAATCTATTTGAAAAATCTTTTGAAAACTATTTGAAAAATGTTTGAAAAATATATTCAACCATTGTAAAAATATTTTGGCTCGTAAAAATTTTTTTCTTTCTTTGTGTGAAATAAAATTATTTTATAAAAACTATTTGCAAATGTTTTGAAAAATGGTTGAAATATTATTTTAAAAATCTTTATACACTGTTTGAAAAATATTTGCAAAATAGTTTTCAAATGCTTGTAAATTTTTGTAAAATTATTTGGAAAAATTATTTTAGACTATAGTTTTCAAAATTATTTGTAAAATTGTTTTTCAAATAAATTTAAGGAATATATGCATCATAAAATAAAAAAATCCAGTTGTATGTATATACATATTACTCAAGTTGTAAATCCTTTCATCTTATTCATGTAAATAATTAACTCACCCCTCTGTAAATATGTGTATCTCACCCCTAACCCTGTTAAAAAAATTGTATATACTTGTATATATTACTAATCTTTTGTTTAAAAAAACATAAAAAACTTTTTTTGCATGTGCATCATTTTTCAAAAATCCATAAAAAGTTTAAAATTTGAAAACTGGTTCACCAAAAAGGTTTTTGCTTTCTTTTCTTTGCATTGTACATATTTCATGCATTAGCATTTGCATTTTTCAAGGTAATTTTGACTTTTAAACTAAGTCTGGAATAAATTTGAAGAATGGAGCTCAGTTAGACCTTAATCCACTTAATTTCAGAGGAACCTTATGAGAATTGGAGTTAAGACTTTTGAGGTCCTAGTGACTTAATTCTTTGAGTCCATAAGACTATGTTTACATGTCATCTTGATAAGTCTAAGTAGAATATTTAACAACACATGCATGATTCTTTCAGACCGTGGCTTACCTTGGACAAAGCACTCTACACGTAGCTCTTCATGGAGGAGGTAGTGAGGGGGTAGAATCTTTTGGCTTGGGGTAGCATACGAGGGTAGTACATCTAGGCGGAACCTCTCGTCCTCCTCTAGGGAGGGAAGTGCGTCTCAACCTGGTTTGGCGATGTTGAGGTCTAAAAATAGGATGTTGTGGGGTTGCAATAATGCTTCAAAAGAGGGATAGTCTATTGGCTCAAGAGGAAAAACTCCTTATGTACATGTTGCACCTTGTATATATTGTCAAAAAAAGAAAGAGAGAAAAAAATGCAAAATCTCAAAAAGTTGACAGGCCTGATAAAAAAGTAAAATGCCTAGTGGAATGTATATATAAGTGAAAAAAGAATAAGAGCTTCAAAGTCAAATGTTTGTAAGCTTGCAGCAGGTGACTTGGCTACACTGGTCATGCATCCAAGGATAGGTAACTGCACTGGTTATCGTCCATTCTCTTCTCCATCCCCTCTTCTTGAGCTGGTTGTACTTGAACTTAGAAGGGAATATCCCCGCTCCTCGAGAAAAGAGTTGCTAGACCGGGGGACTAGAGTTACCTTGTTGAGAGAGGTTGTTTCTTTGCTACTTTTGAGATGAGGAGCTATATTTCACTTACACCATACAAGAAAAGATTCATAGTCATAAGAATTTATGTATGTAGACTTGTTCTGATCTGACTGTTGAGGAGACCTGAATAGGAGTCTTATGGAACTTAGATGTTGTTAGGTTTTAAATCCATTTCCCATTAAGGTTCTGACACACTAATAATCCAAAGGTCTGACGGAGCTCCATACTACATTTTTATGAAGATAGGTTTAAAAGTTACATTGTTGTAACTTCTTTCCTTTTTCTTTTCTTTATTTTTATTTTCAGTCATTTTCTAAATAAGTGTTTGCTAAGGGTGCAGCAAAGGTAAAGCATAGGGGAATGATGAATCCATGATTCGTCACCTTTATTCTTTTATTTTAACTTCATTTCTGTAGCCAAACATCTGTAAATATCCACTAATTCTATGAATTTACCGTTTTGCATGCATTTGTTAAATATGCATTTTTAACAATTTTTGTACATAAATAAAAAAATAAAGAAGAAAAGAAAAATAAAATAAAATAAAGGATGAATTTCTGTAATAAATGCAGACTGGTCCGAACCCTAAGAGAAGGTCAAGACTTGACCTGATCGACCAGGAATAAAGTAGGGGGAGATAGGGTCTGCAATTTAAAAATCAAAAAATATTTTGTAAATATTTTTCCTATATATTTGTATAAAACTTGTACTATTTTAATTGTACATAAATTGACTTCTAATTAATTATTTTTGAAAACAAAAATTGCAAATAAAATTACGTTGTAAATAATAACAATAATTGTAAAAAAAATAATGTACATATTGCATATAATCACACTCAAGAAAAATCGCAAAGCGATAATTAAAACATTGATTCTGGCTCCATACAAGCTCAAATTGAAACAAAATCACTTACATTATAGTTTAAATTAAATTATCTTTCAAATGGTTGTAGTTTCAAAATTTTTAGAGTTACAGTTAAAAGGTCGATTTTCTAGGGTGTTTTGTGCAGTTTAATCACTTACATTTTTGTATAATGATTCATATTTAATGTACATAATTGTAAATATTATTTTCATTAACAATGAAATAAAAAATGTAAATTAAAAAAATTAAAAAAATTAAAAAAAAAGATATGAAAATTATTTCCTTATTTCTACATGTGTATATTGTATTATATGTACATAATATTTGTATACAACTAATTTCCTTATATAAAAATCACAAAAAATAAATATCTAACAATAATTAATTAATTAATTTAATTACGAATTTGGTCTTTATGTTTAATTATTTAATTCATTTATTTGGTTTAAAAACATGCCTTTTATATAAGATATTATTCCATATCTTAAAGTCTCCATTAAGGTGGCTAGTTAATTTGTAATTTATTTATTTATTTAATTTATTTAATTCCCAATTTTTAAAATTAATTAATTAGTTTAATTATTTTATTAAAATCTATCAATAAACACATTCCCTTTTTGTACATTCTTTCCTTATTTGATTTTTTCTCTTTTTAATGTGCTCCTCCTCCTTCTTTCATTCTTGGATCAACCTTTGGTGGAGAGGAGTCTGATCTCCGAGAGTCATCTTGTTGAAGAGGGTGCCTAGCCTCCGAGCCGTCCGGTGATAGCGCGTCGGCCTTCGTCGAGGCCATCATGGGATTTTCAACCCCAAGGTGAGATCCATTTTATTTCTTGTCTTTTTCTCTAGGATAAATCATAGGTCGCATTTTTGCTCCCATTTTATTAGTCTTTAGATCTTTAAAAAATACAAAATTTTACCAACATAATATACGTCCGACATCGATTTTACATATCATTTTTCTATACCTACATTTCACGTTCTACCCCACATAATCTATCACCTCCGGTCACGCACGGTGACCGGAGCCACTGATCTATCTTTCATCTCGTCAAGATCCACATCCATTCACGAATCCCTTTTGTTTATAAATAAAAATAAAAAAATAAATTATAATTGTTTTATCCTATCTCTCACATTGGTTTTGCAGGAAACCTAAAAAAAGTTAACAAAAAACAATAAAAAAATAGAAAAAATTGCTTATCTATTTACAACCCTACATAAAAAAATTTCATGTTCGTATTGCAGTTTACATAAAGAACAAAAAATAAAAACAAAAAAAACAAAAAAATAGCAGGTCAACCACGCACCTCCCAGCCTAGCGGCCCTCCTCCGTGGACCCTCGTGCCTCACCGCGGCCTCCTAACCGCACAACGCCGCCACATGCCGCGTGTGTCGGCGACGAGAGCGCGCAAGGCCGCGCTGCACCTCCTCTGTCCTCACTGATCTCCATCAGGAGCCCCCCTTCACCTGGACTGACCTGCTGTCCCCCCCACGCCATTACGCTGCCGCACCTAGGCGGTCTGTGCCTTCCGTACGAGGCCACGCCACCCCCTTCAGAGACTGCCGCTCCTCCGCGGACGCACGCCACTTCTGCCGCGCAACCTCGCGTTGCCTCCGACCAATGTCTTGCCCTCGCGCGCAACCGCGTGAGCGTGCGTGCACCGTCCCGCCGAGCACGTCGGTACCGCACTCCTCGCACGGCCTTTCGCTGCCCAAGCTTCCTGCACGCCGCGCGTCAACCCACCATGACCTCATCTCGCCGCCCTTGCAGTACGCACGGCGGCGCCTCCACAACCCCCATTTCCAGTTCTAGAGCAAGAAGAAACGAAAGAACAAAGAAGTCCCACAAATAAAATAGGGATTTTTACCCGGCAGACCCTGTAATCTTTTGCAATTACCGCTACGACCTCTGAAACATCTTAATTCCTCTCTCGACCCCGTAAACTTGCTAACCCTTATCCCACTGACCCTGTGGTTAACTCCCATCCATTTGCCCCATTAAAAGTGACCAGATTCCGTTATCTTCTTTAATGATACCCATTTTATTTATCAAATTTACGGCAAGTGCCATTCCCTCCCACCCTCCAAATAATTCCGGCCCGAAATCCCCCGCCGTTGAGGAGCCCAGCGCCCATCAGTCCCTCCCCCTCGTCCCGACGGTCCGCCTCCCCTGCGTGCCCGCTCGAAACCCACCCGCCGACCTTCCCAGCTCGCCTCCCGGCCCGCCGGTCCGCCTCCCCTGCGTGCCCGCTCGAAACCCACCCCCTTTGCCTCTGCTCATTCCTCCAACACCGTCTCCATCAAACGTACTGGTTTCCCTTTCAGATTACGACCAACCGAGCTCAGACCCCTCCTATTCTCGCATCACATCCGTCTCTTCCTTCCTCTCTTCTCAGGGGTCCTTTGGTGTGGCGTGAAGATGGGATCGGGGCGGAGGTCCTTTGACCTCATCTCACCTGGACAGGGGGATTCTCTGGTGTCACGGTGTTGATCTATTATTCAGCTCCAGATCGTTCTAGACAGATGGTCTGTGCTCAAAGGACCAGAGCTTTGATATTCAGATTTCCAGGTCTTGTGTCCTGAAACTGATGGATCCGATGGAAAGATCGGCAAATTCAAGTACTCAATAGTGAACCACAAAGATATCCAGGAGTTGCAGTTGGTGGAATCAAGCTCAGATGGGATGGAATAAGAAACAACCAGAACAATAGCGGAGGTAATTAGATACGTGGAATCAAACTCAGATGGAAGGCAAATGGATCGGAATCCTTACAAAAGCAAAAAGAAGAGAGAAGATCATATTAACAGAGTAAAAGAAGATTACAGAGAGAGGTCATATTAACAGAGAATGGCGGATAATAGATCCTACGTATAGCTTCCCCTCCCGTTGCTGCAACCCTCCTGCCCTCCCCTCGAAGCCCCCGGCGCCCAGCTGCTGCCTGAGCTGTTATTCCGCCCCCTCCTCATTGTCCGTTCATTCTCAATATGTGTAGTTGGAAAGAGGAAGAAGAAGGGGAGAGATAAAAGAAGGAGAGAGTGGAAGAAAAGACACCGTTATATCTGATGTGGTTTGATTAACTCACTTTTAACCCAAGCAAGTTAGGTTCAAATGTGTCAATTTAACGGCAGGGTTTGTGGAGTAAGACGGAGCAAGTTTACAGGGTCGAGAGAGGAATTAGGATGTTTCAGAGGTCGTAGCGGTAATTGCAAAAGATTACAGGGTCCGCCGGGTAAAAATCCCAATAAAATATAATATATTTTGGGTAAATATTAAAGACATTCTCCGAAGTTATTGAAGTTGCAAATCAGTCCCCGCCTCCAGAACGTCACATGCCCCACACATGCGTACTGAGCAATTTACATTTTTTATCTGGCAATTTTCTTTCTATTATCATTTCATGCAAAAAAAATTGAATAATTACAATTAAGTCTACGTACTTCCAGATTTGAACTTGCTTGATCTTTTCAGCAAAATAAATGTTTTTATGGATTCTAAAAATTCTGAGAAAATTTGTGTATGCTCCTGCTATGCGTGTGAACATGGTTTAAATTCTTCAGTGCATTTTGTTATCATTTAATATATTTAAAAATTCAAAAACAGTGTCTTTTTTCCTATCTGGAATTAGAAAATTCATAAAAATTTGAAAATTTACCTAAAATTTCCAAAAAAATATTATAGGCGTATTTTGGTGTATTCTAATTTCTATCTAATTTTTGTGCTTTCATCATTTATAAAAATCAAAAATATTGTGAAAAATAAAAAATCTTAAGAAAATTGTAGAAAATTGTAGAACAATTAAAAAATCCAATCTTGGTCTCTATTTGTAGATATTTTATAGGTATTTAGCATACAAATAATTTCGAGGAGTATTAGGCACTTAAGGTATTTTCAAGTTGCAAAATACTCTTGGTTGTGCACTATTTCCCTTATTTTCCACTGTTTGATTTTTAGAAAATCACAAAAATATCAAAAAATTTTGAAAAAATTACAAAAATATTTTAAAACATATAAAACATAAAAATATTTTCTATTTAATTTTCTGAATATTTTTTATTAATCTGAACAATACAAAAAAGGGTGTTGTGTTGTGTGTTTTTATTCCTTTGCGCTTGTTTTTAAAAAAAATAAAAACCACTAAAAAAATTATTTCGAAAATTGACTACATAGTTTTTAAATTGTGCTCCTTGTGTTCGACCCTGGTCGCTATATCAGGTAAATAGAATAGCGAAGCCACTTACATTTGCATTTACTTGTCATTGGTTTATCTTTTATTAAGTGGTTAAAAACAAAATATTTTTCTCGTTGGCCGATTCGAGTGGTTAAGAACAATGACACAATCATGATAATTATTTATTCCCATCTTAACCCATCGAAATCTATGTCATCGCTACCTCCCAGAATATCTCAAATGTACTGGTCGGATCCATTGTTCAGAAAAGAATAATATGAGTAAGCCATGTTGTACTTTAATTATTAAAATACAAAATAATACATACTTGTGAGGGCACATATTATATAGTAATACCAAGCAAACCCTAATTGTTTTGTTGGTTGATTGGATTGGATTAATAATTAATTTAATATGACTAAATAAACATGTCTAATTAAACACGCTATTATGAATTGGGTTGTAGTTTCCTTGGAAGAATTAATTATGTGAATGTGATTCATAATAATTAATTAAAATTTAAATGTGATATAGAGGAGCATATAAATGACATCCATGGTCTTCCGTTAAAGAAAATGGTTTTGCCACCATGGATTTTATGTAGGAGATGTCTATCCAAAGTGATAGCTCTTGCATACAAGCGCACATGGGTCGGGCTCTTTGTTTCTCTAAAGATAAGGTTGTATGCCTAGTGACCCCAATATCAGTTCTTCATATTATTAATGCGACATGGATTGTGTGATCGGAAGCAAGGGTCTCGAAAGGATTCGTCCCAAAAGAAGAAGAAGAGTCAAGCTATTGGCTCATCTTCTAATGATTCTACACTGATGGCGTTGAAGATAACTGATTTTATCATCACTGAAATATGTCGAAGCACTGGAAGCGTAGCCTCCCATCATGCCTTTAATCTGCAGAGAAAGGTAAAGCTACAACATGTATAGATACTACTTTCATCATTGAAATCAATTTTCACATAGGACGAGAAGGTAGTTGGATCATCGATTCTGGTGCTTCTGTTCATGCATGCAATTTGTTGCATCTATTTCGAGAAACTAAGAATCTCGACGAAATGGAGATAGTCATCCAGATGGGATCTGATGAAATTATTGCAGTAGTCATCGTCGGGGCCTGCAGGCTAACATTATCTAATGGAAGAGTCCCAGTACTTAAAGAGTATCTTTATGTTCCATATGTTAAAAGGAAATTTATATTTGTATATAAGTTAGTTAGAAATGAATATTTGTTTCTATTCTGTAATAAACTTGTAATAAGTCATGATGATAAATATATTGCAGATAGTGTTCTAACTTCTAGTAGACTCTATGAATTGTGCATTGATGAATATGTCATGAATGTAACTACCACTAATAAGAACTCTTAAAGAAATAGAGAGGATGGAAATCATTCTAATATGATTTGGCACCAAAGACTTGGTCATTTATCTGTTGATAGGATCAATAGATTGATAAAAGATGACCTTTAGATTTTCTATAGGTCCATACTTTACCTACTTGTGAACATTGTATTCGAGGTAAAATGACTAGGACATCTCTTTCATAATAAGGTTACACAATGCAAAGGTATTTTTGACCTAATACATACTGATGTATGTGGTCCCTTCTTTATCGTGACCCGAAATGGATATCGATAATATTTGATGTTTATTGATGTTCATTCATGATATGGGTTTATTTTCCTACTATGTAATAAATCTGAAACCTTTGAAAAGTTGAAAGAGCTCATGGATATGGTTTAGAACCAAAATGATAGGAAGATTAAACCGAATCGATCTTATCGAGGTGGCGAGTACCTCTCAGATGAATTTAAAGAATATCTCAAAGAGAGAGGAATTATCTCCAATCTCACTCCTCCTAAAGCTCCCCAAGTTCATGGTGTTGCTGAAAGACGCAACAGGACCATCATGAATATTGTTCGTTCAATGGTGAGTAAGCACATTTGTCTCTTAGTTTCTGGGTATATCCAATAGATATTGCAATATATATCCTAAGCAAGATTCCTAGCAAATATGTGCCTAAAACTCCTCATGAGCTTTGGTATGGTAGTAAACCCCGTGTTAGACACTTGAGGATTTGGAGAAACTTGATCCATACGAAGAACGTGGATGCAAGTGAGCTAGAATCTCACACTCGAGAGTGCTACTTTATTGGGTATGTAAAGGACAATATTGGATACCAACTTTACGCTCATGAGACTCGAAAGGTCTTTGTCTCTAGAGATGTAAATTTTCCAGAGGATGACTTCCTTAAGATTCAAGACAAAATGAAGTAGAGGAAGTCATTGAATTTCCTGAGGATACTGAGCTTCCTGAATCATAAATTGAAGAAGTAAATGAAGATGTAACATCATACCTCTTTGAAGGAGTTCGAGGATGGTTGCACCACCTAAAAGGTATGAATTCCATGTGTCAGGTGAAATGACATTGATCTAGCTTCATTTGATGAAGCACACGCTGATCATGACATGGATAGTTGGATGCTAGCAATAAAGTTTGAAATAAACTCCATGCATAAGAATGTTGTATGGACTCTAGAAGATCCACCTAGAGAGGTAAAACACATTGGGTGTAAATTGATATTCACATGAAAAGGGGGCCTGACGGAAAGGTAGAGACTTTCAAAGCATAGCTCGTAGCCAAGGGCTACACACATAGATAAGGTATCGACTACGATGAGGCATTCTCTCCTATGGCTATGCTTAAGTCCATCAAGGCACTGCTAGCTGTAGCTGCATATCTTGACTACCACATCTGGCAGATTGATATCAAGAAGGTTTTCCTTAATGGATATCTCGAGGGAAATATCTATATGGAGCTGCCTAGGGCTTCATAATTGAGGAAGTCAAAGTATGCAAGAGGAATAAATCCGTCTATGGGCTCAAGCAAGCTTCTCGTAGCTGGAACATCAGATTCGATAAACAATAAAGAGTTATGATTTTGTTCAAATTCGAATGTATCATGTGTGTAAGAAGCTTAGTGGGAGTGCCATTGTGTTCATCGTGCTTTATGTAGATGACATCCTTATCATTGGGAATGATATAGGAATAATGACTAGTGTTAAGATTAGGCTATTACATACCTTCGAGATGAAAGATCTTGGAGAAGCCTCTTATATCTTGGGTCTGAAGCTATTCAGAAACAGAGAAAAGAGGACTTTGGGATTGTCACAACATGGGCACATTAAGAAGATCTTGGAACATTTTAATATGGATAACTCCAAGAAAAGGCTTCCTTCCCTTAAGACAAGGTATCCACTTATCTAAAGGGATGGCTCCTTAAAGTATTAGGGATAAGAAACCCATGGTTGGATGCCCCTACGCATCAGTTGTGGGAAGTCTAATGTATGCCATGATGTGAACAAAGCCATATATCTGCCATGCAATGGGAGTGGTAAGCTATTACCAGTCCTGCTATGGAGAGCAACACTAGAATGCAATGAAGAACATTTTTAAGTATCTAAGATGGATGCAAAATTACATGGTCTATGGAAATAGTGATCTACAAGTTTTAGGATACACAAATTTTGACTTCCAATCTGATATTGGTAATAGAAAGTCAACATCAGGGTTTGTATTACTATTGAACGGTGGTGCTATGAGCTAGAGAAGGAAGAAGCAGGACACTGCTGTCGATTCAACAATAGAAGCCGAATACAGTATAGCATCGGATGCTCCGAAGGAGGCAGTGTGGTTGCACAAGTTCATCCTGGAACATGGCATAGTTTCCTCAAATACTCCCATCCTACTACTCTGCAATAATACGGGAGCCATAGCCAGGTGAAGGAACCCAGATGGCATCAAAAGAGCAAGCATGTGGAAAGGAAATACCACATCATTTGGGAGATATAAAAGCATGATGATCATCATCACCAAGGTAGCATCTGCTCATAATGTGGTTGATCCCCTTATCAGACCTTTGACATAGAAGGTTTTTGACCAACATGTAATGATAATAGGTTTAAAGATTGTACCTGAATGGTTTTGAGGACCAGTGGGAGATTGGTAGACATGTGAGCCTAAGGTGAACCATTTATACAATAAATATTGTTGTAATCTTTGATATATCGATAAAATTTATTGATTTATTTCACTCCATGTATGAGATTAAATGAATAAATGCACTATAAGGTATTGATGAGCGACCCGAGCGATAAGGCAAGAAGGTGTCAATGGTCGTTGCGACCTCAACCTCTTGGGCCGGCCTCAATCAAGAAAAAATCAAGACCACCAAATATAAAAATCACACAAGTTAAACAAATAGCGGTCTTGCTATTTTATTTTACCTGGGATAGCTACCAGGGTCGAACACAAGGAGTACGAGATGGCCGAGACGACATACGAAGTAGTCAAAAATAAAATATAAAATAAATAAAGGTATTTTTGGTGGATTTTTTAAATATTTTTAATTTTTTTGTATTTTTAATAATAAGGAAAATATAAAGACAAGTGAAAAGACCAAGAAACAAATATTTATAAAACACTCCAAATAAAGTCAAAAAATCAAAACGAAATTGTTTTTATGTTTTTTATATTTTTAAGTGTTTTTGGTGATTTTCTGAGAATTTTATGATTTTTATACGATTTTATAAAAATTAAGAAAAGGGAAAATAGTGACAAAATGTACAGTCAGATTTGATAGGCTAATTAAAAATAACTAATTAGCCTTCAAAATCTGATGGTAATTTTTATGAAAAATACAAAAACTAAGCTTCAGAAATAGATTTTGCATTTTTTTGAATTTTATAGAATTTTTAAGATTTTTTATAAGGTTTTTAGTGTTTTTTTAATTTTTATGAGTTTTTAAAGTCCAAATGAGATAAAAATTGTACAGGATCTGGAAAACAACAAAACAAACAAACATCAATTTTTTTAGAATTTCTAAATGAATTTTTATATTTTCTTTTATTTTCTATGTTAGACAGTAACAAAAATCAAGGTTTTTGATTTTTTTATAATATAACAAAAAGCCTCGGAAATGTACCAAAAAATAGTAAAATTTTTACACAATGGCAGGAGCCACGTTTCCAAATTTCACTTGATTTGGTTTTGATTTGATATTTTATTCAATACAAACAAGGCACAAAGCAAGAAAGAACCTAAGTGCAAGAAAGTTACTTCGGAGGGTGATGAGCCAAAAATCAATCAATCCAGATTAGATAAAAATAATCACTCTCGGGTCGTTGCGACCCGGATCGATACAGATCTCAACTCAATCAAGAAAATAGAAGCAGACCACCAATCAACAAGATAAAATATGAAAATCACAAATAGTGGCCCTGGCTATGAGATTAGCCTGGTGTAGCACCCAAGGTCGGAATTAGGGAGCACGAGTTGGCCTCGCGGCCTACGAAGTAGTCAGAAATAAAAGAAAACAAAAACAAGTATTTTTGATTGTTTTTTAATATTTTTATATTTTTTTGGATTTTTAATAATGAAGGAAAATAAAGAAAAAGCAAATACAAGCAACTTCAACAAATTATTTCAACACTAAAAAAGGCTCCAAAAATTCAAATAAAAATATTTTTATGCTTTTTAGACTTTTTACTGTTTTTGATGAATTTTTGAGATTTATATAATTTTTATATATTTTTCTAAAAATCAATAAAGACAAAAACAGGAACAAACTGTCCAGCCAGGCTTTAAAGGGCCATGAAAAAAATCAAAAGGTCCTAAAACATCCTGGAGCTATTTTTTATGAAAAATAAGAATAACAAAGAAAATTTAGGAAAAGAATTTGTATTTTTTGATTTATCTATAATTTTTTAGAATTTTTATGAGTTTTTAAGTGTTTTTTACTTTTTTAGGTTTTTCTATATCCAAAAATCTCCAAAAAATCACAGAAATTCAAACACACAAAAAACAAACAAAACTTATTTTTTTTTGGAATTTTTAAAACAGTTTTTATATTTATTTATGATTTTCTAATCTGGACAGAGGCAAAAATGGTTGTTTTTGAATTTTTTAAATAACAAAATGCCTCAAAAATGTACCCAAAAATTAGGGAAATTTTTACACAGAGGTAGGAGCCACATGTCCAAATTTCACGCAATTTGGGTTAAGTTTGATATTTTATTAAAATCAAAAAGAGGCACACCGTGCAAAGGGACCTAAATGTCATAAAAACATGTCTGGGGGCCAAACAATAACACACGGAGAAAGCTCAGGGCTCAAAGTGCAAAAATCCCAAGAAATCACGCACGTCACACGTGATAGGCACTTGGAGGGGTTTATATGCAATTCCTATTTAAAAAGTATCAAACCATAACACGCAAGGAATCGAGGATAAAATATGCAAAATGCCCAGAATCTCACGTATCGACGCACGTGGTTACCATATACAAGGACTAATATGCAAATAAAGGAAATAGGAAGGTCCAATGTGCAAAATAACCAAAATAAAAACAACGTAATAAAATATTTACAGGACTAAAAGGTAAATGCAGTAAACTAAGGGGCCTAAGAACAATTTACCCCTTTTATTATAGTGGACGGACGAAGGTGCGCCACGTGTATGATCTGATGGCTCTGGTGCGTGCCTTCTCTCCTCTGCGATGGACGCTCCAGATGAGCTCCTGATAAGAATCAGATGGCTGCAAGCTCCTCGCGGATGGACGGTTGGGATTGGAACTGGGCGAAGGAGCACGATCTGACGGTGGCAGAGGATCTTCCAAGAACAGGTCACCGGCAAAGTTCGACGGCTCGATACTCGCGGTGGATGTGTCCTCTGAAGCTGTTGAGGTGGGGAATCGATAGTCTGGGCTGGTCCTCAGCTAGTGGATGCCTCCGATGAGGCCAACGACCACCGGAGTGGCCCAGCAACGGCGGAGGACTGGAGCTGTTGTGCCTGAATGCTCAGGCCCTCAGATGGGCCTCTCGTGATCTGCAAAACGCACAAAGCAACTCCTGGGTCGAGGGCAAAGTGCCTCGACCCAGTAAGAGGTGAAATGGGTTAATGGGTGACGTGGGATGGCGCCCTCCGGCGAAGTGACGGCGGAGGAAGGCGAGGGACCTGCTCCGGGGCGAGACAGGGGGTGGCTTGGTGAAGAAGGTGGAGAGGAGTGTGGCGGAGGTGAAGGTCGAGTCGGATGGTCAAATGGGTGATGGGAATGGAGTGAATTAGCAGGCAAAGCCGGTTGTGCGATTTGGGGGAAAATCAAAATTAAGCTAAGCTAGGGACGATCTGACCTAATGGATGGCTGAAGTCGACTGTGCTGGAGCTGGCGGAGCTCCGGGGGTCATGGCCTCAAGGGTGCATTGCTTCCTGAGGTTGAGCGCACCTTGCGGTGGCGCACGGCGATTGTCGTCGCCGGATCGATGGTTCCCGGCTGCCATGGCCTCGCTGCTACCCTCCTCCGCGCTGATGTCACTCTGGCGAAGAAGAGGAGGTCACTGGCGTCGAGGGGGAAGGCCAAAGATGGAGTGAATTGGCGGCCGGAGCTGGCGCTTTATACATCTGAGGGTCCGAGAAGACAAGGTCGGGCATGGATCTGTGGAGCTTGGATCCCTAGAACCCACCTGGGCGAGGGTCTCGGATCTACAGGGAACACATAGAGCCTGGGGTTTGCGGAAGTGGGTGGCGGATCGTGCGGGGAAAAGTCAGAGATATCGAGTCGGCCGCACGGATCCGCAAGGAGGGGGTCCGCGGGGGAGAGTTGACCGGGGGTCAACAATCCCCCGTGGACCATTCACAGGCCAGTTTTTGTTAATTATTTGATATTTCAATAAAAAATATTAAATGAATTAATTTCGAAAAACTTAAAACATGAAAAATGTTTATTTATTTTAAAATTATTTTTTTTGTGATTTTTATTTATTTTTTAGAAATATAAATAATGTATTTACAATATAGTATTAGTATATATAGGTATATACAATATGAATTTTTGATTTTTGATTTTTAATTATTTATTTTTATACATTTTATTCCAATTTTATATTTTATTTATTTATAACATAAAATTTGGAATAAAAGTGTATTTTTTCTTTATTTTTATTATTTATTTACATAGGTCAAATAAATAGTTTTATATACATATATACATGGTATCTATACAATGTGGATGTTGATTTTTTTATTTTATTTCTTTTTATTTTATTTCTTTTTATTTTATTTTTATTTTTTCTATTTTTTATTTTATTTATTTACACCATGAAATGTGGACAATGAAAATATTTTTATGGGATTTTACTTATTTATTTACAAGGTGATAATAAATAGGTGAGTGGTTCTATGTACATGGCATATATACAATGATGAAGGGGGTTTTTTTTATTTTTATTTTTGTTTGATTTTCCCAATTTTATTTTAATTTATTATTTACAAATATATACAAATAAATACACACCCATTTTTATTTTGAATAAGAGGAAAATAATTTTTATTTATTT
This sequence comes from Ottelia alismoides, assembly GCA_037367405.1. Taxonomy (NCBI): domain Eukaryota; kingdom Viridiplantae; phylum Streptophyta; class Magnoliopsida; order Alismatales; family Hydrocharitaceae; genus Ottelia; species Ottelia alismoides. The sequence continues at coordinate 1,997,823 of JAZKJV010011346.1, read as the reverse complement.
ACAGGTATATGTGCAAACACATGAGCTTCCCTATCTCTCTATACTTGGGTTCTTTTGCGGTCAGGCCCATGCTGAGCCCTCCCTTGGGATTAGGTCGCTCAATATTTATTCTAAATATCTCCCTCTCTTTCTTTTATTCTTTATTCTTTTATTTATGCACAAAAACATGCTAATTATTCATAGTTACACAATGCATGTTGAATGGTAATTTATTCTATTTACACCTATCTACATGTGTTTTGCATAGGTTTTGTAGCTAAAATAAAATAATAAAGAGTGATGAATGGGTATTCATCACCCCCCTATACTTAACTTTGCTAGTCCCTTAGCAAACACTTATTTGAAAAAGAAGTGAAAAAGAAAAAGAAAAAGAAAAAGAGGAGAAAATGCATGGATTAGTGGTGAGTATTAAACTGTTCATTAAATTGAAATATGGAGCTCGATCAGATCTTTGGATTATTAATGTGTCAGAACCTTATTTAGACTTAGGTTTAAAACTCAACAGCCTCTAAGATCCACTAATCTATAATCATGACTCCTCAACAATCCAGATCAGAACAAGTCTACATACACAAACACTGAAGACTATGAATCTTTCCTTGTACAGTGTATGTGAAGTATTGCTCTCCACCTCAAAGGTAGAAACTTGACAACCCTCCCCAATAAGGTAACTCTATGACCCTAATCTGGCCACTCTTTCCTCGAGGAGCGAGGTATTCCCTTCTACGTTCAAGTTCAACCGGCTCAAGAAGAGGGGGAAGAAGAGAATGGATCATGGACAGTGTAGCCATGTATCCTTGGGAGCTCAACCAGTGTAGCTAAGTCTCCCTGCTGCAAGCTACATAAGATGGAACATGAGTCTCAAGCTTTGCTTATTGCACTATATACATACTCCGGTGGGATTATCATTTTCTATCAGACCCACCACTTTTTTGGAGTTAATTTCTTTTTGCATATTTATTTTCAAGTGCATCTGTACAACATATTTACAAGGTGCAGCAAATATACATCGGGAGTTTTTCCTCTTGAGCCAGTAGACTATCACTCTTTTGAAGCATTATTGCAACCCACAACTCCGGTTGTTAGACCTCATGGCAACCAGACCAAGTTGAGACACACTTCCTTCACTAAAAGAAGAAGAGAGGTTCCACCTAGAAGTGCTACCCTCATATGCTACCCCAAGTCAAGGAAGACTGCCTCCTAACCACCTCATCCGTAGAGAGCTCGGTGTAAAGTGTGGGTCCAAGTCAAGGCATTGTCTATATAAGTCATGTGTGTGTTGTTAAGTGCTCTACTTAGGCTCGTTGAGATGACATGTGATCATAGCCTAGTGGACTCAAAGAATTAAGTCACCATGGACCTAGAAAGCCTTAACCCTAAGCCGTATAAGGTTCCTCTTATAATTAGGTAGATTAAGATCTTAATCAAGCTCCATTTCCCAATTTAATTACAGGCTAGTTTAAATGTAAACTATAATCCGGGAAAAAACTGTACAGATATATACAAAGATGTTATTTACACAAATGCAAAAATTTTTGAAAAATGTTTTGAAATCATGAATGTGTGTAGGAATGCAAGTTTTGTAAAATATTTACACAAATTTACACAAGGTTTTTGCAAACTTTTGATTTTCAAAACATTTTGGAAAAATTTTGTACTATATACATAATTTTGATATGCACATATTTACATACAAGTTACACAAAAAGTTTTTGAAAACATTTTTACAAAAATAATTTTGTACAATAGTTGTGTATGTGCAATAAAAGAATTTTTATTTACAGGGAAAATTTTTTAATTTTTATGGATTTTAGCCATTTTTATTTATTTACACACTCACACAAAGTACAAGTTATGGCTAAAGTATATATGAAATATATACACACCCCCTATACTTAGCTCGAACGATGTCCTCAGAATCAAGAGCGATGAAGAAGACATAACTCGTGCTTAGTGTAGGGAAATGAAAAGGAAGGCTATATACAAAGACAAATCAAAGAATAGAAATCAAGAGGATCTCGGCATTTCCCCCTATACTTAGGATCAACTAATCCTAAGTATAGCAAGCTGTACACGAAAGGAAAACCGAGTAAAGAATGTACAGGGTCTACCTCCCTATACTTAGAGTAAAATATCCCTAAGTATAGGCAGCAAAATAGGGGTAGAAAGACACGAAGAAAATCAACAAATATATACAAGATGGAGGGCATCACTCCCCCTATACTTAAGGTGAAGAATCCTTAAGTATAGGCAACGACAGAAGTGATGAAACAGAACGGAAGAGCAACCCAGTGCTTCCACCCCCCCTATACTTAGGATGAGGTATATCCTAAGTATAGCAAAGATAATCTTATACGAGTCCTGGGGTGAAAACAAAAACGGAAGAAAGAAAGATCAAACTAAGACAAAACATGTATATACAAAAGTGTACAATGTTGAGGTGCCTCTCAACAAGCGCTAGGTTTTACGCCCCTAGCTGGGCGCAAAGGCTAGGATAAAGCTGTGTCAAGTTTCAGGATGGCATCTATAAGGCGAATGTCGTACTGTCGTCGCAGTCTCGGTATGAGAACCGCAACAAAATCAACAGTTTAAAGAAAGTTACCCAGGTATGCAATCAGGCGGGTGTCTGCTGCCGGCCAAGGATATGGAAGTATGTGATCGGGATCCGGTAGCACAAAAGAAATCAACGGCTCTGGATCAGACTGGAGTGGAAGTGTAGAGCCGAAGAAATCAAACGTGGAGAAGGATGGATCAGTCATGGAATCCTCCACGTCAATCAGTGTCTCGAAGAAGTGTGGGAAGTCAAGATCAGGAGACTCTCTAAGAATACTGAAATCCGATGTGTGAAATAGAAGCAAATCAGGCAGATCATCGACTATTGCTAGGATGGGCTCATCCTCGTGAGGGTCGTCGAGGTGAGTCAACTCAGAATCAGAAGTAACGGAAGACTCGGTTTCGTGCTCCGCCAGATCGGATACACTCTCAGAAGGTGAAACCGAGTACGCATCGAGTGCATCATCCTCCTGCAGATAACCCTCGGGGAGGAATGCAAGATCAGAGGTGAGAAATAGAGGATCAGGATCTAGAAGGGCATCTGCGCTGCTGTCAAGTATCCACTCGGTGCACCAGGCTGCATCATCATCTGAAGTGTGGCTGTCGGCAATCTGGAAGCAGGAGAAGGTACTGGTCAACACCGCGGAGGCTGGAAGTGTATCTACGACTGATCCTCGCTCTACGGCAATGCTGGCTGCCATCTGGTCCTCAGCAAGTGTGTCTGACTCGTCAAAGTGAAGGACAAAAGGCTCGAATACGAGACTGTCTGTGTCTGGTCTCTCAAAGTGGTGTCCCATATCAAGCTGTGTATGTTGGGCTGAGTCCTGGTGTCTGTCGGACTCCGAGAAGTGTATCTGCAGAAAAGAAGCTGACTCCTCCGGGACTGGATACTGTAGTGACTGAATCCATGGCTGCAAAAGTGGGGCTCATCCGGCTCCTGGAGTATCAGTAGGTCTGATATCCAAGACTCGTCGACTGAAAACTCTGGGGCTGCCTCGAACTCTAGCTGGAAGACCAACGGGAACTCGAGTAGACTCTGGGTCAGAACCTCTGCTATCGCAGTCATCTCTTGTATACTCTGTGGTGCTGGAGCATCCAAGTCCTCGATCTGGTGTGTAGCAAGTGTATCCTCATGTAATGTGACACACCGCACTGGTACTGCATCGGCCTCATGTGTTGTCCGGACTACGGCATCTCATGAAGAAGATCTCTGTGAAAGTAAGCTCGAGATGGTATCCAGTAAGTGAATGTTGGAACTGCGGTGTGAACCGCCACATGTGGTAATCACCAGTGCTATCTTCTCTGCGGTAATCCCCCGCATGGAGATCTCAATAAGGTCTGTCGGTGGAAGTCCGTGGTCGGGAAATCTCCTCAAGAGGTAAAGAAACCTCGGCCATGACTCATGCAGTGGCTCCTGGGGGTCAACTGAAAACTCGGTGATCAAAGACCGCATCAACTCTGCTCTACGCTGGGGGAAGTATCTCTGTAGAAACTCTCAGCGTAGCTCTCCCCACATAGTGAATCTCCTCCCCAATCGTCTGTGCCATCGCATGGCTCTGTCCTGAAGCGTGAATGGGAAAGTCCTCTGCAGTGATATCTGAATATAAATGTGCTCTACAAAACTCCTCGAACTCAGACAAGTGAAGATAAGGCTCCTCGTGCGCCTCCCCTGAAAATGTCGGCAAACTCTGAATAAGATCAAAATCCAAGATAAATGGACGTAATGTAGAAGCTGTCTGAGCTCCCCTGTCCTATCTGCTCCTCCATCCATCTGGGATAGGATCTATCTGATGATCTCCTCTGCTCTCTATGATCACAAACGGAGTGCACTCTCAACTCAGCAATGGCATCGTCCGGATCTCGCATCTTCTCCATCTGATATCCGCGGACGTCTAGCGCAGCATGCCCAGAGTAAAGAAAGGGATGGGAGGGAGGGAGCAGGAGGTTGGTTGGGGATCCGACCTCCCTCGAAGGTGGACTGGAGTGATGGTCAGAGGATGGAGAAGAAGCCGTAAGAGTCAGCATGAAGTGAGGGGGATCCATCATCTAGGGGTAAAGGAGAAGAAAAAGAGAAGACTGAAGGGAGGGTGGGTGGGAGAAAGATGAAGGAGTGGAGAAGAAGTTGGGGGAAGGCAGAAGGGATCTGGAATCACACAAGATGAGAAAGCAAAACCCCCGATTCACCTACGCACACGAGCTGAAGACCGTAAGGGATCGGTCATATATCTTGTCAATTTTATTTTAGGTGATCATTCAGTCTTTCAGAGCGATTACGTGAGCTAATAGGAATCCAATATTCTCAACCGACTGTCCCGAATAAAAGGCCGGTAGTCAGTCAAGAAATCGGATATGGCTCTAGCCTAGGATGCGGGTCACTCTCTCTCTCATCCAAACCAAACAAGGAGGGGGTTACTCTCCCCAAGACAGATTTTCAATGAGGTGTCTTTTAGATCAAGTGTGATTAGCAGTCCTGATTTATTGTTTTTCTTTTTATATCTTTTTCGAAGATCGTCTAACAAATTTTCCAATTTCCTTTTATTCCTAAGTCCAAAAAAACTGGGGGAGGAAAGCGTAAAAGCCGATGCGTGACAAATCAATAATGCATGTACGAGATAGAAGGCGTACCTGACTCCAGCGGTCTACATGCAATTGTGATCCACGCATAAATGTAAAACTAATCTATATGGAATGCAGTGCGAAAACCGTCCTAAACAGAAGCTCCTATTATCGTGAAGAACCGATTTATTTGCCTAGATCCAAACGCAATCTATAGGAATAGATATTCTTTTAGGGCTGTGGACCTAAGGCTACCTTGCTCAACGATATAAAAACCTAAGTCTAGGGGATCAAGCATAGAAATCCACGTGAAATCAAATAAAAAGAAAAGGCGAGAAAATCAAAACCACGGTGGGGTCCCCCGAGCACACCGGTGCTCGGTGAAACAGACCCCGCAATCACAAGTGTCTCTGAGAGTCTAGGTACCTGTATTATTACAATAATAAATGGTCTGCAGAAAATAAAACTAAGCTGCACTACTCTACGGCTATTCCGCGGCTCCCGCACTCGTGGTCGCTCCTCGCGCTCTCCTACGGCTTCATAGAGAAGGAAGCTGACTCCAACTCCCGCAGTTGCCTCGGCTTCCGAAGAAGCCGCCTCGGTCCTCGGGCCCTCGTAAGAAACAATCAGAGTGTCACAAACCAGATAAAAATAAAATAAGGCAGATAAAAGAAAACAGGCTATATATAAAAATAAAGACAACCAAAACAAACATAAATAAAATAAAATAAAATAAAAACAAATGAAAAACAAAAAGCTGCGAAAAGCCGCGGAAAAAGCCGCGAAAAACAAAAGAAAGTGAAAATCAAAGAAAAAAAAGGAAATGGACTACTAAGTTGTGCTCCCCGGCAACGGGGCCCTTCTGATGAGCCGAAAAGCAATCAATCCGGATCAGATAAAAATAATCATTCTCTGGTCGTTGCGACCCGGATCGATAGAGATCTCAGCTCAATCAAGAAAAAGAGAAGCAGACCACCAATCAACAAGATAAAACACGAAAATCATACATAGTGGCCCTGGCTATGAGATTAGCCTGGTGTAGCACCCAGGGTCGGACTCAGGGAGCACGAGTTGGCCTCGCGGCCTACGAAGTAGTCAGAAATAAAAGAAAACAAAAACAAGTATTTTTGGTGGTTTTTTAATATTTTTATATTTTTTTGGATTTTTAATAATGAAGGAAAATAAAGAAAAAGCAAATACAAGAAACTTCAACAAATTATTTCAACACTCAAAAGGGCTCCAAAAATTCAAATAAAAATATTTTTATGTTTTTTAGATTTTTTTAATGTTTTTGGTGAATTTTTGAGATTTTTATGATTTTTATGTATTTTTCTAAAAATCAATAAAGACAAAGACAGGAACAAACTGTCCAGCAAGGCTTTAAAGGGCCATGAAAAATATCAAATGGTCCTGAAACAACCTAGAGGTATTTTTTATAAAAAAATAAGAATAACAAAGAAAATTTTGGAAAAGAATTTGCATTTTTTTGGTTTTTCTATAATTATTAGAATTTTTATGAGTTTTTATGTGTTTTTTACTTTTTTAGGTTTTTCTATATCCACAAATCTCCAAAAATTCACAAAAATTCAAACACATAAAAAACAAACAAAACATGATTTTTTTGGTATTTTTAAAATAGTTTTTATATTTTATGATTTTCTAATCTGGACAGAGGCAAAAATGGTTGTTTTTGAATTTTTTAAAATAACAAAATGCGTCAAAAATGACCCAAAAATTAGGGAAATTTTTACACAGTGGCAGGAGCCACATGTCCAAATTTCACGCAATTTGGGTTAAGTTTGATATTTTATTAAAATGAAAAAGAGGTACACAGTGCATATCGTCCTTAATGTCATAAAAACATGTCTGGGGGCCAAACAATAACACACGGAGAAAGCTCAGGGCTCAAAGTGCAAAAATCCCAAGAAATCACGCACGTCACACGTGACAGGCACTTAGAGGGGTATATATGCAATTCCTATTTAAAAAGTATCAAACCATAACACATAAGGAATCGAGGATAAAATATGCAAAATGCCCAGAATCTCACGTGTCGACACACGTGGTTACCATATAAAGGGACTAATATGCAAATAAAGGAAACAGGAAGGTCTAATGTGCAAAATAACCAAAATAAAAACAACGTAATAAAATATTTACAGGACTAAAAGGTAAATGCAGTAAACTAAGGGGCCTAAGAATAATTTACCCCTTTTATTATAGCGGACGGACGAAGGCGTGCCATGTGTATGATCTGATGGCTCTGGTGCGCGCCTTCTCTCCTCTACGATGGACGCTCCAGATGAGATCCTGATAATAATCAGATGGCTGCAAGCTCCTCGCGGATGGATGGTTGGGATTGGAACTGGGCGAAGGAGCACGATCTGACGGTGATGGAGGATCTTCCAAGAACATGTCGCCGGCGAAGTTCGTCGGCTCGATACTCGTGGTGGATAAGTCCTCTAAAGCTGCTGAGGTGGGGAATCGATAGCCCGGGCAGGTCTGCAGCTAGTGGATGCCTCCGATGAGGCCAACGTCCACCAGAGTGGCCCGGCGACAGTGGAGGACTGGAGCGACTGTGCCTGAATACTCAGGTCCTCAGATGGGCCTCTCGTGACCTGCAAAACGCACAAAGCAACTCCTGGGTCGAGGGCAAAGTGCCTCGACCCAGTAAGAGGTGAAATGGGTGAACGGGTGATGTGGGATGGCGCCCTCCGGCGAAGCAGCGGCGGAGGAAGGTGAGGGACCTGCTCCAGGGCGAGACAGGGGGGTGGCTGGGTGAAGAAGGTGGAGAGGAGTGTGGCGGAGGTGAAGGTCGAGTCGGATGGTCAAATGGGTGATCGAAATGGAGTGAATTAGCAGGCGAAGCCGGCTGTGCGATTTGGGGGAAAATAAAAATTAAGCTAAGCTAGGGACGATCTGACCTAATGGATGGCTGAAGTCGACTGTGCTGGTGCTGGCGGAGCTCCGGGAGGCATGGCCTCAAGGGTGCGTCGCTTCCCGAGGCTGAGCGCACCTTGCAGCGACGCACGGCGAGGGTCGTCGCCGGATCGATGGTTCCCGGCTGCCCGGGCCTCGCTGCTACCCTCCTCTGCGCTGCTGTCACTCTGGCGAAGAAGAGGAGGTCACTGGCATCGAGGGGAAAAGCCAAAGATGGAGTGAATTGGTAGCCGGAGCTGGCGCTTTATACATCTGAGGGTCCGAGAAGACAAAGTCGGGCATGGATCTGTGGAGCTCGGATCTCTAGAACCCACCACGGGCGAGGGTCTCGGATCTACAGGGAACACAGAGCCTGGGGTTTGCAGAAGTGGGTGGCAGATCGTGCGAGGAAAAGTCTGAGATATCGGGTCGGTCGCACGGATCCGCAAGGAGGGGGTCCGCGGGGGAGAGTTGACCGGGGGTCAACAATCCCCCGTAGACCAATCACAGGCCAGCATTTATTAATTATTTGATACAACAACAACAACAAAGCCTTTTCCCACAATTAAGTAGGGTCGGCTACATGGATTCTTCGCCTCCGTTCAAAAAAAATATTAAATGAATTAATTTCGAAAAACTTGAAACATGAAAAATGTTTATTTATTTTTAAATTATTTTTTGTGATTTTTATTTATTTTTTGAAATATAAATAATGTATTTACAATATAGTAATATAATATATATATAGGTATATACAATATGAATTTTTTATTTTTTATTTTTAATTATTTATTTCTATACATTTTATTCTAATTTTATATTTTATTTATTTATAACATAAATTTTGGAATAAAAGTGTACTTTTATTATTTATTTACATAGGTTAAATAAATAGTTTTATATACATATATACATGGCATCTATACAATGTGGATTTTGATTTTTTTTAATTTTATTTCTTTTTATTTTATTTTTATTTTTCTTATTTTTATTTTATTTATTTACACCATGAAATATGGACAATGAAAATAATTTTATGGGATTTTACTTATTTATTTACATGGTGATAATAAATAGGTGAGTGGTTCTATCTACATGGCATATATACAATGATGAGGGGGATTTTTATTTATTTTTGTTTTTTTTTGTTTTTCCCAATTTTATTTTAATTTATCATTTACAAATATATACAAATAAATACACACCCATTTTTATTTTGAATAAGAGGAAAATAATTTCTATTTATTTACAGGTATATGTACAAACACATGAGCTTCCCTATCTCTCTCTACTTGGGTTCTTTTGTGGTCAGGCACATGCTGAGCCCTCCCTTGGCATTACATCGCTCAATATTTATTCTAAATATCTCCTTCTTTTTCTATTATTTCTTTATTCTTTTATTTATGCACAAAAACATGCTAATTATTCATATTTACACAATGCATGCTGAATGGTAATTTATTCTATTTACACCTATCTACATGTGTTTTGCATAGGTTTTGTAGCTAAAATAATAGAATAAAGAGTGATGAATGGGTATTCATCAGAGGGCTAATATGTAACACATGCGAAAACTAAAAGGATTAAAGTGCAAAAATCACGCTCAATTCGCACATGTTCAAATACTTCCACGCACAGGGGTATAACTGCAAATACCAGAAATATTATTTCATTTCAAAACATAGATAAACCCCACGCCCATACATGCAATTTTCCCAAAAACTCACGTATCGAAGCACGTGTCTCACACAAGCAGGGACAAAATCGCAAATACTTAAACTATAAGGTCCAAAGTGCAAATATACCAAAATAAAAAAAAACTGCAACTCATATTTATAGGACTAAACTATAAAAGTAAAAAGAGGAGGGCTTAAGTGCAAATTACCCTCGTTATTAATGATCAACGGCGGAAGAGGTGCCACATGGAGGTCGAACGACTATGGTGCGCGGGTACCTCTTCAACGATATGTGGCCCTGATGGAGCTCCTCAAATGATCGGGCAGCTGTGAGCTCTCTACAGATGAATGACTCGATGAAGACCTGGAGCGAGGAGCTCTATCTAACGGCGATGGAGAGTCCAGCAAGAACAAGACATCGACGAGTTTCACTGGCCCAGTACGCACGGTGGAGGGCTACTCCAGAGATGCTGAGATGGGGAAAAGAACGCCTACGATGGACCGCAGCTGGTGGCGGTCTCCGATGAGGCCGGGAGCGTCCAGCGTGCTCCGATGACTTCGAGGACCTGGGGGTCCTGCGCCTGAGTGGTTCAACCTTCAGATGAGGTTGCTTTGACCTGCAAGCTGCACAGAACGAACCCTGGGTCGAGGGCAAAATGCCTCAACCCGGTCACGAGTGGAGGAGGTGGTCTGGTGAGGCGGAGCGAAAGTCTCCGGCGAGGCGACGGCTGAGGAGACCTATTCCTTGGTTCCGGGGTGAACCAAGGTGAATGAATGGGTGGAGCAGGTGGAGAGGTGTATCGTGGAGGTGATGGTCGGGTCGGATGATCAGATGGATGATCGGATCGTCAGGAGATGGCCGGCGGAGGCCGGCGGGGCAAAACCTAATAATCCGAATTAAAGCGCGGATAGAGGCAAAAATGGGTACTTGATGGTCGAGGACGTCTAGGTTGGAGGAGGATAACCTCCTGGGATCCTTGCCTCAATGGAGTGATGTCTCCAGAGGCTCGAGCTCCTTTGAGCGGAGCACGACGACGAAACCACCGAATCTGAGGCTTATGACCTTGGTCCTCGCTGCAATCGATCCCGCTCGCTTGCTGTCACTCAAGGAGGAGGAAGGGAGGTCCTGGGACTGGAAGGGGATGGCCAAAGATGCGGCTAATGGTGGAATAAAGTGATGTTATATACTGGTAGGGACCCGGCAAAGACGGAGTCGGGCAGGGTATTTCGGTGCACGGATCACTAGGAGAATCCTCGGGCGTGGATCTTGGATATCAGCTCTGCAAATGGAGCCCAGAGTTTGGGTTAGAGGTGATCGGACCGATCCAGGATAAATGGGCAAAGTCGGGTCGGTGACCGGGTCCGAGAAGAAGAGGTCCGCGGGGGAGAGTTGACCGGGGTCAACAATCCCCGTGGACCAATTAGAATATAGGATTTATTAAATATTTGTAATTTCAATTAAAAATAATAAATGATTTTATTTTGAAAAAATTTCAACATGAAAAATGTTTATTTATTTTCATAGTATTTTTTATGATATTTATTTATTTTTTGAAAAAAATACGTATTTACATTATATTATTATTATATATAGGTATGTGTACCTATGTATTTTTTATTTTTAGTTTTTATTTATATACATTTATTCTAATTTTCTATTTTATTTATTTACATTATAAAATATGGAATATAAATTACTTTTTATTGGATTTTTATTAATTATTTACAAGGAGAAATAAATAGGTATTGTATTCTATATACATGGTTAATGTACACTGATGAAAGGGAATTTTATTTCTTTTTATTTTTCTTTTATTTTTTCCTATTTTTATTTTGTTTTTATTTTTACAAATATGTACAAAATATAAGGAACACAAATATATTTTTATTTTTTGAAAATAAATTATTTACATATAGAGGGATATGTACATCATGTTGAGTCACCCTATCTCTCTCTTCTTATTTTATTTTGTAGTCAGGCCCTTGTGGAGCCCTCCCTTAGGTTCAGGTCACTCAATATTTGCTCTAAATATTTCCCTCTTTTTCTTTATTTCATTATTCTTTTATTTTTGCACAAAAACAAGCTAATTATTATTATTTACATAATGCATGCTTATTGATAAATTATTTTATTTACACAAATATACATGGTGTATTGCATAGGTTTTTAGCTAAAATAAAAGAATAAAGAGTGATGTATGGGGATTCATCACCCCCCCATACTTAACTTTGCTAGTCCCTTAGCAAACACTTATTTGAAAAATAAAGTTAAAAAGAAAGGAAAAAGAAAAAGAGGGGAAAATGCAAGGATCAATGTTGATTATTAAACTTGCCTTCTTTAAATTAAAGTATGGAGATCGGTCAGAACTTTGGATTATTAATGTGTCGGAACCTTGTTTGGACTTGGGTTTAAAACTTAACAGCCTCTAAGATCCACTAATCTATAGTCAAGACTCCTCAATAATCTAGATCAGAACAAGTCTGCATACACAAACCCTGAAAACCATGAATCTTTCCTTGTACAGTGTAAGTGAGGTATAGCTCTCCACCTCAGAAGTAGCAAAATGACAACCCTCCCCAACAAGGTAACTCTAGGACCCTAGTCTGGCCACTCTTTCCTCGAGGAGCGGGGTATTCCCTTCTAAGTTCAAGTTCAACCAGCTCAAGAAGAGGGGAAAGAAGAGAATGGACCATGGCCAGTGTAGCCATGTATCCCTGGGAGCTCAACCAGTGTAGCTAAGTCTCCCTGCTGCAAGCTACATAAGATGGAACCTGAGTCTCAAGCTTTGCTTATTGCACTATATACACTCTGGTGGGATTATCATTTTCTATCAGACCCACCACTTTTTTGGGGTTATTCTTTTCTTTTTTTGCATTTTTTTTTCGATGTACATCTGTACAACATATCTACAAAGTGCAGCATATATACATAAGGAGTTTTTCCTCTTGAGCCAGTAGACTATCCCTCTTTTGAAGCATTATTGCGACCCACAACTCCCGTCGTTAGACCTCATGCCAACCATACCAAGTTGAGACGCACTTCCTTGATTATAATAAGAAGATAGGTTCCGTCTAGATGTACTACCCTCATATGCTACCCCAAGTCAAGGAAGACTGCCTCCTCACCACCTCATCCGTAGAGAGCTCGGTGTAAAGTGCGGGTCCAAGTAAAGCCATTATCTATATGAGTCATGTGTGTGTTGTTAAGTGCTTTACTTAGGCTCATCGAGATGACATATGATCATAGCCTAGTGGACTTAAAGAATTAAGTCACCATGGACCTGAAAAATCTCAACCATAAGCCCTATAAGGTTCATCTTATAATTCTTTGGATTACGATCTTAATCAAGCTCCACATTTAAATATAATTCCAGGCTAGTTTAAATGTCAACTATGATCCAGGAAAAACTATACAAGTATTTACAAAGATGTTATTTACACTATATTTATACATGTGCAAGATTTTTGAAAAATGTTTTGAAAACATGGATGTATGCATGAATGCAAGTTTTGCAAAATATGTACACAAATTTACACAAGATTTTTGCAAACTTTTGATTTTCAAAACATTTTACAAAAATTTTGTTCTATATACATAATTTTGATATGAAAATATTTACAAGCTATTTACACAAAAGATTTTTACAAACATTTTTACAAAAATAATTTGTACAATTAGCTATGTATGTGCAATAAAAGAATTTTTATTTACAAGGAAAATTTTTAAATTTTATGGATTTTCTGGATTTAGCCATTTTTATTTATTAACGCACTCACACAAAGTACGAGTTATGGCTAAAGTATATATGGAATATATACACACACCCTTATACTTAGCTCGAACGATGTCCTTAGAGTCAAGAGCGATGAAGAAGACATAACTCATACTTAGTATAGGGAAGTGAATAGAAAGGCTATATACAAAGATAAATAAAAGAATAGAAATGCAAGAGGATCTCGGGGTTTCCCCCTATACTTAGGATCAAATAATCCTAAGTATAGCAGGCTGTACACAAAAGGGAAATCCGAGTGAGAATGTACAGGGTCTACCTCCTGTATACTTAGGGTAAAATATCCCTAAGTATAGGCAACAAAACAAATGTAGAAATGAATCAAAAGAAACTTAAAAGTCTCACACTCCCGTATACTTAGGGTAAAGTGCACCCTAAGTATAGCAACGTCGAAGATGTAAATGGGGTGTTGGACTGAAGAATGGTGTGATATGGACAACTGGATATATACAAGTCGGGATAACAGTGATAATCAGGCGTGAGATGCAATAGATGTGAGTCAAGAGACCACATCTCACGCAAAAAGAATTGGGGCAACGTCAACGACCAACGGCTCATGATCTAGATATGGCTTGAGCCGCTGACCGTTAACACGAAAGGTATTCTCAGAAGAAAACTCAGATATATCAATACTCCCATTGTCGTGTACCTTTCTAACCAAGTAAGGTCCCTTCCATTTGCTCTGTAGCTTCCCTGGAAATAATCTCAACCTGGCATCGAACAACCATACTCGTTGTCCTGGCTCAAACAACTTGCGGCTGATATGAGAATCATGCCACTCCTTCACTCTCTCCTTACTTGGTTAGAAAGGCTGCATCATGAAGCTCCTCCAGGGCTGCTAACTCTTCCCTCCTCTGGTCTCCTACACTCACTGGATCCATGATGATGTCTGTAACTGTCCAAAGTGACCTATGTCTAAGCTCAACAGGTAAATGACAGGGCTTTCCATAAACGAGGCGAAAGGGAGACGTACCCGGCGGTGTCTTGAAGGACGTCCGATATGCCCACAAGACCGAGTCCAAAAGCTGTGACCAATCCTTTAGGTCAGGGTTGACGACCTTCTGCAATATAGTTTTGATCTCCCTGTTCGACACTTCAGCAAGACCATTGGTCTGAGGATGGTACGGTGTGGCTACTCGACGGTCTATGTTGAACTCGCTAGCAGAGGCCTTTACCTTGTCGTTGACGAAATGAGACCCCCCGTCAGATATCATCACTCGAGGTACCCCGAACCGTGAAATGATATGCTTCCTCAAAAATCAGCAAATAGTCCTAGCATCTGCGGTTCGGGCGGGGATGGCCTCAACCCAACGACTAACATAATCAACAGCCAACAGAATGTACTCAAATCCCTAACTCCTAGGGAATGGGCCCATGAAATCGATGCCCCATGCGTCAAAAACCTCACAGAAGTTAATGGGATGCATCAGCATCATATCACGTTTTCCAGAAGTGCCCATCCTCTGACAGTCAGTATACCTCTTCACGAACTCATCAGAGTCCTTGAAGGGGTAGGCCACCATAGGCTGGATTGGAGCACTTTCTGTGTCATTCTCCTCCCAGAGTGACGTCCCCCTGCCTCAAGCTCGTGGCAGTAAGTGAGGACGATATGGTGCTCCTCCTGAGGAATGCACCTACACCAGACGCTATCCCCTCCTTCATGATAAAGGATGGGATCCTCCCAATGGTAGAACTTGGCCTTCGCGAGGAAGGTCTCAAGTCTCTGCCTGGGCCAATCCTGTGGGACTTTCTTGGCAACAAGAAAGTTCACAATATCGGCGTACCATGGGAGAGAGGCGACAGTAAGGATCGCCTCGTCTGGGAAGGTCTCACAAATAGGCTCAATCTGCTCGGAATCCTCAAGATACTCCAATTAGGAGAGATGATCCGCCACCACATTCTTGACTCCAGGCTTGTCCTTAATCTCTATATCAAACTCCTAGAGTAGAAGGATCCATCTGGTCAATCTGGATTTGGCATCCTTCTTTTCCATAAGGTACCGGATGATGGTATGATCAGTGAAGATGGTCACTCTAGATCCAATGATGTATGATCTGAACTTATCTAGGGCGAACACTACGTCTAGCATCTCCTTCTCAGTGACTGTGTAGTTCCTCTGAGTTGCATCTAAATTCCGGCTAGCGTAGTGAATAGCAAAGGGGACTCCATCCCTCCTCTGTCCCAGCACGGCCCCTACGGCAAAATCAGAGGCATCCGTCATGATCTCGAATGGGAGAGACCAATCAGGAAGCTGCAGGACAGGAGCCTTGACAAGTAGACTCTTGAGAGTCTCAAATAATGCTAGACACTTATCATCCACAATGAACTCGGTGTCTTTCGTCAGCAGATCAGTCAACAGTCGGGCAATCCTGCTGAAATAACGAATGAATCGTCGGTAGAAACCGATGTGCCCTATAAAAGATCGTAACTGCCGCAAGTTGGACAGTAGACTGAGTTTCCTAATGATATCCACCTTGGCCGGATCAACCTCCATGCCCCTGTTAGAGATGATATGGCCAAGCACCGTCCCTTGAGTCACCATGAAGTGACTCTTCTCCCAAGAAAGCACCAGGTGCACCTCAATACTTCGCTGGAGGACGCGATCTAGACAGTCTAGACATGAGACGAATCTGTCGCCGTAGATCGAAAAGTCATCCATGAAGACCTCCAAGCACTCCCCTACCATGTCTTAAAAGATGGACAACATGCACCTCTAGAATGTCGTCGGAGCGTTGCACAATCCAAAGGGCATCTGTTTGAAAGCATACGTCCCGAAGGGACAGGTAAAGGTAGACTTATCCTGGTCCTCTGGCGCAATCGCCACCTAGTTGTATCTGGAGTACCCATCCAAGAAACAGTAATGGCTCTTCCCTGCTAGTCTCTCAATGATCTGATCAATAAAGGGCAGGGGAAATGATCCTTATTGGTGGCCTGGTTGAGTCGTTTGTAATCCACGCAGACCCGCCAAGAAGTGGGTACCCGGGTAGCGATCTCCTCTCCAGACTCGCTAACAACTGTAGTGATGCATGCCTTCTTGGGCACCACACGCAACGGACTGACCCACTTGGAGTCAGAGATGGGGTAGATAAAATCGATGCTCCACCATTTCGAGATCTCCTTCATGACAACATCTCAAAGGTTCGGGTTCAGTCGCCGCTGGAACTCACGCGACGGCTTCACAACCTCCTCGAGATAGATATGGTGGGAGCACAGGGCCGGACTTATCCCCTGAAGATCGGCTACACTTCATCCTATCGCCTTGCGGTTCTTTTCAAGAACTTTCATCAGACGGGAGTCCTGCTCTCCAGTCAAATCCGTTGAGATAATGATTGGGTACATCTCATGCTCGATCGCGAGGAACCTATACTTCAGCGATGAAGGAAGCAGCTTCAGCTCTGGACAACACTATGCTGGTGGATCTGTCCTCTGAAAGGTTTGAGTGAAGGTGGCCAAATCTGTATGGGAGAATGGAAACTCTCTCTCGCAATCTGAATCAGGAGAAGGCTGCTCTACTGGTATGTCTCTGCTCTGTGTGGCATCAACCTCCTCCCTAGCTGTCGGCTCTGTAGAAGTCAAACACGGTATCAAATCATCAAACTCAGCCCAGTCGAAATATGACTCTGAGGGATCTGTATCAGCATCACTAACAAAATCTGCCTCACGATCTGGGACCGGGTCTGCTGCTTGAGATGTATCCTGGACCAGGGGTACCTATCCAAGCTCTCCTCTACTGTCATCTGTGCATCAGCAAACTCTGAAGGTGAGAGGATGGCCTGTGCTACTGGGTCTGCCCAAACCGCCTCATCATGTGTGATCACAAAGTCGCAGTCCTGGTGGATGTCTCGCCCTCCATCTGTCATTTGCTCTGAATCGGAAGTCTGCTCGGAGCAAGCTGAATCTCTGGCTCTAGTCTCCTCGATCGTCTCTATTTGTACACTCTCACCCTCGACGTGAAAGTATACATTCCCGCTATCATGATCGGATATCGCCTTGGCTGTGGCCAAGAACGGACGTCCTAAAATGATGGGGGTATCGGTCACGGACTCAGGGATCTCTATGTCCAACACAACGAAGTCCACGGGAAATTTCGGGCCCTGAATCGTGACGACAACGTCCTTCAGCAACCCCTTCGACCTCTTGACAGATCGATCAGCAAACTGAAGGACTGTCTTGCTCTGTCGTAGAGGGCCCAACTCAAAGCGGTCGAGTAGGGCTTCCGGAAGTAGATTGATCGAAGACCCGCTGTCTAATAGAGTACGATCAAACCTCTGCTCCTGAATATGGCATCTGGCATACAGGGCTCCTACATCTGGCCTTTTGGTTGGCAGACGGTTCTGGATCGTGAAACAAGTGGCACGATGAGCACATGGATCTCAGACCGGTGGTTCCTCATCTTCCTCCTGACAATGGTCCTGTCTCTGAGTGATCTCTGGAGTAAAGGTATGTGCTCCAAGGCCTCCTGTAGAGTCAGCTGTATGTGGAATCGTTCTATCATCTGTTGGCTGAACTCTATCTGATGGTTCTTTTTGGGATTTTCTTTTCTCTGCCCCTTAGCCAAATGGAGTTCTCTGGGAAAGGGGACTACAGGGTCCTTCTTAGTTGAAGGACTAGGAGAGGGTCTGGGTTGCTCAAGCACGGCAAAATCCACGCATACATCATCAATCACCATAGGTGGATCAGAATAAAATAAGCCCTTTCCTTTATTCCCAGAAATGTCCTGGGGTACATGAACAGATGGAAAAACAACAAGACTAGCAGTAGAAGTGTTGGTGGCCTCAGCACCACCCTCGGCATCTGGATGTGCGGCATCAGTACCGTGCTCTGGCTCGGCATCACATCTGGTGGCATCAGTACCACCTCCTCCATTAGGTGAAATGACGGCCTCAGTACCGTCAGCTGGATCAACATCCCTGGTGGCATCAGTACCACTATCATCATCTTTAGCAGCCTCAGCATCGCTCCTCTCCTTGCCCGGCGCCCCTGAAGTGGCATCGAGTCGTCGCTCAGACGAGGCGCCTCCTGGTGGCATCCTACCACTCCTAAGTGTAACAAAATCAGCATCAAACATGTATGCAGACATATCACCAAGGGTTCGTTTGGTTGCAAGGTTGGGTAGGGTTAGGTTGGGTTGGGTACTATTCACAGGGGTACCCCCTCCTCACAGTTTACTATTCACCCAACCCTATGAATAGTACCCAACCCTGCCCAACCCTGCAACCAAACGAACCCCAAGTGAAGCACTAGGAGTGGTAATCTCAGTAAACTCTACCTGCTCAGATTTCCTCTTCAGACTGTTGGGGTTCAGCTCAATCTGGGCAGGGATGGCGGCCTTCCCTCTCACGATCTCCCTCATCTCATGATGGAAGTCATCCATCTCTCGTCGAAAGGTAGCCTGCTGCTTGGACATGAGGCGGGATAGTTCATCCAAGGCGAGGTTCTCATAGGTCGGCCCATGAGAACCTGACGGGTAGCCTCGCTGGTAGTGAGGTTACTGCTGCTGCTGGTAAGGGTGAGAGGGGAACTGCTGATGAAGATACTGCTGCTGATGAGGCTGCTCACGCCTCCAAGGTTGTCCCTGGTGATAGGGACGAGGACCATACTACTGCTGCTGAACTGGGGGTTGCTGCTGCGGGTGCTGCTCACGCTGCTGGCCGTACTAGCCACCCTGGGTTGGAGGCTGCTATTGGGAACTGCCGACCGACCAGCGGAATATGGGATGGTTTCTTCGGATACCGGGTTGGGGTCGGTCGTACCAAATCCTGTTGACATCCATCAACGGCTCCTGCTCGTACGAAGGAGGGGGGAGTACTGCCAGAGGCTGATTCGGCTGGTAAACCACCATCTGAGTGTCTGGGGATGGTGGTGACTGGTAAGACTGCGACGGCTGCTGGTACGACTCCACCTAGACATGGTGAACCTGTCGAGGCTGACTGGAGTGCTGGGACGAGCTACCGCTACTGCTCGGGTCTCCTCGTGACCTGAGATGGGGTTGAGAAGCCGTCTGTGCCTCTTGGAGACACAAGATCTGTGTCTTCAGGTCACTCAGTGTCTGTGACATTTGATTAATCTGTGTCATGCCCTGGCACTGCTTCTTCTCTATCAGCTCGATCCGGTCCAGCTTCTCGCTGATGATGCCCATGTCTGCGGCTGTGGACTCGGCCTGTGCGGCTGCCGCGGACGAAGTGGAAGGACCGGCATCGACCCGTGCTATCCTCTGAAATTGCACGGTCTGTGGTTGTGGGCGTCCCTGGGTGTAGAGTCGGGTATAGGACATCACTGTTGGTCCTCATCCTTGGTGAAGTAGGAACCGCCACAAGAAGCGTTTACCAGGCCCTGCAGCTCGGGTGTCAACCCGCAGAAGTAGCTCTGAACTAGGTTCGGCTTCGAAATGTCGTGGTGCGGGCATCTGTCTGTAAGCTCTCTGAACCTATCCCATGCCTCGTGAAACTGCTCGTTGGGGAGCATGGAGAAGTTGCTGAACACGGCCCTCGCTGCATTGGTCCGCCCGAGTGGATAGTACTTGTTCAAGTACTCGGTGTGGAGCTGCTCCCAGGTGTGGACAAACCACCCCAAGTGCTTCAGCTAGTTGGCTGCTCTGTCGACCAGTGAGAAGGGGAAGGCAATCATCCTAATGGTCTCCTCGTCCACCTGCCGATCATGGACGGTGCTGTAGATCATCTCAAACTCCTGGAGGTGGAGATGGAGCTCCTCAGTCGCGAGCCCGTGGAAGCGGGGTAGAAGCCGAATGGTTTGTGGGGGGAACTTGAAGTCCCCCATGATCTCCTGAAGCACTATCCACCGATGAGTAAGCATCGATCCGGGGATGTGCAACTCCCGCATCGGTCTGGCTCCTGCTGCTGCTGCTGCCGGCTGGACTAGCTGATCGGGTATCTCTGGCCCATCTCCTGCGGATCTCCGCTGCTCTCTGTCTGCTCTCATCCTCTCCATCTCTCTCCTCATCTCAATCATGACATCCCCCTTATCCCTAATCTGCTGTTGCATCGTCTCGATGGAGGCTATCATAGTGGTGTTGATCGCACCCTGGTCCAAGACGTAAGTCTGCTCTTGTCAGGGACCTCCAATGTGGTCATCACTGTTGCCGGTCATGGTCTCTGCAAAAGCAAAAGGCCCAAACTCAGGTGCCGATAAATCATATGTCTGTTGTCTCTCATCTGGCACTGACATCTCAGGACTGGTAGAAGGGTGGTCAAGGGGGAACAGGGTGGAATCGAACTCGGGTTCGGAGAGCGGGTCTCGGCTCTCACGAACCAACCTAGATGAATGGGCTGGAGTGCTAAAAAGCGGTGCAACCAGAGGTTGCCTAAGAGACCTCATGCCCGTCATCCTGATCTGGCGAGTCGGGCGTATGAGATCTGGAAACACACAAGATGAGAAAACAAAACCTCAGGTTTACCTACTCAATATAGAGCTGAAGACCGTAAGGGTTCGGTCAATTTATCTTGTCAGTTTTTATTTAGGTGATCAAGTCAGAATATCAGAGCGGTTACGCGAGCTGATAGGAATCCAAACTGCCTACCAGAATGTCCCATATAAAAGGCCGGTAGTCTGATCGGGGTCGGATATGGCTCTAGCCTAGTGTTCGGGTCACTCTCTCGCTCATACAAACCAGACAATGAGGGGGTTGCTCTCCGCAAGACAAATTTTTATGTGAGGTGTCTTTTAGGGTAACGTGTGTTTAACAGTCCTAATTTTATCGTTTTTTTCTTTTTAGGAGTTTTCCAAGCAAACAATGCCTAACAAATTTTTCGGGTTCTCCTGATTATTTTAATTCCAGAAAACAGGGGGAGAACATGAAAAAACTGATGCGCGATAAAATCAATGATGCGTGTTGAATAAGAAAGGCATACCTAACTTTCAGCACTCTACATGCAGGGTAATCCACACATAAAATAAAGACTGAAAATAAACTACCTATATGATGTACGGGGAAATCGGCCTTAACAGAGTAGTTTCTACACGAGAAGAACCGATGACTAATGGGTCAACAGGAGGGGTCGATGTCCGGTCTCAGAAGCCGATCGGTGCCCGCCACAACGGATCCTGCCAGTGCTGTATACGACCTCTAGCGGCGCGTGACCCATTGGGTGACTAGGTTAGCATTTTCTTTATTGATTTTAATTAGGTCCAAATTACGATCTAATAGGCACAAGCAGATAGTTAAGTGTTTGGATCCTAATCAATTACGACGCAATCAGAGAAAATCCTAAGCTAAGGCCAAAACCGCATAAATCAGATAAGCAATAAATAAAATGCGATAAAAACAAAGCCGGTGAAAAACCACGGTGAGGTCCCCCGAGCACACCGGTGCTCGGTGAAACAGACCCTGATAAATCACCAAAGTCCAAATCTCTGTCCCTGTAATATTACAAATAAATGTTCTGCAAAAAGTAAACTAAGCTAAACTATGGCTATCTACGCGGCTATTCTGCGGCTCCCGCACTCCTGCTCAGTTCCTCGCGTCCTCCTACGGCTCTATGTTGAAAAGAGTCGCCTCCAACTCCTACGGTTGCTTCAGCTTCTGAAAAAGCCGCCTCGGTCCTCGGGCCCTTGCAAGAAAACAAACAGAGGTGTCAAACCAGATTATTATAAAAATAAACAAGATAAAATGAAATAAAACAAGCTATATGCAAAAATAGAAAATAAACACACAAAACAAAAACAAACAAAAACAAAGTAAAAGAAAATAATATAAAAAAAGAAAAAGAAAACAGAGAAAATCAAGCCACGAAAAGCCGCGGGCGAACGAAAAGCCACAGACAAAGCCGCGAAAAACAAAATCGAACAAAAATGAAAAATAAAGACTACTAAGCCGTGCTCCCCGGCAACGATGCCATTTTGATGAGCGACCCGAGCGACTAAGGCAAGAAGGTGTCAATGGTCGTTGCGACCTCAACCTCTCGGGCCAGACTCAATCAAGAAAAATCAATACCACCAAATATAAAAATCACACAAGTCAAATAAATAGCGGTCTCGCTATTTTATTTTACCTGGTATAGCTACCAGGGTCGAACACAAGGAGCACGAGATGGCTGAGACAGCCTAAGAAATAGTTGAAAATAAAAAAAATAAAATAAACAAAGGTATTTTTGGTGGATTTTTTAAATATTTTTACTTTTTTGTATTTTTAATTATAAGGAAAATATAAAGACAAGTGAAAAGGCCAACAAACAAATATTTATAAAACACTCCAAATAAAGTCAAAAAAATCAAATAAAAATTGTTTTTATATTTTTTATATTTTTAAGTGTTTTTGGTGATTTTATGAGAATTTTATGATTTTTATGCAATTTTATAAAAAAATTTGAGAAAAGGGAAAACAGTGACAAAATGTACAGTCAGATTTGATAGGCTCATTAAAAATAACTAATTAGCCTCTAAAAATCTGATGGTAATTTTTATGAAAAGTAAATACAAAAACTAAGCTTCAGAAAAAGAGTTTACATTTTTTGAATTTTATAGAATTTTCAAGAAATTTTGTAAGGTTTTAAGTGTTTTTTAATTTTTATGAGTCTTAAAAGTCCAAATGAGAAAAATTGGACACGAGCTGGAAAACAACAAAACAAACAAACACCAATTTTTTTAGAATTTTTAAGTAATTTTTATATTTTTATTTTATTTTCTATATTAGACAGTAACAAAAATCAAGGTTTTGATTTTCGATAAATAACAAAAAGCCTCAGAAATGTACCAAAAAATAGTGAAATTTTTACACAGTGGTAGGAGCCACGTGTCTAAATTTCACTTGATTTGGATTTGATTTAATTTTTTATTCAATACAAACAAGGCACACAGCAAGCAAGGACTTAAGTGCAACGAAAGTTACTTTGGAGGGCTAATATGTAACACATGCAAAAACTAAAAGGATTAAAATGCAAAATCACGCCCAACTTGCACATGTTCAAATAAGTCCACGCACAAGGGTATAACTGCAATTATCAGAAATATTCTTTCATTTCATAACTTAAATAAACCCCATAGCCATACATGCAATTTACCCAGAAACTCACGTGTCGAAGCATGTGTCTCACACAAGCAGGGACGAAATCGTAAATACTTAAACTATATGCTCCAAAGTGCAAATATACCAAAATAAAACAACTGCAACTCATTTTTACATGATAAAACTATAAATGCAAAAATAGGAGGGCCTAAGTGCAAATTACCCTCGTTATTAATGATCAACGACGGAAGAGGTGCCACATGGAGATCGAACGGCTGTGGTGCGCGGGTACCTCTTCAGCGATCTGCGGCCCTGATGGAGCTCCTCAAATGATCGGACGGCTGTGAGCTCTCCACAGATGAACGGCTCGATGAAGAACTAGAGCGAGGAGCTCTATCTAATGGCGATGGAGGGTCCAGCAAGAACAAGACACCGTCGAGTTTTGCCGGCCCAGTACGCACGGTGGAGGGCTCCTCTGGAGCTGCAGAGATGGGGAAAAGAACGCCTCCGATGGTCCGTAGCTAGTCGCGGTCTCCGATGAGGCCAGGAGCGTCCAGGGTGCTTTGATGACTTCGAGGACCTAGGGGTCCTGCGCCTGAGTCGTTCAACCTCCAGATGAGGTCGCTTTGACCTGCAAGCTACACACAACGAACCTTGGGTCGAGGGCAAAATGCCTCGACCCGGTCACGAGTGGAGGAGGTGGTCTGGTGAGGCGGAGCGAAAGTCTCCAGCTAGGCGACGGCGGGGGAGACCTATTCCTTGGTTCTGGGGTGAACCAAGGTGAATGAACGGGTGGAGCAGGTGGAGAGGGGTCTCATGGAGGTGATGGTCGGATCGGATGATCAGATGGATGATCGGATCATCGAGAGATGGCCGGCGGAGGCCGGCGGCACAAAACCTAATAATCCGAATTAAAGCGCGGATAGAGGCTAAAATGGGTACCTGATGGTCGAGGACATCTAGGTTGGAGGTAAGTAACCTCCTGGGATCCTTGGCTCAATGGAGCGACGTCTCCAGACGTTCGAGCTCCTTTGGGCGGAGCACGGCGGCGAAACCACCGGATCTGAGGCTTCCGACCTTGGTCCTCGCTGCAATCGATCCCGCTCGCTTGCTATCACTCAAGGAGGAGAAGGGAGGTCCTGGGACTGGAAGGGGATGGCCAAAGATGCGACTAATGGAGGAAGAAAGTGATGTTATATACTGGTGGGGGCCCGATAAAGACGGAGTCGGGCATGGTATTTCGGTGCACGGATCCCTAGGAGAATCCCCGGGTGTGGATCTCGGATGTCAGCTCTAAAAATGGAGCCCGGGGTTTGGGTTAGAGGTGATCGAACCGATCTAGGATAAATGGGCAAAGTCAGGTCGGTGACCGGGTCCGCGAAGAAGAGGGGGTCAACTCTCCCCCGTGGACCAATCAGAATGCAGGATTTATTAAATATTTGTAAATTCAATTAAAACTAATAAATGATTTTATTTTGAAAAATTTTCAACATAAAAATTTTTTATTTATTTTCATAGTATTTTTTTGTGATTTTTATTTATTTTTTGAAAAATAAAATATGTATTTACATTATATTATTATTATATATAGGTATGTATACCTATGTATTTTTTATTTTTATTTTTAATTTTTTTATTTATATACATTTATTCCAATTTTCTATTTATTTATTTACACTATAAAATATGGAATATAAATTATTTTTATTGGATTTTTATTAATTATTTACAAGGAGAAATAAATAGGTATTTTATTCTATATACATGGTCTATGTACACTGATGAAAGGGGATTCTATTTCTTTTTATTTTTCTTTTATTTTTCCCATTTTTATTTTGTTTTTTATTTTTACAAATATTTACAAAATATAAGGAACACAAATATATTTTTATTTTTAGAAAATAAATTATTTACATATAGAGGGATATGTACATCATGTTGAGTCACCCTATCTCTCTCTACTTATTTTATTTTGCGGCCAGGCCCTTGTGGAGCGCTCCCTTGGGTTCAGGTCACTCATTATTTATTCTAAATATTTATTTCTTTTTCTTTATTTCTTTATTCTTTTATTTTTGCACAAAAACATGCTAATTATTATTATTTACACAATGCATGCTTGTTGATAAATTATTTTATTTACAAAAATATACATGGTGTTTTGCAAAGGTTTTTAGCTAAAATAAAAGAATAAAGAGTGATGAATGGGGATTCATCAGGTATCCTAGTACAATTAGGCTTATGTACTATGGACATCTTGATAATCATACAACTGTTGATTCAAAGGTTTAATCATAGAGGCTGATGCTTTGATGAATATCTAGAGAGTTAGATTGAGGACTCATCAAGCACCATCAAATGATTATTAAGAGATGATATCCAACTTGAGAAGGAGATGGCAATCCTTCTCTAAAGGCCGATATTTGGCCTTCCTCATGTAGGTCGTCTGGATAGGAATAGAAATTGGGAGGTGTTAGATAAGTTATGTCAAATAGATAACTTAACGAGATTGAGAAAATTAAGACCTATATCGTATAGTGTGCATCCTCTGATCGGAGACAGATGTATTGCTATATTTTTGAGTATGTACATTTGGTAGACTGATAGGTTGATGGCCTAATCAATTTCTATACACCGGCAAACTGATGTGCATACGAGGGATTATGAGTAATACGATATCTTAAAAGGTTCATCCATGTTTACTAGTAAAACAGAAGACATGAGATCACTTATGAGGTATTGGGATCAATCAGATTCCATGCATGGTCGTCTTGCCTTGGAAGCATGACAAGAATGTGTAGGTATGACATATGCTTTGGAAAGCATATGATCGATACCAACTCTCAATGATCGAATGAGAATACTTAATGATAAAACCCTAAAGAAGACATTCTAAAAGAGATCTAGAACTTCAGATTTATTCTAGGTCTTCCAGTATGCATGATATACGGGTATTAGGAATACTCGAGCATTATGTGATTATAAACAATTGTAAAACCATGAAGCTTCCATTCTGAGGTAGTGATGAATCATGTTTGGATTTTAGCGACTCCTCTGAGTAGAGAAGTAGTCTAATCTTAGGTCAAATGTTGGACATAGATCTGAATGTGATTCAAATACAATGAGAAAATTAAATCTGTGGCTTTGATTAAATCAAGCATCTATGAGGGGTTCTCAAGATACATAGTTGAGATGATTTCAATATCCAAGTTACTATACGTGGAATGTATAATCATCATGTCCTTAACTCTAAGTATTCGCGGAGAAAGCACATTATTCTTGGAAGAGTTCGAGAATATTTTCATTATTAAATTGCATATTTGAGCATTGAGAAATGGATAATTAAAAGTATTTTAATTATCATGAATAATGTGAATGTGATTCGTATTATTTAGATACATGAGAATGATGATCCAAGATAATTAAATATGATTTAATTATCACGCATGAGAATAATGTGGATAGTACCATCCATATTAATCATATATATTATATATGCGATTTATAATATATTAGAGAGGTCTATTTGTAAATAGTATATACAAATTAAATGTTTATGTGAATTGGATTTACATTGGATAATTAATTGAAAATACAGTTTACATTTTATTTTCAGTGTGTGAATATGATTCACAATTTCAAATGGTATGATTTAAATTGTCAATAAATAATTTGGAATTATTTTTGTGAAATAATTTACAATAAAAGTTGATGCAAATAATTAAAATATTATGTGAGATAAATGATCTCAAATAATTGGAGAAAAGAGAGCCCCTTCCATATGGGGAGGGTGGGCGGCCACCATTGATTCCTAATTCAAGGTGTCCCTCCTTTATTTGGATGGAGCTTGCCTCCTTTCCTAATCCTTTAATGTGTATTGATATGATTGAATTAATATATATTGATGATTATTCAATATATTTTTTTAATTAAATTAATTGTTGTTGTACTTGAGATATGTGGCCTCTTCTTTTAGAGGCTTCGATCGCAACCACACTTCAAGAGGTATTCATATATCTTCTTTGTTGTATAAAGATGAAACAATTCGAGAAGTTTTCTCGGATCATATGGTTTCATAGCTTTAAAATATTTTATATTTCGCTGCCCCGAGCAACTAGTATGACAAGTCACCCTCGATTGCATACGATGCAATCTTGACACTTTTGTGATGTGCTTAAGATTTTTCCCATAACCTTCAAAATGGATTTGCCCCCTCGAGGGAGGTAACTTGACTCCCCCGTCCCATTTGTCCCATTTTTTATTTTTTTAAATAAAATCGTGAAAATTCATCACTACATCCCTATATTATGTCATTCACGTTTCGTGCGAAATAGAAACTCCTATAGCTTCCATCCAAACATTCATTTTTAAACAGTCGTAGAATCGATGAATTGACCCTATCTTGATGGAGGCCATAGCAATCTCTGTTTCACACAAAACTTGAATAACATAATATGAGATATGACGATGAATTTCCATGAATTTATTTTTCAGAAAAATAAAATGGGAAAACTAGGACGAGTGGAGCCAAGTTAATTCCCCGTGACGCAGCCCTATTTTACACTATATGCTGATAAGAAAAATACTTGTATAATATAATGGAAGGAAAGTGTAGGGATTACGTAAGGCGACGATGGATTTGATCGAAGGGATTCTGCTGCTTGTTTTCAGGTGCTGCTTTGCAAGTAATGACCCTTCCAAAAAAAACAAATAAACCAGAACTTACTACAATAGTACGAAAAATTATGTACACATAATAGCTTTTAATCATGTGGGATCACTTATGATTCGACTGATATAATATTGACGTGATATCACTATTTTCATAGTTCTATTAGTGGGACACGGACCTCTGCTGTCTGAAATTCTTTTTTTTTTTGCAATTAAGATTTTCAAAATCCAACCTTATATATTATATCTTCGATTATTGTTCCATGTATCCTCTATATTTCACTCAAATCCGAGCATTTTTCATTGTCTTAATGGTCAATGTTCTGTTCAATATTTAGACAACTTAAATCACATTTAAAATAACCGAACTTGTAACCATTAAGATAAAATAGCAAATACCCTCGGATTTGAGCGAAATTTGTAAAATATGTGGAACATTGATCTAAGATATAATCTATAAGGTTGGATTTTGAACATCTTAATCACAAAAAATAGAATTACAACACATCTGCAGTAATCATTACAGCAGAGATCCTCTTCTCCATTAGTGTTCTAATGAAGTAGAGACAACTAAGACAATTATTAAATTTCTCTTGGAGGGCAAGTCCAAAATAAATGTTACGTTTTTTTACAATTTATATTTTGAAAATAATGGAGTTATATTATTAGAATAAGAGGCAAACATTGTTGTATATAGAATGATATATAATTAATTAAGCATTTGACATAAAAAAACAGAAAAAAGAAACCCTAACAAAACAGTCCAGATCAATTACATGATGGTCGTCGTCCACCAGCCTACCCTACTAAATGTTTAGGAGATTGGTGAAGCCTCAATAGCTAGCTTCATTACAACAAAATATTCTTACCGCAATAACCAAACATCTCGTTGTCAATGAAAATTATGTTGTCAAACGTTCACTGGAAACAACAAATTGCTAGTTGCAAAAAAAACTATGGTTACCAAGCTTTTGACAGCGAGCATTAGTGAGTAAATGTTAGAATCCTCTACCGCAAAATAAATTCGCACCATTATAGCTTGTTGCCATAATGTGTTTTTGTTGCAATGCGTTCTCGTTTCATAATTTCATTTGATCCTTGTTGCATGCATCTTCGGTTTGGCAATAGAGCTCGCAACGCCTGAAACACATTCAAAAGCCAACAAACACGACACACACGAGTTAGAGAAGGCCGTCCTCTACGCCTTAAGGATAGTTTCGATAAAGGAGACAATTTCGCTTTAGATAGAGATTTAACCCAAATATGCGTGTTTTTACAAAGATAACGTACCTGGTTGAAAATTGGATTCCAGGTGTAAATATAACATCTTGTAGTGATGAACAGTGATACATTTCGACTTCTATCTGTTGCATTTCCTGTGGAGCAGATGTTGATGTACCATCATCATATCTTGGATCGCAAGTTGCGGATTGGGATAAGTATCATATACAAGGATCCTTGGATGCATGCACGACAAGCTGGATCATGCACATCAATGGTACGTCAGGAATATTAATACTTCCAAGTTGGACGTTGTCTTTGAATCTTGGTCATTATCTTACCCCAAGTTGGCACTGTACCACCCTGTTTCTTTAGCCACGAGCAAAGGATAGCGCTTACCAACTTGGCATCCCTCTATAATTTCATTATTATTGGACTTATTCGTCATCAACTTCGGTTCCTTTTTGACAGGTAGTTATGGGTGTGGCCCTCTAATGTCTGTGTGTATCTTTTGATAACCTGATGGCAGGAAAGATCCACACAAAATATCAAGCAAACAAAAGATGGGGAATAATGAAGAAGAGCTGTTTGAGGTGTGACATCGTTAACGTGAAGAAACATACATCCACGAAGGAGGTCTAAAGCAAACAAGAGAAGTGCTAAAGATTCCGCAGGAGGTTGAAGCGAGCAAGGATAGAAATATTGCATTCAAGTTAAAATGAGAGAAATATTGTAGTGACGTCAAAATGGAAGAGTCACTACTTCAAAAACGATAATTGACAGTGGATTAATCTCGGTGATTCCTAAGTGACTACCGGTCAAAATAGGTACTGTCGACGATGCCACAGATAACAACCGTTGATTGTCCTCACTAACACTGACGGTTCTCACACCACCGTCGTCCTATGAAAACCATCGTGGACAATATCTATGACAATGAGTATTACACACATAATACCGAGGATCTTGAGCATTTAATGGTGGTTCCAAGACAGTCGGGATATAACCCATCACCGGCGGATGCTGAACTGCCCACGTAAAAACGGTCGTTGGCAATACAAACCCTCGTGTTTTGAAACATTGTCCACATCGGTTACAGAATTGCCGACGATGACCAAACAACCGCCACCGGCAGTGTGATGGTACCGACTGTTACTTTCTTTTGACTTAAATGCCATTACTATTCCACCAGTTGATAGCACTGAAGCTATTGCCAAGCGGTTAAAGGATTGTGGCCGAAAGTTAACAACCACTGTTGTTAAGAAATAAGAATGCTATAAATATGAAAATATGTACAAACTGACCGTAATTCCGAGACCACGTCAACATTGACTTGGTCGATAAAATAAATAATTAAGTAGGAAAGATAAGGGTCATAACTTATAAAAATCTCAAAAAACCAAATTCATGTTGTACATATTCTTTCCATTCATTACGTAAGTATCTTTACCTTTTTTATTTATCATTCAAATAATCTCAAATAAAAACATTTCCTTCTTAAAAACTGGTTATAATAATATATATTAAAGTATAAAATAGCAGAAAAAAATAGTTAATGAATAAAAATAATTATGATGAATCGAAAAATCCGTAAAAGTCAAATTTCAAGTTTCATATCTATTTATACAAAACTCCAAATTGATCAAACTCACTTTCAAATTTCGTTATATAACAACTACTATTCACTAAAAATATCAAAAAATATATAATAAATCGTGTGAGTTTTGACATCTGGACCCTTTTATATGTGTGTAATATATGTATATAAAACTTCTTTATTTCCTATAAAATTCATACCAACTCCAATTACCTTAATTTTTTCTAAATTGTTTATAAAAAAGGATAAAATGGGGCTGCTCCTTGGGGGTAGCCAACTTGGCTGCCTCCATCCCATTTTCCGTAAAATTTGTTTAATTTTTTTTGGAAAATATCACCATGTATATTCATCTATATATCCCTCCAATATGCCATTTGAATTTCGTCTGGAATGGAGACTCATATGCCCTCCATCTAGAACAAGTAATTTTAACGGTCTAAGTATTGCTGTAATCGACCTGTTCTAGATGGAGTGTATAGGAGTCTATGTTTCTGATGAAATTTGAATGGAATATTGGGGGGATATATAGATGAATATATATGACAGTATTTTTAAAAAAATAATGAAAAAGGTGGAAAATGGAACGGGGGCAGTCTCATATAACCCTTACAAAATCAGTACAAAATTACAAAATATAACTTAAAATTAATTGCTAATAAATACCAATTAATCTCAAAATCGAAGAGCCATAAAGCTGAACTTCTGAAACACATAAGTAGGTCATATGGACTCTGAATTGGGTGTACTCACTTTTAAAGTTTGTTTTATAAAATTACCGATCAAATAAAAGTTATTTCACTAAAACCAGAGTTAGTATGCAGAAAGTAGGTTTTGGGACCCTATTGTTATAATTGTACAATGAATCTTAATTTTATTCTATTTAAATTTTGTTATTTATTGTATTTTTATACTTTATTAAAGTTTTATTAATTTAATATTATTAATATGAAATAAAGATAAATTTTTTTAAAATAAAAATAATTAAAAATCATTAATTATACTTATTATATATGTATATTATACATATATTATTCATATTTATTTATTAAACTAATTAAATAATATTATTTATTTATTTAAAATTCATAATTAAATTATTTATTAAATTATTTATAATTTGTATTTAATTAATAATTATTATTAATTTCCTTTCTTCTCCTCTATTCCTCCCTTCCCTCGTCAACCGCCTAACGGCATGGGACCACCAAGTCGTTCATCCAACCTCCTCAATATTTCCCCAACTTCCATCTCTTCTTCCTCTCCTATATATAGAACTCCATCTCCAGAACATCAATAGATCTTCCATTTCATCTCCTTCCCTGAGCTTTGGAGTGAACGAGAGAGTGGGTGAAAGCTACCTTGACATCAATCGAGCAACAGAGAAAGGAGGAGCGGTGTGATCTCTATCAATGTGCAGCTCAGCTCCACCATGTGCATGGCCTTCGACTTGTCGATCATCGAGACGAAGACAATGGAGCTCCACTAAGTTCCGATCCCTAGGCAACTTCATCCACTCCTGATCCAGGTTAGATCCTTTACCACTTCTCCTCCTCCTCCTCCTCCTCCTTCTTCTTCTGATTTTACAGTTCTCTCCTTCGATCCTTCTATTCTCCTTCTATTCTCTCGGTTTCTCTTCCTTTTCAAATCTAATCTGACACCAGAACCTCCTCAATCCCACTGCATCATCATTCCGACCTCGATCCACTTTTTCTTGCCTTTTTCTAGACCGGATCACCTCAGATCCTTTAGGATCTGAGCTCAGATCCTTATTCTCTATGTCCGACAAGGATCTCCATCCACTCTCCTCACATGACCTTAACTTTTTGCCAAGATTCGAACCTCGAGCCGTGTGATTCCATCGGAGGAAGCGTTGGGAGCATGATCAATTAGGACACGATACATCAGAAGCCATCAAGACTGATCGGAGAGCACCTAGAGATAGATTCAACTGCAAGCAAGGGAGTAGAACCTGCAACCTAAACATCATACCTTCAGACTAGTCAATACGCTCTTCTGTGATTGCTTCCGATTTTTGATAATGAAGGTTTATTTGATGAAGCGTTTGGAATTTGTCTCAGGTTGATCTGATTAAAATCGAGGAAGATCGCGTCCAACATTCGAGAGCACCGGCAGCACACTATTCAAGCATCCATCCTATGATCCATTGATACACATGAGGTAGATCTTCATCGAAGCATTGCATTAATGATCCACATGGAGCTTTGCCTTCATCGGAGATGAGAAGCCAAGGGCCACCTTGAATATTGTCACAGTGTTCTACATATTGTTGAAGAACAAGTCCCCATTATCGATTCAACATCAACCGTCCGATCAAGCTGAAGATATCTGGCGCTCCAAATCCCACCGCTTAAGAATACCACATGACCAGTACATGCAAAGTCAGATATTTTGGTAAACCTATATTGGGACCCTCTTAACTCTATTGTATTATGAGCATGTTCTCTAGCTGCAATATCACATATAGCAACATGTGATTTTAGGGCTTTTATGACCATACCCTTGCTTTTATTGCTATTCCCAAACAGGTTTAGGTAGCAATGCTCATGTGGCTAAGCACGTGACTGCTTTTGTTTTTGTGCCAAAGTACCCTCGCGTTTCATATTTTACACACACAACCCCTTTATTCCCAGATAATTACATAAAATAAATATACTATTGTATATAAATATAATAATGTATTATATTCATAATAAAAAAATACAAAATATAAAAATATAAAAAATTACAAAAAATAAAACATAATATATTCTATATAGTATTATATTAGTTTTCATAAATAAAGATTTTTTATTTTTAAATTTTAAAACTAAATACAAAAAAATACAAAATTTAGAAAATCCATAAAAATAGAAACATTCTGCTAAAAAACCCCTAAAAAATATTATAGTATATTTATTATATTTAACTTATAAAACCAACAAGAAAATAAAAATAAAAAATTAAAATCATTAAAATTTAAAAAATACAAAAAACTTTAAAAATTCACAATTAGTTCTAGAAAAATCACAAGAATATTCATAATACCTTATTAGAAAGTATTGCTACATACTATGCATTAAAAATATCAAAATATTTTTTACTATTTTCTATTTTTAAAATAAAAATATTTCCCTATTTTGTACAAAAACCTTGTTTTCCACTTCAAAAAAATCCAAACACCATAAAAATCTAAAAACACTAAAAACTTAAAAACAAACATAAAAATATAAAAATCACAAAATCAAAATCAAATTAAAAATATGAAATCTAATACATCTATTTCTTTACTTATAGGTATATAAAACTACAAAACAATATAAAATTCATAAAATAAAATAGAATACATAATAATCCCTTAAAATCACTAAAAAAATCAGAAAAGCCTGCACCTTATCTACTCCACCTATGTTGCCATAGTTCACATAGTTTGTATCCCTGAGTTCGACACTCCTATACTTATTGCTATAAACTTGAGTTTATGAGTATAAATAAAAATAATAATTTTTTCTGATAATTTCAACTAATCATCACAATGACAGTTATTCTATCCTTTTAGATGACCCATCGGTTGAACTTTCCAGAAGGCACCAGTGTCGGGGAGGCAACGCTTGTGTAGATAGATACAACCTTAGGTTTTTAGGTTTTTCATTTTTTTCTTTCTTCCGTCACCTTTTTTTATTTTGTTTCTAGTTTCTTTTATTTTTTATCTCGCTTTTTTATTTCTTTTATCATTTTTTTATAACTTTCGAGTTTGCATTGTGTTACATGGCCTAGGTATTGAGGTCGACTTCTTCGGGAGCCAAGCAACCGAGGTACTTGGAGACCGATGTTCTTTGCATGTCAGTTGCAGAGGAGCAGCGCAAGGCAGTTAAGGAAGCTGTGTAGTCTTATTTACTTTTTGGTTTTCTCTAGTAAGAGAGGAAGGGACACTTGCCCGTTTTTACTTTTGAAGAAAGGTCCCATAAGGGCATCACGTCTTGTACTCGGATTGTACTCATTTTTCTCGGGGTCTATTTCGCCAAGTGCTAGTGCACTTGGGATATCTTACCATGGCTTTTATTTTCATCACCTTTTTCTTTATTTTTTTTGCGATTTTCTATGAGTGGTTGCGTGCTTGATTAGGTTTTATTTCCTTGCTTGTGCATGTCATAGGTTAATTCGACATAAGGTTGTATAACCTAGACAAATAAAATTGGCTCATCCCCATGTAGAACTATTCACTCTTTATAGGTTACGATGAGCGCTCGAGCGATAGAGGCTAAGTCATATCAAAGGTCGTTGCGACCTCAACCACTCGAGCCGAACTCAACAAGAAAAATAAGACCACTAGAGAAAGCAATCAGGCACGAAAAATCCAGATAAGTGGTCTTGTTATTTATTTAACCTGGTATAGCCACCAGGGTCAAACACAAGGAGCACGAGATTGTCCTATGAAGTAGTCGAGAAATCAAAGGAGAAAACAAGTATTTTTGGTGGTTTTTAATTTACATTTTTTATATTTTCTTAATAAGAAAATAAAAGCAATCTCACCACAACAATTTTTATTAATGTCAAAAATGTTAAAAAATTCAAAATAAAAATGTTTTTATACTTTCAAAATATGCAAATGTTTGTGGGTATTTTGTGGAATTTTGTAGATTTTATACAATTTTCAAAAAATAAAAGAAAGGAAAAATATGAAAACAGTGTGCAGCCAGGGGAAAAGGCAACTTTAAAATATTTAAAATGCCCAAAATTTCCTGGTTGCAATTTTATGTCGAAATAGAAAACAAAATCTAACTACAAAACTTGAAAACACATTTTTTCATTTTTATGGAATTTTTAATGATTTTTATAAGAGTTTTATTCTTTCGAGATTTTTAGGGGTTTTATAAAAGAGAATGAAATAAAAATGCTATAGAAATTAAAACAAACCAGAAAACACACTCAAGATTTTTTTAGAATTTTTAAAGTAATTTTTTAATTTTTTTTATGGATTTTATAAATTAGACAGACACACTTTTTACGTTTCTTGAATTTAGAAAAGAGTAAATAAAGTCAAATTGCGTCACAAAATTTATTAAAAATATTAAAGAGTAGCAGAAGCTACTAGTAATTTTTGGTAATTTTTAGAGTAGATTTGATATTTATTTAATTAAAAACCAAACACACAAGTTGTAGGGACCTAAATGCAAATAGTTTAAGTTTTTGGATTAAATAATAACATGCACAAAAAGTCTAGGGGCATCTATGTAAAATTTCCAAATAATTCCAACACATGCCTAATAAAACGTTCACATGGGCATAAGTGCAAATTTGGAAAAAATTTCAATCAAACGTTAACATAACAAATAGGGCCAAACATGCAAAAACACCATTGTTCACGCGACCAAGCACGTGTCTCCAGACAGGGAGGACTAAAACACAAACATCCGAAACTATATAGACTAAAGTGCAAATAAGTTCAACTACAACTTTTATTTACAGACTAAAACATAAAACATAAATAAATGCAGGGTAAAAGAGTAATATACCCTTACAGCACGTGAGAGGCACGTGAGGACACATAGAGGCCGCTTGTGGAGCGTGGACGTGCAGCTCTGATCGAGAGGTGTCAGATCTGACGGTCCAGTATTGATCAGGGACGTGGGGCGCTGATGGACGCCAGATCTGACATCCAATGGTCTGACAGGTATGCTGTGCCGGTGGTTCGGATGCTATTTTGAGGGACGAGGCTAATCCAACGGAGCTAGAGCAACTTGGACGAACAACACAGATATGAACTTCACCAGCACCAAGGAGGTGATCCTCAGCTCTGATGATCGGTCGGGAGGCACTGATGTGATCGTGAGAGGCCTCCGCATCGACTGAGCAAACCCGATGGAGGCTCCACCGGCCAGTTGATCTTGGCGATGAAGGGGGAATAAAGCTACTCCGACGAGTCTCGGATGGTTGGAATCGGGGGTCTTCAGTACGTGCGTTCACTTCCAAAGGGTAGCTGGGACTCAAGGCGATGCTCAGGTCCGGGTTATTGGAACTCAAAGCCAAAGGAGCGAAAAGAGGCGGGCATCGATCTCCGGCGAAGATGGCAGGGGAGATCAAAATCCTAATCTCGACCTGATGGTCGAGGCTAAGGGCAATCAGGTTGCAGAGCAAGATGTGGGGTGAGCGTGCGGGTCGATCAGAGCAACTGGAAGTGGGTGACGGGGCTCCGACCAGCTAGTTGCAGCAGGCAAAGGCACGATGCCTATAAATGGAAAGATTCGATCGAACATAAATAAGTGGAGGATAAAAGGGATACCTAAAGGTCGGGATGTGCTCCTGAGATCCAAGTAAGGGTGAATGTCGGGGTGATGGCCTCGACCTCGATGCGGAAGTCGGGGGAGGCTACTCGCAACGGAGGTCCGGCCACGAAGGTGGGGCGTCGGCTCTGCTGCACCAAATCGAGCGCCAAGCGGTGCTCCGAGATACTATCACTAAGCTGGAGGTGGCTAGGGTAAGAAATGGGAGCGAGGCACGAGCTGCCATCCTGGGGGTTGGATCAGAGGCTTTATAGCATTCCCAAGAGGCTGGAAGAATCGGGTGGAAGCACACAGCCTTAGGAAGATCCGTGCATTCCTAGGGATCCGCGAAGGTCACAGATCCACAGGGAAGATGCGGGTGAGGAATCGGGGCGAACAGATGCGTGATTTGATGGGAAAAATAGGAGAAATCGATCCGGTGAAGTGGTCGGGTCGGGTCAAGCCCTGGAAGAGGGGGTTGACCCAGGTCAACAAGGTGACATGGACCAATCAGAAGCTGCGGGGGAAAAGGGAAAAGCCGCTACAAGAAAAAATAGTAGGGAAAATTAAAGATAAATAAATTAAAAAATAATAAATTAATTTAAATTAAAAAATGGATAAAATTAAAAATGTTTATTATTTTTTAAGGATTTTCTATGATTTTTATTTATTTTTTTGAAAAAGAAATTAGTCTATATACAGTATAGTGTGTTATATACAAGTATAATATACCTATGTATTTTGTACAATTATTTTTAATTTGTTATTTTTACAAAAATACCTCATATTTATATTTTATTTATTTAAAACATAATTTCTAGAGTACAAAATAATTTTTATTTTATTTTTATTATTAATTTATAGGTATATAATAAATAAAGAAGGAGGTATATATATACATGTATTATGTACAAAGGAGAGAGACTTTTATTTTATTTTTATTTTTATTTTTATTTTTTTATTTTTTTATTTTTAGAAATATATACATGGAAGTAAAAGCATATTTTATTTTTATTTTGTTGAAAATATTTATTTATTTATACACATGACATGTACAATATAGAATGGCCATATCTCTCTCTACTTATTTTATTTGACGATCAGGCCAATGCTTGGCCCTCTCTTGGGGTTCGGGTCACTTTGTATTTATTCTAAATACCGCCTTCATTTTTCTTTTCCTTTATTCTTTAATTTCTGCAAAAATACATGCTAATTATACGATATTAACACATGCATGCATAATGCTAGCTTATTGTATTTACATATATTTACATGATGCTTTGCCAAGATAATTAGCTAAAATAAAAGAATAAAGAGTGTGATAAGGGATTCATCACCCCCCCTATACTTTACCTTTGTTATTCCCTTAGCAAACACTTATTTTGAAAAACAAGTGAAAAGAGAAAGAAAAGAAAAGATGGAGAGTCATGGTTGATTATTAAAGTTGTCTTCATTAAATTGTAGTATGGAGCTTAGTCAGACCTTTGGATTATTAGTTTGTCGGAACCTTATTTGGACATAGGTTTAAAACTCAACAACCTCTAAGTTTCACCAATCTATGGTCAAGACTCCTCAATAATCCAGATCAGAACAAGTCTACATACACAAACTCTAAAGATCATGAATCTTTTTTGTACTGTGTAAGTGATATGTTGCTCCCCACCTCAGAAATGGAAAAGTAATAGCCCCCCTCAACAAGGTAACTCTAATGACCTAGTCTGGCAGCTCTTTCCTCGAGGAGCGGGGTATTCCCTTCTAAGTTCAAGTTCAATCGGGTCAAGAAGAGGGGAAAGAAGAGAATGGACCATGACCAGTGTAGCCATGTACCCTTGGGAGCCCAACCAGTGTAGCTAAGTCTCCCTGCTGCAAGCTTCATGAGGTGCGAATGGCTAACATACGATTTGCTTTATTTGGCTATAAACACTCCGGTGGGTATTTCATTTTCTATCAGACCCACCACTTTTTTTGGAGTGTTTCTTTCTTTTGCCCACATTTTTTTGATGTGCATATGTACAACATATCTACATGGTGCAATATATATACATAAGGACTTTTTCCTCTTGAGCTAGTAGACTATCCCTCTTTTGAAGCATTATTGCAACCCACAACTCCGTCCTTTAGACCTCAACACTGCCAAACCAAGTTGAGGCGCACTTCTTTCACTAAAAGAAGATGAGAGGTTCCTCCTAATTTTGTTATTGTTAGAAATATAAAATTAACTAAAAATATTAAAAACCCCTAAAAAATTATAAAAAATTCCTTACTATTTATTTGTGTGTTTACTTGCTTTAGTCCAAATTTCACTTGATTTGGACTTGTAAAACCCCTAATAATTAAAAAAACCCTAAAAACATTATAAAAATTATTAAAAATTCTATAAAATTCAAAAAAATTAAAATTTCTTTTTCTGTAGATTAGTTTTTACTTTTAGTTTTCAAAAAAATTGTCTTCAGATTTTTAGAGGCTAATTATATATTTTTAATTAGCCTTTCAAATCTGGCTACACATTAGTTCCCTGTTTTTGCCTTTTTCTATTTTTATAAAATCAACTAAAAATCATAAAATTCTCAACAAATTATCAAAAACACTTAAAAATATATAAATCACAAAAATAATTTTATTTTAATTTTCTGGCTTGATTTGGTGCATTGAATAATTGTTGTTTGTGTTATTTTTTCCTTGTTTTCTATTTTCTTTATAATTGAAAATCACAAAAAAATTTTGAAAAAGAAAAAAATCCACCAAAAATATTTTCCTTATTTTATTTTCTTTTTCGACTACATAGTAGGCCTCTTTGGCCAACCCGTGCTCCTTGAGTTCGACCCTGGTCGCTATACCAGGTTAAATAAATAACGAGACCGCTATTTGATATTTGATTGATTACTTGATTTTGGTGGTCTGATTTTTCTTGTTGAGTCCGATTCAAGGGATTGAGGTCGCAACAACCTGTGATATTTATCTCCCTTAGTCTCTCATTGATTTTTGGCTCATCAGAATGGCGTCGTTGTCGGGGAGCACAGCTTAGTAGTCGTTTTTGTTCGGTTTTTGTTCGCGGCTTTTTCCACGGCTTTTTGATTTCTTTTTTTTCTTTTGTTTTCTTTTTCTTTTCATTTATTTTGTTTGTTTTTTGTTTTTGTTTTTATTTTATTTTTCTTATTTTAGCATATAGTTGTCGTTTTATTTTATTTTCTCTTGTATAGTTTTATAATAGCTATTTCTGACATTCTTCTGTTTGATTTCTTGCGAGGGCCCGAGGACTGAGGCAGCTTTCTTCAGAAAGCCAAAGCAACCGCAGAAGCCAGAGGCAGCTCCCTTCTGTACGGAGCCGTAGGAAAGCGCGAGGAGTTGAGCAGGAGAGAGGAGAGGATTAGCTTAGCATAGTTAGTTTATTTCGATCAGACTATTTGTTATTGTAGTAATACAGGGACAGAGACTCTCAGAGACTTGTGATTGCGGGGATTGTTTCGTCGAGCACCGGTGTGCTCGGGGGACCTCACCGCATTTTCACCGGTTTTGAGTTTTATCGCCTTTTACTACTTATCTGATTTCCGAGGATTTAACCTTAGCCGTAGGATTTTCATTGCTTGTGATGTAATTAATTAGGACCCCAGCCTAATTAGATCAACTTCTCCTATAGACCGTCTATTGAACCTGATTAATAATTAATAAAGAGAAAGCTAACCTGGTCACTCGAGGGGTCATGTGCCGCTAGAGGTCGTATACAGCGCTGGCAGGATCCGTTGTGGCAGACACCGATCAGCATCAAAGACCGGACCCCGACCCCTTCGTTGACCCGTTAGCTATTGTCTCCCTGTGTAGAAAGTGCTTCGTCTAAGGTCGTTTTCCTCGTGCATCATATAGGTAGTTTACTTTCTATCTTTATTTTTATGCGTGGATCACTCTGCATGTAGACTGCTAGAGTCAGGTACGCATCTCTTACTCTACATGCATCATTGATTTCTTCGAGCATCAGCTTTTTCGTCTTCTCCCCCATATTTTTTGACTTAAATAAAATCAGGAGAAACCGAAAAATTCGTTAGCCAATTGTTTGCTTGAAAAATACCTAAAAAGAAAAATCATAAAATTTGGGACTGCTAAAGCAAATTGGACTTAAATATCATCTCACAAAAAAAATTGTATTGCGATAGTAACCCCCACCTTGTATGGTTTGATTGGGCGAGAGAGTGACCCGCACACTATGTAGAGCCATATCTGACCCTTCTTCAGACTACTGCTTTTGCGCTAGTCGTTCTCCAGTGAGGATCGCTCCGGTTTCCGGTAAAGCGGGCCGCGATATCCTTAACAGAGCGAGCCGATCGGGTAGCCAGTAAACGGTCCACGGCTTGTACTGGCTGGGAAAGATCTAGTTTGGGATCAGAACAGTCTCCTGGGGGCATTGGATTCCCAACAACTCGCTTAATCGCTCTGTTAGACTGTATTATCACCAAAATAAAAAAGACAAGATAAAAGACCGAACTATTATGGTCATCAGCTCGCATCGCATTGGTGAATTCAGGGTTTGCTTGATTCATCCTGTTTGCTTTCCAGATCCCATCCGCCCAACTTGCCAGATCACAATGATGGGTCGGAGGTCCCTTAGGCAGCCTATGTTGCACTGCTTACGAGCACTTCGGCTTGTTCATCTAGGTTGGTTCGTGAGAGCCGAGACCCGCTCTCCAAACTTGAGTTCGCTTCCATCCTGTTCCCCCCGACCACCTTTCTTATGACAGTCTCGAGGTGCCCAATCAGATAGAGTAGTAGACAGATTACATTTCGGCACCTGAGCTTGGGTCCTTTGCCTTTGTAGAGACCATGGCCGGTAGCAGTGATGACTGCAACGAAGGCCCGAGAGCAGAGAAGACCTATGTACTGGACCAGGGTGCAATCAACAACACCTTGATAGCTTCCCTCAAGATGATGCAGTAGCAGATTAGAGTCCAGGGAGATTTCATGGTGGAGATTAGGAGAGAGATGGAGAGGCTGAGGACAAAGCGAGAGCAGCTGAGAGCCGCAGGAGCAGGAGAGATACCATATCATCCTGACGAGCCAGTTCAGCCAGCAGCAGTAGCAGCCAGACCGATGCGGGAGTTGCACAACCCCAGATCGATGCTTACACACCAGTGGATCATGCTTCCGACGATCGTGGGGGACTTCAAGTTCCCCCCATAGACGATTCATCTTCTTCCCCGCTTCCACGGGCTCGCGACTGAGGAGCCCCATCTTCATCTCCAGGTGTTCGAGATGATCTGCAGCACCGTCCACGATCGGCAGGTGGATGAGTATACTATTAGGATGATTGCTTTTCCTTTCTCCCTGGTCGACAGAGCAACCAACTGGCTGAAGCATTTGGGGAGATTTGTGACTACTTGGGAGCAGCTCCGCACCGAGTACTTGAACAAGTACTACCCACTCAGGCATATCAATGCAGTGAGGGCCCTGATCAGCAACTTCTCCATGCTCCCCAACGAGCAGTTCCATGAGGTATGGGAGAGGTTTTGAGAGCTTACCGACAGATGCCCGCACCATGACATTGAAGGATATGGTAAGATCCTCAAGCGCATCACGGAAGCGTGAGCGTCGCATCGAATACGACGTGGAGCGACTAGTCGCACTAGTTGCTCGATGCAGCGGAATTTAAAAAAAAATTATTACGACGAAACCACATGATCCAAGAACACTTCCCGGATCGTTTCGTCTAAACCAAAAACAAGTAATAGGATTACCTCTTGAAGCGTGGTTGCGATCGAGTCTCTAAACG
Source organism: Ottelia alismoides (assembly GCA_037367405.1). Taxonomy (NCBI): domain Eukaryota; kingdom Viridiplantae; phylum Streptophyta; class Magnoliopsida; order Alismatales; family Hydrocharitaceae; genus Ottelia; species Ottelia alismoides. Next base: position 1,954,863 of record JAZKJV010011346.1, on the reverse strand, counting down.
AAGAGACCTCCTGTCTCAAGTCCGATCCGACGGAGGAGACGCTTGCGAGCGCGGGGATGAACCGCGTGCTTCTCGCAATCCATGTTGATGATCCAAGCGGCGGATCTCCTGATCTCGACACACGAAATCCGACGTCTTCTTCACGAGCGGGGCGCACCGAAGGAGATGGAGATCCACGAGCAGAAGAACGGGCAGCATAACGACGATGTCGCGGCGATGGAGAACCTCTCCATGGCATCCATGGTGGACGGCCATGAGAGGGAGAGAGAGGGCTGACCTCTAGAGAAAGAGAGAGAGAGAGATGCTTCTCAAGCATTGTATGTAAAAAGAGAGCCAAGAGTGCCTCTCTATTTATAGGGTTTTGGGATCCATGGATCTCAATCCATGTGTCATATAAAATCAATGGTTGAGATTGATTTATGACAATCCAATGGTCAAGATTGTTGTTGGTAAAAGCCAACAACTTGTGATTTAATTTTGATTAAATATATTTGATAAATCAAATATATATTAATACCAAATTAAACCAACTAAATAAGGAGTGGAAAAACAAATGAGAGCCTCCTTCCCTATTGGGAGGAGTGGACGGCCACCAATTCCATAAAGGAATTGGTGCCGCCCCCCTCTTCCCATATGGGGAGGGCAATCCCATGGATTCCCATGGGATTGCATATCTCCTTGTTTTTCTCTCAACTTATTTTCCAACAATTATTCACCAAAAAATAATTCTCAATTAATTTTGGGAATATTGCAATCTTGACATTGGAATATTGTGAATCACATTCACAACCCAAAACAAAATGTAATTTACATTTTCAATTAATTAAACAATGTGTATCCAATACACATTAATAATTAATCTACTAATATAAATTATATTTAACTCTCTCTAATACATTATAAATCACATTTATAATATATTATGAATAATTGGATATTACTATCCACATTATTCTTATCCTTGATAATTAAATCATATTTAATCTTATTGGATCTCTTTATCTCATGTGTTCAAATAATATGAATCACATTCACATTATTCACATCTTTGATAATCAAATCACATTTAATTATCTAAGATAACTCTCCTTATAATATGAATCAAATTCATATTAATCTTGATAATTAAATCACATTTAATTATCCATTTTCTCAATGCTCGGATACATATATCAACAATAGAATTATCCATGAACTCTTTCAAGGATAATGCGCTTTCTCCGCGAATACTTGGAGATAAGGACAGGGCGATTGTATTGTTCCACGTATAGTGACATGGATATTGAGATCACATCTCAAATCCAGATCTCGGGCCTCCCATAGATGCTTGACTAAATCAAGACCGCAAATCTAATCTTCTCATTGAATCTGAATCATATTCAGATCAATGTCCAACATTTGGACTAAGATCAGATTACTTCTCTACTGAGAGGAGTCACTAAAATCCAGACCCGTTTCATCACTCCCTAGGAATGGAAGCGTCATGGTTATACAACCGTTTATGATCACATCACCCTCAGGTATTCCTAACACCTGTACATCCTGCATACTGGAAGACTCAGAATAAACCCGAAGTATTAGATCAACTTTACACTGTCTACTTCAGGGTTACATCAGTAAGTTTCTCATTCGATCATTGGGAGTTGGTATCGATCATATACTTTCCAAAAGCATATATCATACCTAGGTCTTGATCATATACTTTCCAAAAGTATATATCAAACCAACAAATTCAGTCAAGCTTCCAAAGCGAGACGACCGTGCGCACGGAATTTGATTCTTCCCAATATCTCATGAGTGAGCTCATGTCTTCCGGTTCAGTAGTGAACCTGTATGATCCCTTTGAGAGATCGTATTACTCATATGCCCTTATATGCACACCAGCGCACCGGTGTATAGACCTCGATTAGGCCATCAACCTATTGGTCTGCCAAATGTACATACTCAGACATATAGTAACACATCTGTCTCTGGTCAGAGGATGTGTGCCTATATCATGACAGCATATGATATAGGACTTCGGTTATCTCGATCTCGTTAAGTCAACTCTTTGACCTAACTCATCCGACACCTCCGAATCTCTATTCCTATGCAGAGGACCTGCATCAAGAGGTCGGTCAGATATCAACCTAAATGAGATAGGATTGCCATCTCCTACTCAGGCTGGAGATCATCTCTTAATAATCATTTGACGGTGCTTGATGAGTCCTCAATCTAACTCATTAGATATTCATCTAAGCACCAGCCTCTATAATTCAATAATTGAATCAACAGCTGTATGATCATTAAGATGGCCATAATACATAACCCTAATTGTACTAAGGGACCTATTATGCAAATTATGTATTCTTCATTTCAGATCAAGGAGTGAATTGCAACAACATTTATTGCATAATGGCTCGCTGTGGGCTCGCTTTTCCAACAATCTCCCACTAGCCCAAAGAGCCATTAATGGGCTAATCATTTTAAACCCACACTCATGTGACAATCATAGGCTATTTAGAAAATAGCTAGGTAAGCTGATCAGTCACTTCGTTCCCAAGAGACTACGCCAAGTCCTTTTACGGCAATTGCATATCTCCTAGTAACAGTGATCGCATCCAATGCGAATGTTGCATCTCATGCAACCAATACTCAATTTTATCGGTTATAGTGTCCTTGACACTACTTCTTATTAATTATCATAACCAGTATTCCCATAATCCTTATTAGAATACCTTCATTCCTGGAGATCTCTATCTCCTAAGATTTCTACAGTTAAGACCCTTATAGATCACTATCTACAAGGTCTTAAACCTTTGAAGATAAGACTTTGAGATCACTATCTCTAAGTTTCATCATCTTTGAAGATATTGTTATTACTGCAACTACGTGTTTTATTTCCAGAGTAGGATTAGTTACAGTTTACTACTCCCACTGCATGGCAGACATCTGGCTCTTGTACACATCTAGCATATACCCAGCTTCTCATAACTGATGCACAAGTGCAAGCAGTTCTAGCATTCACTTCCTCAACTCTTTAAGGTGCTATCCCTTTAGACAGGTCACTACCACATCTTAAAGGAAGGAAGCCTTTCTTGGAATTTTTCCAGAAAATGGAATAAGTCCAAGGTGTACTACTAATGTGACAGTCCCAATACGCTCTTCTCTTTGCTTCTGAACGACTTCAGAATTAAGACCTAAGAGGTATCCTTGAGATCGTATCTCAAGGTATGGAACAACCAAATTATAAAACACTTATTATTTATTCTTATATCATTCCAAATGATTAGGATAATATCTACATTTAGCACGATGAACACAATGGCACTCCCACTAAGCTTCACATGGTCCATCAAGATTTTATCTGAAATCATAACATTTATAATTTCATCAAATCTTATGTTCCAACTACAGGAAGCTTATTTGAGTCCAAAGATGGAGTTCTTTAGCTAGCACACCTTGCTTTCCTCAACCATGAAGCCCTGGGGCTACTTCATATGAATATCCTCAGAGAGGTATTCATAGAGGAATGCAATCTTGGCTCACATCATGAAGATGTCATAGTCAAGTTGTGTAGCTATAGTTAGCAATATTCTGATGGGTTAAAGCAAGGTCACTGGAGAGCAAGTCTTATCGCAAGCGATGCCTTCTCTTCGATGTGTAGCTCATGGCTACGAACCGTGCTTTGAAGGTCTCTACCTTCTCATCAGGTTCCCTCTTTCTTTTGAAGATCCATTTACACCTTAATGGGTCTGACCTATATAGGTGGATCCTCGAGGGTCCATATATAACACTTGTATATGAAGTCTACATTAGACTTTTATTGCTAACATCCATCTTTCCATGTCATGATCCTCAGGAGCTTCATCACATGAAGTCCGATCATTTTCAGATTTAACTGACAAATGGAATCCATCTTCAAACTTATTTGAAGAGGTATTAATGTTTCATCTTTAATTATCTATTTTAGTTTCCGATTTCAGGAGCCTCATTATCTTTTCAAGATTAAATGAGTTCCTTTACTTCATTTTCATCTTGATTCTCAAGAGAGTCATCTTATAAGAATCATATTCTCAAAGTTTAGATCTTTTAAGAATCTCAAGGTCATAAAGAAGGTATCCAATACCATCCTTTATTTTCCTAATGAAGTAGCACTCTCTAGTGCTAGATTCCAGCTTACATATATGGAACCTTATTAAGTATATAATGCAGTCTCTACTACATATATATCTTGGAAACTTAAGAGATAATTATGCTAGGATTAATCATTGATTAAATCATGTCACACATGATCAATTGTATCTCCCTACAACTCCTTTGAGTTAACGTTCATTAGGAGGATTGAGATAGGAATTATATTCATATCTCCATAAGGTATTTCTTGAATTCATCTAATAGGTACGGCTACCTTGGTTAGATCGAATTCATTTCATCTTCCTTCAAACTTTGGTTCTAAACCAAAATTGTGAAATCTTTGAACATTTCAAAGGTTTCTTAGGTGAAGAGAAGAGATCTCATATCATACATTATTATTAACATATATCACATATCCATAATGTTTACTATGATATAGATGATCTGCATACATCAATATGTATGAGATCCTTAATACCTAGGCATCTTACACCTTTCCCAAGGAAGGATGTATTAGACATTTTACTTTGAATACAATATTCACAAGTATGTGAGATTTGAATCTTTAGACAATCTAAAGTTTCATGTCTTACCAGTCCATTGATTTCATCAACAGACATATGTCCAAAAATTTGATGTCAGATCATTGTCAAATGATCTTTATCCTCCTATTGATCTTTAAAGGTTTAATTATCAGTATTAGAAATCTTAATGAACCATTCAATAATTTTCTAATTTAATAGAGTCCACTAGATTTTAGATTACTATCTGAAATATTTCCATCATAACTCTTTATGATAGATTTATTACAGAATTCATGTTTATATCCAACAATTAGAAATAAACAATGAGTGTATTCTAATATCTATGTCATAGAGACATTCTCTAAGACTAAGGGCTCCCACTGAAAATATGAAGTCTATTGATCTCATGGAAATTGTTGCAACACTTGCATCACTTTCAACATGGATGACTAATAAACCTTAAGATCAAATTTCTAATACATATGCAACCAATTGCAAGTGTCATTAGAAAATTGAGATACAATTATTAGACTTTATCTTATCAAATAAGTAAGTCAATATCAATGATTATATGTAGATTATACTGATGCTCCATCCGAGTCCTTTTCTGAGGATTCTAGACAGACTTGATAGTCATACTATCAACACATCAACTTATTGCAGTATTGGCATTCATCCAACTCTTTGGATGTCATATGGAAGTCACAGAAGTACAGTCAACTCTTTGACTATACCTCTTACTTGGGTCCAACCCATGCTTCCACTGCGCTCCCTTTGTCTATAAGCAACCTTTGCTCAAGACCAAGGATCTCTTATGTTAAAATCAAAAATTTCAATATAAGAGTATTTCAACATTTATACAAGCTTCATTTAAGTTCATATAATATGAATATTATGAAGCTTCATGAATGACTAGAGTATAGACAGTAGAATGATGACACTCATCATCTACATCCATCTAAACTCTTTGAAGCATCGGTTCAGGTAGGTATTCAAACAATTTGAATACATTATCTCTAATAGAGCTACCATTCTACATGATGTAGAGAACCATGTCATTCATGATTAAATGTCGAGAGCACATATATATGTCAGAATATCTTTATTGATTTTATAGGGATTAATTTGATAATTACGATCATCATCGACATGTCACTTTAAAAGTACATTCGATAAGATCAAGACTTATAGAGACATACAAACCCTAGGGTTTTAGTCCTATTGTCTTATTTAATTATCACTTCTCATTATTATGAGGAATCTTGCACATTGCAACCACATACATTATGTGTCCAATCGCAAGTACAATATCTGGATCAAGGGTCCAATCCATGATATTCTACTGGTTATTAATGAGTATAACATTGAGTGGGTTTAATGAAGGATTATCTGAAATAAGTAATTTGCATAAGGGTATATATTTATATATATACACATATTATACTTTGATTTAGGAGTTTTTATATCAAAGTTGTCTTGCCATGTCAACAATGAAAGTTCATTCCCTTAATCACTTTCAATGTAAGAGATATACTTACCATCATATCTCAAGCAAGATCTGGGATCTCCTTCCTTATCTTTGTTGCATCCCAATAATATGAGAACCTACAACTCGGATAAAAAGAAGCGGGAACACATTCTGCCTTGCAAGTCCAACTTGCATCTCCCAATTCGGTCTTTAATACCCGGGCCCACCACCCCTAAGGTGATGTTGACCCGTCATTAATTGAACCAACCGTCAACAGGAATACAACTCGCTATGCGCAATCCAATATCGCCCCAATAATATGAGGACCCGATATTGGGGTCACTACGCATACGTCCTTACTCTTTCGAGAAGCGACGAGCCCGATCCAAATGGACCATATGCAGGAGCTGTCACTTCGGACAGGCGTCTCCTACATATAATATCTGGCGACGAAACTCTTCGCCTTGACGGGAGACCATGGATGTCACTTATGTGATCCTCCATATCTTATTCAAATTAAATTAATTTCTATGAATCACATTCATATAATTAATTCTTCCAAGGGAATTATCAACTCTAATCATATTAGAGTATTCTTAATTGGATATAATTAACTTAATCATATTAAATTAATTATCAATCCAATTTAATCAATCAAACTTAATTTTATGCTTGAATATATATATGGTATTATTCTCAAAGTACGTATTAATTCGTATTTTAATAATTAGAAAAATACATCATAATCCCTCGGACATTATCCCGGCCCTACCCGCTGTCATGGCCAGTACCGACGGGAGTGGGGCGGACCACATACGTTGCAACCCGCTGACCAGCGATCCCCGACTAGACACCATATCCACCTCGGGAAAGGATCATGCCAAATTGATTATTTTGTACTTGAGATGATCATCGGTTCTTCAACCGAAATTATACCATATAGTAATCAAAACAATTTTGATTTTAAGGAAATTTGCTAGGCAAATTCCCAAGTCCTATTCAAGCAAGAAGTTTGATGATTGTAATTCCAATTAAGGTTTAGATCAAATCTAATCAACTAATTGGTTGGGGCCAAGTCAATTAGGCAAATAATCATGTTTCAATATTTCACAAATATTTTTCAAGATTATTTCACGAAATTAACAATTAATTTCACTAATTGACAATCACTTGGTTCTAGATTAGGAAAGCAATTTCAGCAGTGACCCCTACTTACTAAAATTGGCATATCTCAATCTTATTAAATCCAAATTAAGCAAAGTCAATTTCTAAAGTTTGCTAATTTGATTTAGGACAGAACCTAAGTGATGTTTCACGCATTTCGAGGCAAGTCTAAACAGTAATTAACATTTTAATCACGTTCAGATTCACAGTTCCCGCAACAGTGCATACATGTTCATTAAAACGACCATATCTCGAGCATACGAAATCCGATTTACGCAAACTCAGATCCTATGGTTTCCTTATTTAATGGGGAACAAAAAGCAAGTGCTATTTTTGTGTTTAAACAATTTAAACTTGACCGAAAAATTACACTAAACAGATCTGCGAAATCAAATGCGATGAAAACTTTCGCGACCTTAACGAACCCAAGTCGTCCTCGGTTAGCGAATCATATTCGAAACCGTCAACCTGGCTCTGATACCACTTGAAAGAAATGGTTAGATCCTCAAGCGCATCACGGAAGCGTGAGCGTCGCATCGAATACGACGTGGAGCGACTAGTCGCACTAGTTGCTCGATGCAGCGGAATTTAAAAAAAAATTATTACGACGAAACCACATGATCCAAGAACACTTCCCGGATCGTTTCGTCTAAACCACAAACAAGTAATAGGATTACCTCTTGAAGCGTGGTTGTGATCGAGTCTCTAAACGAAGAGACCTCCTGTCTCAAGTCCGATCCGACGGAGGAGACGCTTGCGAGCGCGGGGATGAACCGCGTGCTTCTCGCAATCCATGTTGATGATCCAAGCGGCGAATCTCCTGATCTCGACACACGAGATCTGACATCTTCTTCACGAGCGGGGCGCACCGAAGGAGACGGAGATCCACGAGCAGAAGAACGGGCAGCATAACGACGATGCCGCGGCGATGGAGAACCTCTCCATGGCATCCATGGTGGACGACCATGAGAGGGAGAGAGAGGGCTGACCTCTAGAGAAAGAGAGAGAGAGAGAGAGATGCTTCTCAAGCATTGTATGTAAAAAGAGAGCCAAGAGTGCCTCTCTATTTATAGGGTTTTGGGATCCATGGATCTCAATCCATGTGTCATATAAAATCAATGGTTGAGATTGATTTATGACAATCCAATGGTCAAGATTGTTGTTGGTAAAAGCCAACAACTTGTGATTTAATTTTGATTAAATATATTTGATAAATCAAATATATATTAATACCAAATTAAACCAACTAAATAAGGAGTGGAAAAACAAATGAGAGCCTCCTTCCCTATTGGGAGGAGTGGACGGCCACCAATTCCATAAAGGAATTGGTGCCGCCCCCCTCTTCCCATATGGGGAGGGCAATCCCATGGATTCCCATGGGATTGCATATCTCCTTGTTTTTCTCTCAACTTATTTTCCAACAATTATTCACCAAAAAATAATTCTCAATTAATTTTGGGAATATTGCAATCTTGACATTAGAATATTGTGAATCACATTCACAACCCAAAACAAAAATGTAATTAACATTTTCAATTAATTAAACAATGTGTATCCAATACACATTAATAATTAATCTACTAATATAAATTATATTTAACTCTCTCTAATACATTATAAATTACATTTATAATATATTATGAATAATTGGATATTACTATCCATATTATTCTTATCCTTGATAATTAAATCATATTTAATCTTCTTGGATCTCTTTATCTCATGTGTTCAAATAATATGAATCACATTCACATTATTCACATCTTTGATAATCAAATCACATTTAATTATCTAAGATAACTCTCCTTATAATATGAATCAAATTCATATTAATCTTGATAATTAAATCACATTTAATTATCCATTTTCTCAATGCTCGGATACATATATCAACAATAGAATTATCCATGAACTCTTTCAAGGATAATGCGCTTTCTCCGCGAATACTTGGAGATAAGGACAGGGCGATTGTATTGTTCCACGTATAGTGACATGGATATTGAGATCACATCTCAAATCCAGATCTCGGGCCTCCCATAGATGCTTGACTAAATCAAGACCGCAAATCTAATCTTCTCATTGAATCTGAATCATATTCAGATCAATGTCCAACATTTGGACTAAGATCAGATTACTTCTCTACTGAGAGGAGTCACTAAAATCCAGACCCGTTTCATCACTCCCTAGGAATGGAAGCGTCATGGTTATACAACCGTTTATGATCACATCACCCTCAGGTATTCCTAACACCTGTACATCCTACATACTGGAAGACTCAGAATAAACCCGAAGTATTAGATCAACTTTACACTGTCTACTTCAGGGTTACATCAGTAAGTTTCTCATTCGATCATTGGGAGTTGGTATCGATCATATACTTTCCAAAAGCATATATCATACCTAGGTCTTGATCATATACTTTCCAAAAGTATATATCAAACCAACAAATTCAGTCAAGCTTCCAAAGCGAGACGACCGTGCGCACGGAATTTGATTCTTCCCAATATCTCATGAGTGAGCTCATGTCTTCGGGTTCAGTAGTGAACCTGTATGATCCCTTTGAGAGATCGTATTACTCATATGCCCTTATATGCACACCAGCGCGCCGGTGTATAGACCTTGATTAGGCCATCAACCTATTGGTCTGCCAAATGTACATACTCAGACATATAGTAACACATCTGTCTCTGGTCAGAGGATGTGTGCCTATATCATGACAGCATATGATATAGGACTTCGGTTATCTCGATCTCGTTAAGTCAACTCTTTGACCTAACTCATCCGACACCTCCGAATCTCTATTCCTATGCAGAGGACCTGCATCAAGAGGTTGGTCAGATATCAACCTAAATGAGATAGGATTGCCATCTCCTACTCAGGCTGGAGATCATCTCTTAATAATCATTTGACGGTGCTTGATGAGTCCTCAATCTAACTCATTAGATATTCATCTAAGCACTAGCCTCTATAATTCAATAATTGAATCAACAGCTGTATGATCATTAAGATGGCCATGGTACATAACCCTAATTGTACTAAGGGACCTATTATGTAAATTATGTATTCTTCATTTCAGATCAAGGAGTGAATTGCAACAACATTTATTGCATAATGGCTCGCCGTGGGCTCGCATTTCCAACAGACATCTCGAAGCTGAACCTAGTTCAGAGCTTCTTTTGCAGGATGACATCGGAGCTGCAAGCCTTGGTGAACGCTTTTTGTCGTGGTTCCTACTTCGCCAAGGATGAGGATCAGGTCTGGGCCATCTACGAGGAGATGGACGAGAACTATACAGTAATGTCCCAATCCCGACTCTACACTCATGGACGCCCCCAGCCACAAGCCGTGAAGTTTCAGAGGATATCACGGGTCAATGCCAGTCCTTCCACTTCATCAGCGACAGCCGCACAGGTAGAGTTTACAGCCGCAAACATGGGCATCATTAGCGAGAAGCTGGACTGGATCGAGCTGATAGAGAAGAAGAAGTGTCAGGGCATGACGCAGATTGACCAGATGGCACAGATTCTGAGTGAGCTGAAGACACAGATCATGTGTCTCCAGGAGGCACAGACGGCTTCTCAGCCCTGTCTCAGATCACGAGAAGATGCGAGCAGTAGTGGTAGCTCATCCCAGCACTCCAGCCAGCCTAGACAGGTTCACCTTGTACAGGAGGAGTCGTACTAGCAGCCACCGCAGTTTTACCAGCCACCACCATCCCAGGACACTCAGATGGTAGTGTACCAGCCGGATCAACCCCTAGCAGTACTTCTCCTGCCCTTGTATCAGCAGGAGCCGTTGATGGATGTCAACGAGATATGGCACGACCGACCTCGGCCCGGTATCCAACGAGACCATCTCGTATTCCGCTAGTCGACCGGAGGCACCAGTTCCCAACAGCAGCCTCTAGTTCAGGGTGGTCAGTACGGCCAGCAGCGTGAGCAGCACCAGCAGCCCCAGCCCCCAGTTCAGCAGCAATCATTCCATAGAGAGCAGTACGGTCCTTGTCCCTATCAGTAGGGACAGCCTTGGAGGCGAGAGCAGCCTCAACAACAGTATCATCAGCAGTACCCTTCTCACCCTCACCAGCAGCAACATCCTAACTACTAGAGAGGCCACCCATCAAGTTCTCATGGGTCGACCTATGAGAACCCCACCTTGGATGACTTAGCCCGCCTCATGTCCGCGCAGCAGGCTACCTTTCGACGGGAGATGGATGAGTTCCGTCAGGAGATGAGGGAGATTATAAGAGGGAAGGCCACCATCCCTGCCTAGATCGAGCCTAACCCGAATAGCCTGAAGAGGAAATCTGAGTAGGTAGAGTTCACTGAGATTACCACTCCTAGTGCTTCACTTGGTGATGTTTCTGCATATATGTTTGATGCTAACTTTGTCACACTTAGGAGTGGTCGGATGCTAGCAGGCGGCGCCTGATGAGCCAAAAAAGCCTCTCACAGATCCCGATAAGGTATAAAATCGATCATGGGTCGTTGCGACCCGGATCTCAGTGCTCAACTTAATCAAGAAAAATAATACCACCAAATAATAAATCAATCAATGAAATCAAACAGTGGTCCTCGTTATTTATTTAACATGGTATAGTGACCAGGGTCGGACACTAGGAGCACGAATTGGCCGGATCGACCTACGAAGTAGTCAAAAAAAGAAAATAAAATAACATAAATGTTTTTGGTGGATTTTTAAATCTTTTTCATTTTTTTATATTTTTAATAATAAAGGAAATATAAGAACAAAGGAAAAAGCCAATAATCAACTATTTATAAAACACACCAAATAAAGTCAAAAAAATCAAATAAAATTGTTTTTGTGTTTTTATATTTTTACGTGTTTTTGGTAATTTTCTAGAAATTTTATAATTTTTAGTTGATTTTCTAAAAATCAAGAAAAGGGAAAACAATGGATCAATGTGCAGCCAGACTTGAAAGGCTTACTAAAAAAATCTAATTAGCTCTAAAAATCTGGAGATAATTTTTTGAAACTAGGTACAAAAACTAAGCTACAGAAAAAGAGTTTGCATTTTTTTGAATTTTATAGGATTTTTAAGAATTTTTATAAGCTTTTTAGGTTTGGTGATTTTTAGGAGTTTTATAAATCCAAATTACACAAAAATTGGATAGAAAGTCAACAACAATAAAATAAAAAATTCCTAATTTTTTAGAAATTGTAGATGATATTTTATATTTTTCTTTGATTTTTCAATTCAAACAGTAACAAAAATGCATGTTTTTTATTTTTTAAAAATACCAAAATAACTCAAAAATGTCCCAAAAAAATAACGAAATTTTTACACAGTGGCATGAGCCAAGTCTCCAAATTTCACTTGATTTGGAGTTTAATTGATATTTTATTCAACCAATACAAGGCACACAACACAAAAGGACCTAAGTGCGAGAAAAAATAGTTTAGGGGCCAAACAGTAACATGCCTAAAAAATCTAGGGGCCCTTTTGCAAAAGTCTCACTACAATACGCACGCAGCATGTGATTCCGGCACAGAAGGGTATAAATGTAATTATTATTTAAAAAGATATAAACAATAACAACTAGCAAGTTCAGGGATAAAAGTGTGAATAACCCACAGACTCACGTATCACAGCACGTCTCACACAAGCAGGGACTAAAACGCAAATGAAGTAAATACAGGGTCCAAGATGCAAATGTTCCAAAATAAAAAGAACTACTAAAAATATTTACAGGACTAAATAGAATATTAAAACTAAGGAGGGCCTTAGTTCAAATTACCCTCTTATTAATGATCAACGGCAGAAGGCGACGCCACGTGGAAGATTGGATGGCTGAGAAATGACGTCCCTTCGGCTTGATCGACGCTCTAGATGCAACCCTCAGATAGATCTAACGGTGGAGGACTCTCGCGAACGGATGGTTTAGATCAGAACTGGACCTGGAGCTCGATCGGACGGTGGCTGGAGGTTCTCCAAGAACAGCTTGCCGGTGAACTTCGCCGACCCAATACGCATGGTGGAGGACTCCTCAGTTGTTGCTAGATTGGGAGAAATGCCCCTAACGATGTTCCGCAGCTTCTTATGCTCTCAGATGAGGCCGAGAGGCCCTGGAGGGTCCCGGCGGCGAGGTAGGCTCGGAGCTCCTGTGCTTCAGCTGTTGGACCCCCAGATGGGGTCCTTCTTCGATTCTACCTGCACAGGAAGAATGCTGGGTCGAGGGCAAACTGCCTCGACCCGTTAGTGGGTGAAATGGGTGGTCGGATGGGTCGTGACGTGGTCCTCGGCGAGCGGAGGAGGAGGAGGATCGAACTTCCGGTTCCGGGGCAAACTGAGGTGGACGAATGGATGAAGAAGATGGAAAGAGGTCTCGTGGATGTGAAGAGTGAGTCAGAGTGGCAGATGGATGTTCGGAGACGGTGGACAGTGATGGCGGAGCTAAATCGAAAATTCTGAAATTAGAAGAAGCTAAGAAGAATCTGACCTAAAGGGTGGCTGCAATCGTCTATGCTGGAGGTCGGGGACCTCCGAGGTCATCGCCTCGATGGCTTGACAGGGCCAGAGGCTCGGTCTCACCTTGCCACGGAGCACGGCGGTGGAAATCGATGGATCAGTTGCTCCCGACGCTCGCATCCTCCCCGCAACTCGTCCTCGCGCAGCTGTCACTCAGGCGAAGATGAGGAGCTCATCGGCGGCGAGGGGGATGGACAAAGATGACGTGAAAGCACGGCGGAGCTGAGCTAAATAGTGACAAGGGTCCGGCAAAGATGGAATCGGGCAGCGAATCATGGAGCTCGGATCCCTAGGAAAGGTGGCGGGCGTGCATCTCGGATGGATCGTCGATAGTCGGAGCCCAGGGTTTTAGGTTGATGATGGTCGGATCATGCCAAGAAAAAGGGGAGAAAATCAGGTCGGGGTGTAGATCCGGGCACAGAGTGGTCCAGGGGGAGAGTTGACCGGGATCAACAATCCGCCGTGGACCAATCGGGTAATTCCTTTTATTAATTATTTGTAAATTCATTTTAAAGTAGAAAATGATTTTATTTGAAAATATTTTCAAAATGAAAATATTTATTTATTTTCAAAGTAATTTTTAGTGATATTTATTTATTTTTTAAAAAATAATATATTATTTACATTATATTATTATTATATACAGGTATATTTACCTATGTGTTTTTATTTTTATTTTGAATATTTTAGTTATGTACATTTATTCCAATTTTATATTTTATTTATTTACACCATAAAATATGGAATATGAAATGATTTTTCTTGGATTTTTGTTATTTATTTACTTGGGTGAAATAAATACATATTTTATTGTATGTACATGGTATATATATACACTGATGAGAGAGAAAGTAATTATTTTTGTTTTTATTTTGTTTTCCCATTTTTATTTTATTTTTTATAAATATATACAAAATACTAAAAACCCATTTTTTTATTTTATTTTAATAAAATAAAATATGTACATGAAGGAGCATTTATTGGGAATGGTCCTATCTCTCTCTACATGGGTTCTTTGCGGTCAGACCAATGCTTGGCCCTTCCTTGGGTTTGGGTCACTCGATATTTATTCTAAAATCTCCTTATTTTTCTTTATTTCTTTATTCATTTATTTTTGCACAAAAAACATGCTAATTATTATTATTTACACAATGATGCTTTTGTCAATTTATTTTATTTACACAAATACACATGGTGTATTGCACATGTTTTTAGCTAAAATAAAAGAATAAAGAGTGACGAATGAGGATTCATCACCCACTATACTTAACTTTGCTAGTCCCTTAGCAAACACTTATTTGAAAAAGAAGTGAAAAAGAAAGGAAAAAAGAAAAAGAGGTGGAATGCATGGATCAATGCTTATTATTAAACTTGCCTTCATTAAATTAAAGTATGGAGCTCAATCAAATCTTCGGATTATTAATGTTTTGGAACCTTATTTGGACTTAGGTTTAAAACATAACAACCTCTAAGATCCACTATTCTATAGTCAAGACTCCTCAATAATTCCAGATCAGAAAAAGTCTACATAGACAAACCTAAAGACCATGAATCTTTCCTTGTACAGTATAAGTGAGGTATAGCTCTCCACCTCAGAAGTAGCAAAATGACAACCCTCCCAATAAGGTAACTCTATGACCCTAGTCTGGCCACTCTTTCCTTGAGGAGCGGGGTATTCCTTCTAAGTTCAAGTTCAACCAGCTCAAGAAGAGGGGAAGAAGAGAATGGACCATGGCCAGTGTAGCCATGTATCCCTGGGAGCTCAACCAGTGTAGCTAAGTCTCCCTGCTGCAAGCTATATAAGATGGAACATGAGTCTCAAGCTTTGCTTATTGCACTATATAAACTCCGGTGGGATTATCATTTTCTATCAGACCCACCACTTTTTTGGAGTTATTCTTTTCTTTTTCCATTTTTTTCGATGTGCATCTGTACAACATATCTACAAAGTGCAGCATATATACATAAGGAGTTTTTTCCTCTTGAGCCAGTAGACTATCCCTCTTTTGAAGCATTATTGCAACCCACAACTCCCGTCGTTAGACCTCATGGCAACCAGACCAAGTTGAGATGCACTTCCTTCACTATAATAAGAAGAGAGGTTCCGCCTAGAAGTACTACCCTCATATGCTACCCCAAGTCAAGGAAGACTGCCTCCTCACCACCTCATCAATAGAGAGCTCGGTGTAAAGTGCGGGTCCAAGTAAAGCCATTGTCCGTATCAGTCATGTGTGTGTTGTTAAGTGCTCTAGTTAGGCTCAACGACATGACATATGATCATAGCCTAGTGGACTGAAAGAATTAAGTCACCATGGACCTGAAAAGTCTCAACCCTAAGCCCTATAAGGTTCCTCTTATAATTAGGTGGATTAAGATCTTAACCAAGCTCCATTTTTCAATTTAATTCCAGGCTAGTTTAAATGTCAACTATGATCCAGGAAAAATTATACAAATATTTACAAAGATGCTATTTACAAAATATTTACACATGTGCAAAATTTTTGAATAATGTTTTGAAAACATGGATGTATGCATGAATGCAAGTTTTGCAAAATATGTACACAAATTTACACAAGGTTTTTGCAAACTTTTGATTTTCAAAACATTTTACAAAAATTTTTTACTATATACATAATTTTGATATGAAAATATTTACAAGCTATTTACATAAAATATTTTTACACATATTTTTAAAAAATAATTTGTACAACTAGCTATGTATGTGCAATAAAGGTATTTTATTTACAAGGAAAATTTTTAATTTTTATAGATTTTTGGGCTTTATCCATTTTTATTTATTAACAAACTCACATAAAGTACGAGTTATGGCTAAAGTATAAATTGAATATATACACATCCCCTATACTTAGCTCGAACGATGTCCTCAGAGTCAAGAGCGATGAAGAAGACGTAACTCATGCTTAGTATAGGAAATGAAAAGGAAGGCTATATACAAAGACGAATGAAAGAATAGAAATGCAAGAGGATCTCGGGGTTTCCCCCTATACTTAGGATTAAATAATCCTAAGTATAGCAGGATGTAGACAAAGGGAAATCCGAGTGAGAATGTATAGGGTCTACCTCCCCTATACTTAGGGTAAAATATCCCTAAGTATAGGCAACACAACAGAGGTAGAAAAACATGAAGAAATCAACAAATATAAACAAGATGGAAGGACATAACTCCCCCTATACTTAAGTTGAAGAATCCTTAAGTATAGGCAACAACAGAAGTGATGAAACGGAATGAAAAGAACAACTCGGTGTTTCCAACCCCCTATACTTAGGATGAGGTATATCCTAAGTATATCAAAGATAATCCTATACGAGACCTGGGGCGAAAACAAAAATGGAAGAAAGAACGATCAAACTAAGACGAAACACGTATATACAAAAAGGGTACAATGTTGATGTGCCTCTCAACAAGCGCTAGGTTTTACGCCCCTAGCTGGGCGCAAAGGCTAGGATAACGTTGTGTCAAGGTTCAGGATGGCATCTGTAAGGCGAATGTCGTATTGTTGTCACAATCTCGGTATGAGAGCAGCAACAAAATCAATAATGTAATGAAAGGCACCCAGGTAGGCAATAAGGCAGGTGTCTGCTACCGGCCAAGGATATGGGCAGATGTGATCGGGATCCGATAGCACAAAAGAAATCATCGGCTCAGGATCAGAATGGAGTGGAAGTGTAGAGCCGAAGAAATCAAACATGGATAAGGATGGATCAGTCATGGAATCCTCCACGTCAATGAGTGTCTCAAAGAGGTATGGAAAGTGAAGATCAGGAGACTCTCTAAGAAGACTGATATCCGATGTATATAATGGAGACAAGTCAGACAGATCATCCAATAACTCCAGGATCGGCTCATCCTCGCAAGGGTCGTCGAGGTGAGATGACTCAGAATCAGAAGGATCAGAAGACTCGGTTTCGTGATCCGTCAGATCGAATACACTCCTAGAAGGTGAAACCGAGTACAAATAGTGTATGACATTCTCCCGCAGATAACCCTTGGGGAGGAATGCAAGATCATCAGTGAGGAGAAGATCAGAATCTACAAGGGCATCTGCGCTACTGTAAAGCACCCACTCTATGCACCAGGCTGCATCATCATCTGAAGTCTGGCTCTCGACAATCTGGAAGTAGGAGAGGGTACTGGTCACCACCGCGGAGGCTGGAAATGTGGCTATGGTTGATCCTCGCCCTGCAGCAATGATGGCTGTCATCTGGTCCTCAGCAAAGGTATCTGTCTCATCTAAGTAGAGGACAAAAGGCTCGAATACAGAACTCTCGATGTGTGGTCTCTCATAGTGGTGTCCTATATCGAGTTGTGGTTGCTGGGCTGAGTCATGTTGTCTATCTGACTCCGAGAAGTGTCTCTACAGAAAAGAGGCTGAATCATCTGGGACTAGAATCTGGAATGGTTGGATTGATGGCTGTAGTAGCGGGGGCTCCTCCATCTCCTGGAGTATCAGAAGATCTGATATCCAAGAATTGTCACCTGAGAACTCTGGGGCTGACTAGAATTCTAGCTGGAAGACCAACGGGAACTCGAGTAGACTCTGGGTCAGAATCTCCACTATAGTAGTCATCTCCTCTGTATCTATGGTGCTGCAGAATCCAAGTCCTCGGGTTGGTTTGTAGAAATTGTATCCTCATGTCGTGCGACACACCCTACTAGTATTGCAACATCCTCATGTGTTGTCCCGACTATGACATCTCGTGAAGATGGTCTCTGTGAAAGTAACCTCGAGATGACATCCAGTAAGTCAATGTCGGAACTGCGGTGTGAACCACCACATGAGGTAATCACCAGTGCTATCTGCTCTGCGGTCATCCCCCGCATGGAGATATCAATAAGGTCTGTCATTGGAAGTCTGTGGTTGGGAAATCTCCTCAAGAGGTCAAGAAACCTCGGCCATGCATCATGCAATGGCTCCTGGGGGTCTACTGCAAACTCCGTGATCAAGGACCGCATAATTTATGCTCTATGCTGGGGAAAGTATCTCTGTAGAAACTCTCAGCGTAGCTCTCCCCACGTAGAGAATCTCCTTCCCAACCGTCAGTTCCATCTCATGGCTCTGTCTTGAAGTGTGAACGGGAAGGTTTTCAGCATCATCTCCTCTGCAGTGATATCTTAATAAAGTCGTGTCCTACAAAACTCCTCGAAGTAGGACAGGTGAAGATCGGGCTCCTCATGCACCTCCCCTGAAAATGTCAGCAGTCTCTGAATAAGATCCAAATACAGAATGAATGGACCTAATGTAGAAGCTGACTGAGCTCCCTGTCCTATCTGCTCATCCACCATACTGGTATAGGAGACATCTGATACTCGCATCTGCTCAATCTGATCACGTACGAGGTGCACTCTCAACTCAGCAATGGCATTCGTCCGGGCCTCGCATCTGCTCCATCTAATCTCCGCGGACGTCTAGCGCGGCATGCCCAAAGTAATGAAAGGGATGGGAGGGAGGGAACGGGAGGTTGGTCAGAGATCAGACCTCCTTCGTAGGTGGACTAGACTGATGGTCAGAAGATGAAGAAGCCGCAAGAGTCGGAAAGAAGTGAGGGGGTCCATCATCTAGGGATAGAGGAGAGGAAGAAATAGAAGATTGAAGGGAGGGTGGGAGGTAGAAAGATAGATGAATAGATGGGAAGAAGGCAGAAGGGATCTGGAAACACACAAGAAGAGAAAGCAAACCCCTGATTCACCTACGCAACACTGAGCTGAAGACCGTAAGGGATCGGTCAATTATCTTGTCAATTTTATTTAGGTGATCAAGTCAGTCTTTTAGAGCGATTACGTGAGCTGATAGGAATCCAATATTCTCAACAGACTATCCCGAATAAAAGGCTGGTAGTCAGTTAAGAAATCGGATATGGCTCTAGCCTAGGATGCGGGTCACTCTCTCGCTCATCCAAACCAAACAAGGAGGGGGTTACTCTCCCCAAGACAGATTTTTAAATGAGGTGTCTTTTAGGTTAATTCTGATTAGCAGTCCCGATTTTATTATTTTTCTTTTTATGTATTTTTCAAAAATCGTCTAATGAATTTTCCAATTTCCTTTTATTCCTAAGTCCAGAAAAAACAGGGGGAGGAAAACGGAAAAGACGATGCGCGACAAAATCAATGATGCATGCACGAGATAGAAGGCATACCTGACTCCAGTAGTCTACATGCACTTATGATCTGCACATAAATTTAAACTAACTATATGGATGCAATGCGAGAACCATCCTAAGCAGAACTTTCTATTATCGTGAAGCATGGGTTTATTTGTCTAGATCCAAGCACGTTCTATGGGAACATATATTCTATTAGGGCTTTGGACCTAATGCTACTTGGCTCAACAAAAATAAAAACCTATGTCTAGGGGCTCAAGCACAGAAATCCACGTGAAATCAAAGAAAAGAAAAGCGAGAAAAACAAAACTACGGTGGGGTCCCCCTAGCACACCGGTGCTCAGCGAAATAGACCCCGTAAAGTCCACAAGTCTTAGAGTCCGGGTACCTGTATTATTACAATAATAAAGTAGTCTGAAAGTAAACTAACTATCCTAAGCTTATCTACAACTCCCGCACCAATGCTCGCTTCCTCGCGCTCTCCTGCGGCTCCGTATAAAAGGGAGCCGTCTTCGAATCCCACGGTTGTGTAGGCTCTTCGAGAAGAACCGCCTCGGTCCTCGAGCCCTCACAAGAAAACAACAGAGGTGTCAGACACCGATTATTGTAGAAATAAGCAAAACAAAATCAAGTAAAGTAAACTATCTGCAAAAGTAGAAAATAAACATACAAAAAAAACAAAAATAAAAGAAAATAAAATAAAAAGAAAAAGAAAACAAAGAAAATAAAAAGTTGCGAAAAGCTGCAGGCGAACAAAAAGACGCGGAAAAAGCGGCAAAAAAAAAACCGAACTAAAATGAAAAACAAAGACTACTAAGTCATGCTCCTCGGCGACGGTGCCATTCTAATGAGCCGAAAAATCAAACCAAGACCCGGATGAAGGTATAAGAACAAGGGTTGTTGCGACCCAGATCTCGGTTCTCAGCTCAATCAAGAAAAATCGAACCACCAAATAATAAATCAATCAATGAAATCAAACAGCGGACCCCGCTATTTATTTAACCTGTTATAGCGACCAGGGTCGGACACAAGGAGCATGAATTGGTCGGATCGGCCTACGAAGTAGTTAACAAAATAAAATAAAATAAAATAAATGTTTTTGGTGGATTTTTAAATCTTTTAATTTTTTTTGTATTTTTAATAATAAAAGAAATATAAGAACAAAGGAAAAAGCCAACAATCAACTATTTATAAAACATACCAAATAAAATCAAAAAAATTAAATAAAATTGTTTTTGTGTTTTTTATATTTTTGAAGTGTTTTTGTTAATTTTCTGGAAATTTTATAATTTTTAGTTGATTTTCTAAAAATCAAGAAAAGGGAAAACAATGGATCAATGTGCAGCCAGACTTGAAAAGCTAATTAAAAATATCTAATTAGCTTTAAAAATCTGGAGACAATTTTTATGAAAACTAGGTACAAAAACTAAGCTACAGAAAAAGAGTTTGCATTTTTTGAATTTTATAGGATTTTTAATATTTTTTATAAGCTTTTTAGGGTTTTGTGTTGAGTAGTTTTATAAATCCAAATAATACAAAAATTGCACAGAAACTCAACAACAATAAAATAAACCATTCCTATTTTTTTGAATTTTTAGATGAATTTTATATTTTTCTTTGAATTTTGAATTCAAACAGTAACAAAAATGTGTGTTTTTGAATTTTTATAAATAGCAAAACAACTAAAAAATGTCCCAAAAAATAGTGAAATTTTTACACAATGGCAAGAGCCACGTGTCCAAATTTCACTTGATTTGGAGTTTAATTGACATTTTATTCAACCAATACATGGAACACATCACACGAGGACCTAAGTGCAAGAAAACATAGTTTAGGGGCCAAACAGTAACACGCCTAAAAAATCCAGGGGCCCTTTTGCAAAAGTCCCACTACAACATGCGCGCAGCACGTGATTCAGGCACAAAAGGGTATAAATGTAATTCTTATTTAAAAAGATATAAACAGTAACAACCAGCAAGTTCTGGGATAAAAGTGCAAATAACCCACAAACTCACGTGTTGCAGCACGTATCTCACACAGGCAGGGACTAAAATGTAAATAAAGTAAATACAGGGTCTAAGATGCAAATATTCCAAAATAAAAAGAATTACTAAAAATATTTACTGGACTAAACTGAAATATAAAAACAAAGGAGGGCCTAAGTGCAAATTACCCTCTTATTAATGATCAACGGCTGAAGGCGACGCCACGTGGAAGATCGGATGGCTGAGAAATGACGTCCCTTCGGCTTGATCGATGCTCCAGATGCAACCCTCAGATAGATCTAATGGGGAGGGCTCTCGCGAACGGATGGTCAAGATCAGAACTGGACCTGGAGCTTGATCGGACGGTGGCTGGAGGTTCTCCAAGAATAGCTCGCCGGCGAACTTCACCGGCCTAGTACGCGCGGTGGAGGACTCCTCGGCCGCTGCTAGATTGGGCAAAATGCCCCTGACGACGTACCGCAGCTTCTGATGCTCTCAGATGAGGCCGAGAGGCCCTGGAGGGTCCCGACGGCGAGGTAGGCTCGGAGCTCCTGTGCTTCAGCTATTGGACCCCAAGATGGGGTCCTTCTTCGATTCTACCTGCACAGGAAGAATGCTGGGTCGAGGGCAAACTGCCTCGACCCGCTAGCGGGTGAAATGGGTGGTCGGATGGGTTGCGGCGTGGTCCTCTGGCGAGCAGAGGAGGACCGAACTCCCCATTCCAGGGCGAACCATGGTGGATGAATGGATGAAGAAGATGGAAAGAGGTCTCACGGATGTGAAGAGCAAGTCGGAGTGGCAGATGGATGATCAGAGATGGTGGACGGCGACGGCGGAGCTAAATCGAAAATTCTGAAATTAGAAGAAGCTAAGAAGAATCTGACCTAAAGGGTGGCTACAATCGTCTAGGCTGGAGGTCGGGGACCTCCAAGGTCATCACCTCGATGGCTCGACAGGGCTAGAGGCTCGGGCTCACCTTGCGGCCGAGCACGACAGTGGAAATCGCCGGATCAGTGGCTCCCGGCGCTCGCGTCCTCTCTGCTACTCGTCCTCGCGCAGCTGTCACTCAGGCGAAGATGAGGAGCTAATCGGCGATGAGAGGGATGTCCAAGATGATGTGAAAAGCACGGCGGAGCTGAGCTAAATAGTGACAAGGGTCCGACAAAGATGGAATCGGGCAGTGAATCATGGAGCTCGGGTCCCTAGGAAAGGTGGTGGGCGTGCATCTCAGATGGATCGTCGATAGTCGGAGCCCGGGGTTTTGGGTTTATGATGGTCGGATCATGCCAAGAAAAAGGGAGAAAATCGGGTCGGGGCGCAGATCCGGGCACAGAGTGGTACAGGGGGAGAATTGACCGGGGGTCAACAATCCCCCATAGACCAATCAGGTAATTCCTTTTATTAATTATTTGTAAATTCATTTTAAATTAGAAAATGATTTTATTTGAAATTTTTTTAAAAATGAAAATATTTATTTATTTTCAAAGTATTTTTTAGTGATTTTTATTTATTTTTATTTAAAAAAATAAATTATGTATTTACATTATATTATTATTATATACATGTATATTTACCTATATGTTTTTTATTTTTATTTTTCATAATTTATTTATGTATATTTATTCCAATTTTATATTTTTTTATTTACATCATAAAATATGGAATATAAAATGATTTTTATTGGATTTTTATTATTTATTTACTTGGGTGAAATAAATGCATCTTTTATTGTATGCACATGGTATATATACACTGATGAGAGAGAAAGTAATTATTTTTGTTTTTCTTTTATTTTTCCCATTTTTATTTTATTTTTAAAAATATATAAAAATAATAAAAACCCATTTTTATTTTTATTTTATTTTAATAAAATAAAATATGTACATGAAGGACCATTTTATTGGGAATGGCCCTATCTCTCTCTGCTTGGGTTCTTTTGCGGTCAGGCCAATGGTTGGCCCTCCCTTGGGTTCAGCTCACTCGATATTTATTCTAAATATCTCCTTCTTTTTCTTTATTTCTTTATTCTTTTATTTTTTCACAAAAACATGCTAATTATTATTATTTACACAATGCATGCTTTTTGTCAATTTATTTTATTTACATAAATATATATAGTATTTTGCACAGATTTTTAGCTAAAATAAAAGAATAAAGAGTGATGAATGAGGATTCATTAGCGCCTCATCTGAGCGACGACTCGATGCTACTTCAGGAGCACCAGGCGAGTAGGAGAGCGGTGCTGATGCTGCTCGAGATGATGACGGTGGTGTTGATGCCACCAAGGATGATGATCCAGCCGACGGTACTGAGGTCGTCGTTTCACCAGATGGAGGAGGTGGTACTGATGCCACCATACTTGTTGCCGAGCCAGAGCATGGTACTGAGGCCGCAGATCCAAATGCCGAGGGTGGTGCTGATGCCACCATTTCCAGTTCTTCTGCTAGACCTGTTGTTTTCCCTTTTTTGCATGTACCTCAGGACATTTCTGTGAATAAAGGAAAGGGTTTGATATTTTCTGATCCACCTATGTTGCATGATGATGTATGTGTGGATTCTGCCGTGCTTGAGCATCCTAGACCCGATCCTAGTCCATCATCTGAGAAGGACCCAGCAGTCCCCTTTCCCCAAAGCACTCTGCTTGGCTAAGGGGACTAAAAAAGTCCCATCAGTTAGAGTTCAGCCAGCACATGATGGACCGATATCAGATACAGCTGACTCTACAGGAGGCTTTGGAGCACATCCCTCTCTTCCAGAGATCACTCAGAGATAGGACCATAGTTCGGAGGAAGAGGATGAACCACCAATCACAGATCCATGTGCTCACTCGCGCCACTTGCTTTGCGATACAGAACCGTCTGCCAGCCAAGAGGCCAGATGCAGGAACCTCGTATGTCAGATGCCATATTCAGGAGCAGAGGTTCGATCGTACTCTATTAGACAGCGGGTCTTCAATCAACCTACTTTCGGCAGCCCTACTCGACCGCTTCGAGTTGGGCCTTCTACGACAGAGCAGGACGGTCCTTTAGTTTACTGATCGATCTATCAAGAGGCTGAAGGGGTTGCTGAAGGATGTTGTCGTCACGATTCATGGCCTGAAATTTCCCGTGGACTTTGTTGTGTTGGACATGGAGATCCCTGAGTCTGTGACCGATACCCCCATCATTTTAGGATGCCCGTTCTGGGCCACAGCCAAGGCAGTATCCGATCATGATAGCGAGAAGGCATACTTTCACGTCGAGGGCGAGAGTATACAAATAGAGACGATCGAGGATAGTAGAGCCAGAGATTCAGCGTGCTCCGAGCCGACTTCAGATTCAGAGCACATGATAGAGGCAGGGCGAGACATCCACCAGGACTGCAACTTTGTGATCACAGATGACGAGGCAATTTGGGCAGATCCAATAGCACATGCGATCCTCTCACCTTCAGAGTTCGCTGATGCACAGATGATAATAGAGGAGATCTTGGAGAGCGCATCCCTGGTCTAGGATACATCTCAGGCAGCAGAGCCGGTTCACGATCGTGAGAAAAAATTTTTTGATTCTAATACAGATCCCTCGGAGTTAGATTTTGACTAGGCTGAGTTTGATGATTTGATACCGTGTAGACTTCCACAGAGCCTACAGCTAGGGAGGAGGTTGATTCCACACAGAGCAGAGACACACCAGTAGAGCAGCCTTCACCAGATTCAGATTGCGAGCGAGAGTTCTCATTCTCCCATGCAGAATTGGCCGCATTCACTCAGACCTTTCAGAGGCCAGATCCGTGAGCACCGAGTTGTCTAGAGCTGAAGCCACTTCTGTCATCGCTGAAGTATAGGTTCCTTGCGGGTGAGCCAGAAATGTACCCAGTCATTATCTCAACAGATTTGACTGGAGAGCAAGAATCCCATTTGATGGGGGTTCTTGAAAAGAACTGCAAGGCGATTGGATGGATCGTAGCCTCCAGGGGATAAGTTCGACCCTGTGCTCCCACCGTATCTATCTTGAGGAGGACACGAAGCCATCGTATGAGATCCAGCGGCGGCTGAACCCGAACCTTCGAGATGTTGTCTTGAAGGAGATCTCAAAATGGTGGAGCGTCGATTTTATCTACCCCATCTCCGACTCCAAGTGGGTCAGTCCATTGCATGTGGTGCCCAAGAAGACGGGCATCACCACAGTTGTCAGTGAGTCTGGAGAGGAGATCGCTACCCGGGTACCCACTTCTTAGCGGGTCTGTGTGGACTACAGACAATTGAACAAGGCCACCAAGAAGGATCATTTCCCGCTGCCTTTAATTGACCAGATTATAGAGAGGCTATCCGGGAAGAGCCATTACTATTTCTTGGATGGGTACTCCGGATACAATCAGGTGGCCATTGCGCCAGAGGACTAAGACAAGACTACCTTCACCTGTCCCTTTGGGACATATGCTTTCAGACGGATGCCCTTTGGATTGTGCAATGCTCCGGTGACATTCCAGAGGTGCGTGTTGTCCATCTTTTCGGACATGGTGGGGGAGTGCTTGGAGGTCTTCATGGACGACTTTTCGGTCTACGGCGACAGATTCGATTCGTGTCTTGACTTCCTAGACCGCGTCCTCTAGTGATGTATTGAGGTGCACCTGGTGCTTTCTTGGGTGAAGAGTCACTTCATGGTGACTCAAGGGCTTGGCCATATCATCTCCAACAGGGGCATGGAGGTTGATCCTGCCAAGGTGGATATCATTAGGAAACTCAGTCCACCATCCAACTTGCGGCAGTTACGGTCTTTTCTAGGGCACTTCGGTTTCTACCGACGATTCATTCATGATTTCAGCAAGATTGCCTAATCGTTGACTGATATGCTGATGAAATACACCGAGTTCATTGTGGATGATAAGTGTCTAACGTCATTTGAGACTCTCAAGAGTCTTGTTGTAGAGGCTCCTGTCCTCCAGCCGCCTGATTGGTCTCTCCCATTCGAGGTCATGACGGACGCCTCTGATTTTGCCGTAGGGGCCGTGCTGGGACAGAGGAGGGATGGAGTCCCCTTTGCTATTCACTACGCTAGCCGGACTTTGGACATTGCTCAGCGGAACTACACCGTCACTGAGAAGGAGATGCTAGCCGTAGACTTCGCCCTAGATAAGTTCAGATCTTACATCATTGGATCTAGAGTGACCATATTCACTGATCATACTGCCATAAGGTAGCTCATGGCAAAGAAGTATGCCAAAGCCAGATTGACCAGATGGATCCTTCTACTCCAGGAGTTTGACATAGAGATTAAGGATAAGCCTGGAGTCAAGAATGTGGTGGCGGATAAACTCTCCCTATTGGAGTTTCTTGAGGATTCCGAGCAGATTGAGCCTATTAGTGAGACCTTCCTAGATAAGGCGATCCTTGCTATCGCCTCTCTCCCGTGGTACACCGATATTGTGAACTTTATTGTCACCAAAGAAGTCCCAAAAGATTGGCCCAGGAAGAGACTTGAGACCTTCCTCGCGAAGGCCATGTTCTACCGTTGGGAGGATCTAGTCCTTTATCATGAAGGAGGGGATAGTGGCTGCCGTAGGTGCATTCTTCAGGAGGAGCACCACAACGTCCTCACATACTACCACAAGCTTGAGGCAGGAGGACATCACTCTGGGAGGAGAACTGCACATAAAGTTCTCCAATCCGGCCTATGGTGGCCTACTCTCTTCAAGGACTCCAATGAGTTCGTGAAGAGGTGTACTGACTATCAGAGGATGGGGACTTGTGGACAGCGTGATATGATGCCAATGCAGCCCATTCATTTCTGTGAGGTTTTTGACGCATGGGGCATCGATTTGATGGGTCCATTCCCTAAGAGTCATGGATTCGAGTACATTTTGTTGGCCGTTGATTATGTGGGTCGTTGGGTTGAGGCCATCCCCGCCCGAACCGCAGATGCTAGGATAGTTTGCAGATTTTTGAGGAAGAATATCATTTCACGGTTTGAGGTTCATAGAGTTTTGATATCTGACGGAGGGTCTCATTTCATCAATGACAAGGTAAAGGCCCTTGCTAGCGAGTTCAGCATAGACCATCGAGTAGCCACACTGTATCATCCTCAGACCAATGGTCTTGCTGAAGTGTCGAACAGGGAGATCAAGACTATATTGTAGAAGGTCGTCCGCCCTGACCGAAAGGATTGGTCACAGCTTTTGGACTCGGTCTAGTGGGCATATCGGGCATCCTTCAATATGCCTTTGGGTACATCTCCCTTTTGCCTCGTTTATGGCAAGCCCTGCCATTTACCTGTTGAGCTTAGACATAGGTCACTCTGGGCAGTCACAAACATTATTATGGATCAAGTGAGTGTACGAGATAAGAGGAGGGCAGAGTTAGCAGCCCTGTAGTAGCTTCGTGATGCAGCCTTTTCGAGCAGCCTTCAATACAAGGAGAGAGTGAAGGAGTAACATGATTGTCATATCAGCCACGAGCAGGTTGAGCAAGGACAACGAGTATGGTTGTTCAATGCCAGGTTGAGATTATTTCCAGGGAAGCTACAGAGCAAATGGAAGGGACCCTATCTGGTCCGAAAGGTACATGACAATGGGAGTATTGATATATCTGAGTTGTCTTCTGAGAGTACCTTTCGTGTTAACGGGCAGCGGCTCAAACCATATCTAGATCATGAGCCGCTGTTCGTTGACGTTGCCCCTATTCATTTTGCGTGAGATGTGGTCTCTTGACTCACATCTATTCTTTTCTTTCGACTTGTATAGATCCAGTTGTCCATATCACACTATTCTTCAGTCCAACACCCCAATTGCATCTTCGACGTTGCTATACTTAGGGAGCACTTTACCCTAAGTATTGGGGGGTGATAGACTTTTGTGTTTCTTTTGATTCATTTCTACCTCTGTTTTGCTGTCTATACTTAGGGATATTTTACCCGAAGTATAGGGGAGGTAGACCCTGTACATTCGCACTCGGATTTCCCTTCGTGTACAACCTGCTATACTTAGGATTATTTGATCCTAAGTATAGGGGGAAAGCCCCGAAGATCCTCTTTTCATTTCTATTCATTCATTCGTCTTTGTATATAGCCTTTCTTTTCACTTCCCTATACTAAGCACTAGTTATGTCTTCTTCATCGCTCTTGACTCTGAGGACATCGTTCGAGCTAAGTATTGGGGGTGTCGTATATATTTCATATATACTTTAGCCATAACTCGTACTCTGTGTGAGTGTGTTAATAAATAAAAAATGGCTAAAAACTTTAAAAATCCATAAAAATTAAAAATTTTCCTTGTAAATAAAATTCTTTTATTGCACATACATAGCTATTTGTACAAATTATTTTTGTAAAAATGTTTGTAAAAATCTTTTGTGTAAATAGTTTGTAAATATTTTCAAATCAAAATTATGTATATAGTACAAAATTTTTGTAAAATGTTTTGAAAAACAAAAGTTTGCAAAAACCTTGTGTAAATTTGTGTAAATATTTGTAAAACTTGCATTCATGCATACATCAATGTTTTCAAAACATTTTTCAAAAATTTTGCACATTTGTAAAATGTTATAAATTGCATCTTTGTAAATATTTGTATAGTTTTTCCTGAATCATAGTTGACATTTAAACTAGCCTAGAATTAAATTGAAAAATGGAGCTTGGTTAAGATCTTAATCCACCTAATTACAAGAGGAACCTTATAGGGCTTAGGATTAAGACTTTTCAGGCCATAGTGACTTAATTCTTTGAGTTCACGAGGCTATGATCATATGTCATCTCGATGAGCCTAAGTAGAGCACTTAACAACACACACATGGCTCTTACAGATAATGGCTTTACTTGGACCAACACTTTAAACTGAGCTCTCTACGGATGAGGTGGTGAGGAGGCAGTCTTCCTTGACTTGGGGTAGCATATGAGGGTAGTACTTCTAGGCAGAACCTCTCTTCTTCTTATAGTGAAGGAAGTGTGTCTCAACTTGGTATGGTAGCCGTGAGGTCTAACGAGAGGAGTTGTGGGTTGCAATAATGCTTCAAAAGAGGGATAGTCTACTGGCTCAAGATGAAAAACTCGTTATGTATATATGCTGCACTTTGTAGATATGTTGTATACATGCACATCAAAAAATGCCATAAAGAAAAGAATAACTCCAAAAAAGTGGTGGGTCTAAGAGAAAATGATAACCTAACCAGAGCGTATATAGTGCGATAAGCAAATCTTGATATCCATGTTTCGTCTTATGAAGCTTGCAGCAGGGAGACTTAGCTCCACTGGTTGAGCTCCCAAGGATACATGGCTACATTGGCCATGGTCCATTCTCTTCTTCCCCCTCTTCTTGAGCCGGTTGAACTTGAACTTAGAAGGGAATACCCCGCTCCTCGAGGAAAGAGTGGCCAGACTAGGGCATTAGAGTTACCTTGTTGGGGTGGGTTGTCATTTTGCTACTTCTCAGGTGGAGAGCTATACCCCACTTACACAGTACAAGAAAAGATTCATGGTCTTCAGGGTTTGTGTATGTAGATTTGTTCTGATCCGGATTGTTGAGGATTGTTGACTATAGATTAGTGGAACATAGAGGCTGTTAAGTTTTAAACCTAAGTCCAAATAAGGTTCCGACACATTAATAATCCAAAGATCTGACTAAGCTCCATACTTCAATTTAATGAAGGGAAGTTTAATAATCAGCATTGATTCATTCTTTTTCTCCTCTTTTTCTTTTTTTTCCTTATTCACTTCTTTTTCAAATAAGTGTTTGGTAAGGGACTAGAAAAGTTAAGTATAAGGGGTTGTTGAATCCTCATTCATCACTCTTTATTCTTTTATTTTAGCTAAAAATCTTTGCAAAACACCATGTATATGTTTGTAAATATAATAAAATGTCAAATAGCATGCATTGTATAAATAGCAATAATTAGCATGTTTTTGTGCAAACATAAAAGAATAAAGAAATAAAGAAAAAGAGGGAAATATTTAGAATAAATATTGAGTGACTAAACCCAAGGGAGGGCTCAATATGGGCCTGACCGCAAAATAAAATAAGTAGAGAGAGATAGGGTAACTCAGCCTTGTACAAAGTCCCCCTCTTATGTACATATTTTATTTTCCAAAAATAAAAATATTCATGTGTTTCCCATATTTTGTATATATTTATAAAAATAAAAAAATGGAATTTCTCTCTCCTTAGTGTACAAATACCATTAATATAAGAATAAAAGAACTATTTATTTTACCCTTGCAAATAATTAATAAAAATCAAATAAAATTTATTTCATAATCCAAATTTTATGATGTAAATAAATAAAATATAAAATTTGGATAATTATATAAAAATAAATTAATAAAAATAAAACTCAAAAATACATATGTATTTATACCTGTATATAGTAATATATATTGTATATACATAATTTATTTTTCAAAAAATAAATAAAATCACAAAAAAATATATTGTAAATAAATAAACATTTTTTATATTGTAAATATTTTGAAATAAAACCTTTTTTGATTTTATTTTGAATTTCTAAAGAATATTACAATGGAATTTTCCAATTGGTCTACGGGGGATGTTGACCCCTGGTCAACCCTCCCCCCAGGACCACATCTTCTCGCGGATCGCGTTTCGACCCGACTTCACATATTTATCCTGACGCAATCCGCCTCCCATTTCCGTAAACCCTGGGATCTGATTGCATCACTCACATCCGAGATTCACGCCCGGGAATCATCTTAGGGATCCGAGCTTTAGATTGCTCGCCCGATCTCCTTCTTTCTCGGACCCTTGCAGTATAAAACCTCATCTCTAGACGCATTCCTCACCACCTTTGGCTCTTGTTTTCATTCCCAGTGACCTCCACCTTCATCCTTTAGTGACAGCAAGTGCTTGATGGTGCCGCAGCAAGGATTTGGAGGCATTTGCCCTAGGTCTGGTGACTATCGTCGTCGAGCTCCGCCGCCGTCGTAGCCCGACCCTCTGGAGGCGTTGCTCCATCGAGGCGAAGACCGTAGGAGACTTAGGAGCTCTAGGCTAGACACGTCCGACGATCAGGTACCCCCATTAGCCTTTAGTTTGTCGAGTAGGCTCCATCATTCCCATCTTGCTCTACTAGCTCCACCCCAGTGGCCGGAGCCCCGACACTTCATCCTCACCGTATATATAGGCGCACCGACCCATCGTCACCTTCCTTCCACGATCTGATCACCTCGAACTTGGATATCCGAGCCAAGATCGGGCTCGGTCCCTTCCACCGCCTCCGTCGGGACTCCCCTTCGCCAAGCCACCCCGCTTCCCTTTACTATTTTCCCAATAACCCATGTCGGAGTCTTCCTCCGAGCACGAGCTTCCTTTTGCAGGTGAATAAGCATGAAGTACCCCCCTGAGCCGCATTTCGCACCCCTCGCCAGAGTCATCCAGGTCCTCCCTCCCTCGTCGGAGGATTGGACCGTTGGGCGCTTCATCAGCCACTACCACTCGACGCAGAACGTCATTGCGAGACAAACCCTCCTTCCTGATCTTTCATTGGACGCTCGGAGCACTCCCAGCTCGTCAGAGAAGTTCGCCCAGGAGGAGTTCATCCAGGCCATCTCCCCACCATCGGATCGCGCCTCACATCCAGACTTCATCAGAGGCGTTCATCGCGTTCCTCTGACAGGCCGTGAGATGCACGATCTAACGGCCACATGCACCCCACATTCGCCCCCTCGTCCGGACCGTCAGATCTTCCAGGAGGCGTCATCAGAGTCGTACGCGCATAGCCACTCACCGCTTGACACCTGGCCCCCTCGTGCCCCGTACATGCTTTGGATGGGTAATTTGCGCCCGAACCCCCTGCACTTTATTTTAGTTGTTGTTTAGTCTTTTAAATAAATCAGCACACTTCGATAATTTGCATATCAGGACCTGTGGTTTATTGTATTTGCATTTTAGTCCATGTTTTGTGGATGCACGTGCTTCGCCACGTGACTTTTCTGGGTTAATTACATGTAAGAGCTTGGGTTTTCTGACTGTTATGGATTAAAGTTATCTTTTGGATATTTTCATATATACCCCTGTGTGTGGTTGTTTGGAACATGTGCTGAATTAGTGTGAAATTTACATTTGAACCCCTAGGGTTTCTGCACGTGTTTCGTTTTAGCCCTTGAAATTGGTTTTTCTTGTGAATAGGTCATTGTGTGTTGTGCCTTGTTTTATGATTGAATAAAATACAAATAAACTCGAAATCTTGTGAAATTTGGATACTTGGCTCTTGCCACTGTGTACAAATTTCACAATTTTTTGGGACATTTTTATTAGTGTTTACTATTTTTAAAAAAATAAAAAACCCTTATTTTTGCTACTATTAGAAATATAAAATCAACTAAAAATAATAAAAACCCCTCAAAAATTATAAAAAAAATTCCTTACTATTTGTTTGTATGTTTACTTGCTTTAGTCCAAATTTCACTTTATTTGGACTTGTAAAACCCCCTAAATTAAAAAACCCTAAAAACATTATAAAAATTATTAAAAATTCTATAAAATTCAAAAATTACAATTTCTTTTCCTGTAGCTTAGTTTTTATTTTGTGTTTTCATAAAAATTATCTTCAGATTTTTAGAGGCTAATTATATATTTTTAATTAGCCTTTCAAATCTGGATGCACGTTAGTTCCTTATTTTTTCCTTTCTCTATTTTTATAAAATCAACTAAAAATCATAAATTTTCAAAAAATTATAAAAAACACTTAAAAATATATAAAACACAAAAATAATTTTATTTTAATTTTCTGGCTTGATTTGGGGCATTGAATAATTTGTTGTTTGTGTCATTTTTGCCTTGTTTTCTATTTTCTTTATAATTGAAAATCACAAAAAATTTGAAAAACCAAAAAAAATCCACCAAAAATATTTTCCTTGTTTTATTTGCTTTTTCGACTACTTCGTAGGCCTCTTTGGCCAATCCGTGCTCCTTGAGTTCGACCCTGGTCGCTATACCAGGTTAAATAAATAACGAGACCGCTATTCGACATTTGATTGATTACTTGATTATGGTGGTCTAATTTTTCTTGTTGAGTTCGATTCAAGGGATTGAGGTCGCAACGACCCGTGTTATTTATCTCCCTTAGTCTCTCGTTGATTTTTGACTTATCAATTAACCCCTGACTGTACATATGAATACAAGACTTTATACGTTCAAAAACTCTCGATTTTAGAGATCCTAAAATTCTAAGCTAAACCAAGCTCTAGTCAAAAGGTATCCAATTTCCCTAATCATCAGACTCTCTCTATGTACATATATAGTAGGGATATGACATTAAGTGTGGACTGCAGTTACAAGAGTAGAGTTGCAACTTCACCCAAGGTTCCAGTCCAAGAGACTCTCCTAAGAACCCGATCCTCAACACTAGGGAATAAATCATTTCTTGCATCCAATCCACCGTCTCTTTAGTTCTCAGATTTAAAAGTGTAGATGGAAGGCCAGTTGTTGGAGGGCATAGGATTGTGTCATTTCTTCTCCCCCCTCTCATTGGAACAAGGATCCTCTCCAGTGCCTTATTAACTCAACACATGTATTTTTTTGGGGGTTTTGATCAGTTTGTCCGACAAAAGAAGTTGGAGTTGTCTGCACTTGTTTTCCTGGGAGTAAACCTGGGTGTACCTTTTTTGAGTATCTAATAAAACTTCTACACCCAGACTTGTAGCTTTTATGATGTAGAGCCCTTTTTTGGTGCAAGCCCGACTCCTGGTCCTAAATAGCGGTGGTCCAAGTGGATACTTTCAAATGGTTGGGAGCGCTCACCTTCGATGGAAGATCTTTGATATTTGTATGGTGAGAGCTTTTCTTTTAACACTTCTTTCTCTTTTTTTCCCTTTACTTTAGGCTAGCTACACTACTTTTACCAAGAGTTGGCGCACACTGATCAACAAAATTTTTAAATTCATCACACACAAGTACATAGGTAAATGTCAAGAGATAGTACAAGGACCATGTTCTCATACTGGCTAAAGGTGCCGACACTTAGGTTTCATGAAGCCTTCATTGATTTTATCCTATCCTCGAGCATCATTAAATTAAATCCAAACTCAAATCCATCATCCTAGTTCCTCAAGTGAAATTTCAACTCATCTCATCATAACTGCAGTCGTGTATGTCAGGTGTTGATCATATTATTAAGGTAGATACTAAGCGTCTAATATATAATACAAATCTTTCAAATAAGGGAAACTATGAAGCATGCCCGCGCTTCGCGATGGGAAGGAAAGTGAAGTAAAGATTAATGACATTTATTAGTTTTTAAATTATCTTATAGTATGCATTGTGAAAAAAATAGTTGAGAGTAGGCATAAATTTTTTGTTTGAAAGTTATATAAAATATCTGAAGTAGAAAGTTATATTTGGGTATATTATTAATTAATATATATAAGATAAGATGAGATAATATTTTTAATATTTCTACAAAGTAATTATATTTGCGACATGGAACTTCATGCATATATATTTATAGAAAATTATAATTTTATGGTAGGATGAGAGGGTAGAATTGTATAAAAACAATTAATAAATATTAATAGAATAGGAAGTCAACAATATAAAAAACGATGATAATATGAGTAAATCAAGTACGATATGGTATATAGGAAGCATATAGAATATAAATTAGTTTGTAAATACATAATATTATAAAATTTCTGAAGATGTAATATATTCAAATGAAGAGAAATATATAATACTAAATATGCTTAATTTCGAGAAACAGAATATTCGGTAAATATAAATTGTTTCCAAAAGGAAAAAAACTATACTTGTAGAATTTAGGAACATCATACATATATGCAGAAAGGAATCATATAGTAACATTTATTGAAAGCACAAAAGGCATGGTAATAACAATTTAGATCTCTGATTGTGAAGTAACATATAATAGAGAGTGTAACCATACCTTCTTGATGGTACCAATGGTTTGCAGTCATTTTAGGAAAGAAATAAGGCAAATTCGTCTTCTTCAAGTTGTTTTGAAACTGATTGTTCTTATAAAGAAAGCATTATGTAAAAAGTAGCTGGCATATAAAGTTTAAAGTTTTTGGCAACAAAGGAGGAGATAGAACCGAAAATGTCTACTTGTTCAGTACTTTACAATAAAACAAAATTTAAAATATTTTAGAGACATGCATAAATGAGTTGTTGAAATCAGGAGGTCCATGGAGACAAAGATGACAGGTACCTGAATAATTGAGAGGAATGAGTATTAATAAAAGAAGAAGTTTATGAATAGCAAATAAAAGAAAGTTAGTCACATTAGTAAAAGTAAATGTAAAATTGTAGTTATTCATATTGATATGGTTGTTATATTGAGAAAGGAAGACTAATATATAGTAGGAACTTTGTTTTATTGGATATTTTAAAGATAAAATAGGAAAAGTATGGGAATATAGAAATCTTACACATTTCAGTCTATACTATTTGAGTCAGTCGCAAATGTTGACAGTACACTTTGCACATCGACAATGTAAAATGAGAAAGAAATCTAAAATTTAAAATAATTTTATATTTCTATGTAAGTAATGCAATCAAAATATAAAAGATTATATATTGATCTTATACCTTCGGCGAAAATTGAATACATCAGGGATATCTAAGTCTACATGAAACCTACTTGAAGCAGTGGAGCATAAGATAGGATCACCTATGATAGAAGAGAAGTTATGGAATATTCGGAATACAGGTAGAAAATTTTAAAAAGGTAATTAAACTGTTAGGTAAGAATACTAACCTGAAGGATATGGAATAATCCTCAAGCGTATAACAGAAGCGTGAGCGTCGTATCGAATACGACGAAGAACGACTAGTCGCACTAGTTGTTTGGTGCAGCAGAATTTAAAAAATTTTCATGCGATGAAACCACACGATCCAAGAACAATTCTCGGATCGTTTCATCTATAACCACAACAAGTATAATGCAATACCTCTTAAAGCGTGGTTGATCAAGTCTCTACGAAAAGAGACCCCCTGTCTCAAGTCCGATTGTCAGAGAAGTAGCTTGCGAGCGCGGGGATGAGTCACGTTGTCCTCGCAATCCAATGAGTTGATCCAAGCACGGTGATCTCCTGATCTCGTCGTACGAGATCGAACATCTCCTTCGTGAGTGCAGCACTCCAAGAAGACGGAGAACCGAAGAATGTCGAAGCGGCGACACGGTGGTGTAGGCGACGACGATGATCTCCTCTAGGGTTTTGGTGGACAACCACCAAGTAGAGGGGAGAGAGTTGATGTGTGTGGAGAGAAAGAGAGAAAGAGATGTGCTTCCAAAATCATTTACAAGAGAGCATGGTATGCCTCTCTATTTATAGGGTTTTAGGATCCATGGATCTCAATCCATGGGACATATAAAATTAATGGATAAGATTGATTTATGTCAATACAATGGTCAAGATTGTTGTTGGTAAAAACCAACAACTTATGATTTAATTTAAATCAAATATATTTGGCAAATCAAATATACATCAGTCCTAAAATTAAATCAATCAAATAAGGAAGCAATGACATGGAGATTGCATCTCCCATGTCAGCATGGTGTACTGCCACCAATTCCAAGTAGGACTTGGTTGCCGTACACATGTTTCCATGTGGAGGCAATCTCATGAGATTTCATGAGATTGCTTATCTCCATGTATTTCTCCTTTATTTAATCTCAACAACTTTTGTTGTGATTTATTCTCCAAAATAAATCATAATTAAATTTGAGAATATTACAATCTTTCCATTGGAAATTGTGAATCACATTCACAACCCAAAACAAAATATAATTTACATTTTCAATTAATTAAACAATGTGTATCCAATACACATTAATAATTAATCAACAAATATAAATTATAATTAGCTCTCTCTAATACATTATAAATCACATTTATAATATATTATGAATAATTGGATATTACTATCCACATTATTCTAATCCATAATAATTAAATCAAGTTTAATTATATTGGATAATTCCACATACATTATCATAATTAAATCACATTTAATTATCAACTTCTTAATGCTTAGATCTTATGGAACTATTCTTGAACCCTTCAAGAATAATGTGATTTCTCCTCAGATACTTGAAGATAAGGACAAGGCGATTGTATTGTTCCACGTATAGTGACTTGGATATTGAGATCACATCTCAAATCCAGATCCCATGGACCTCTCAAAGATGCTTGATTAAATCAAGGCCGTAAACCTAATATTCTCATTGCATCTGAATCTCATTCAGATCAATGTCCAATACATGGACTAAGATTAGGTTAGTTCTCTACTGAGAGCAGTCACTAAAATCCAGACATGTTTCATCACTCCCTCGAAATAGAAGCGTCATGGTTATACAATCGTTTATGATTAAATCACCCTCAGGTATTCCCAATACCTATACATCCTGCATACTGGAAGACTTATGATCATCTTGAAGATATAGGTCATTTTTACACTGTCATCTTCCTGGTTTGATCACTAAGTTTCTCAATCTTGGTCCTTGAGATTTGGTACAGATCATATGCTTTCATAAAGCATATATCTTACCTTCAAATCATGTCATGCTTCTAAAGCATGACGACCATGCATGGAATTTGATCGGTCCCAATACCTCATGAGTGAGCTCATGTCTCCCAGTTCATAAGTGAACATGTATGATCCCTTTGAGAGATCATGTTACTCATATGCCCTTACATGTACACCAGCTCGCCGATGTATAGACCTTGGTTAGGTCATCAACCTATTGGTCTGCCAAATGTACACACTCAGACATATAGCAATACATTTGTCTCTGGTCAGAGGATGTTTGCCTATGATGTGACAGTATTCATCATAGGTCTTTGGTTATCTCGATCTCGTTAAGTCAACCCATTGACTCAACTAATGTGATACCTCTGAATCACTATTCCTATGCAGAGGACCTGCATCAAGAGGTCGATCAGATATCAGCCTAATGAGAAAGGATTGCCATCTCCTACTCAGGCTGGAGATCATCACTTGACAATCATTTGATGATGCTTGATGAGTCATCTATCTAACTCCTTAGATATTCATCCAAGCATTAGCCTTTACGATTCAATCAATGAATCAACAGCTGTATGATTGTCAAGTAGGCCATGGTACATAACCCTTATTGTACAGAGGGACCTTATAGTGCATTCATTCAATCAATCTCAGAAAGGGAGTGAAACACAATCAATAACTTTTTTTGATAATCATTTATTACAACAACATTTATTGTAGGAATGGTTCGCCTCGGGCTCACATTGCTAACAATCTCCCACTAGCCCTCAGAACCATTCAGGAACAATCCTTAAATCCATATTCATTACATGTTGGTCGAAAACATTCTGTGTCATAGGTTTGGTAAGAGGATCAACAACGTTGTCGGTAGAGGCCACCCTGGTGATGATGATGCCACCACGCTTTTGAATTTCCCAAATGATGTGGTATTTCCTTTCCACGTGCTTGCTCTTCTGATGCCATCTGGGTTCCTTCACCTAGGCAATGGCTCCCGTGTTATCACAGAATAGCGGGATGGGAGTATCAGAGGAAACTACGCCAAGCTCCAGGATGAACTTGCGCAACCACACCGCCTCCTTTACAGCATCCGATGCGGCAATGTACTCGGCTTCTGTTGTTGAATATGTTGTAGTGTCCTGCTTCTTGCTTCTTCAGCTCACAACACCACCATTCAACAGGAATACAAACCCTGATGTCGACTTTCGATCATCAATATCCAATTAGAAGTCAAAATCTATATATCCCAAGACTTGGAGATCACAATCTCCATTGACAAAGATGTAATCTTGTGTCCGTCTCAGATATTTGAATATGTTCTTTACTGCATTCCAGTGTTGTTATCCATGGCAGGATTGGTAATGACTTACCACTCCCACTGCATGGCAGATATCTGGCCTAGTACACATCATGCCATACATTAAGCTTCCTACATCTGATGCATAAAGGCATCCAGCCATGGCTTTCTTTTCCTCAACAGTTTGAGTAGCCATTCCTTTACATGTGGATACCATGTCTTAAGGGTAGGAATCCTTTCTTGAAACTATCCATACAGAATCGTTCAAGAATCTTCTTAATGTATCCATGTTGTGACAATCCCAATATCCTCTTCTCTCGGTTTCTGAACAAATTCAGACCCAAGATTTAAGAGGCTTCTCCAAGATCTTTCATCTCAAAGGTATGGGATAGCCAAATCTTCACACTGGTCATCATCCATGTATCATTCCCAATGATAAGGATGTCATCTACATAAAGCATGATGAACACAATGGCGCTCCCACTAAGCTTCTTGTACACACAAGGTTCATCAGGATTCTGCAAAAAATCATAACTCTTTATGGTTTCATCAAATATGATGTTCCAGTTACGAGAAGCTTGCTTGAGCCCATAGATGGATTTCTTCAGCTTGCATACTTTGCCATCCTCAGTTATGAAGCCCTGGGGCTACTCCATATAGATATCTTCCTCAAGGTATCCATTGAGGAAAGCCTTCTTGACGTCCATCTTCCAGATGTCGTAGTTAAGATATGCAGCTATAGCTAGCAATGTCCTGATGGATTTAAGCACAGCCACCGGAGAGAATGTCTCATCGTAGTCGATGCCTTCTCTCTGTGTGTAGCCCTTGGCTACGAGCCGTGCCTTGAAAGTCTCTACTTTCCCATCAGGTCCCCTCTTTCTCTTGAAGATCCATTTACACCCAATGGGTTTTACCCCTTTATGTGGATCCTCTAGGGTCCATACACCATTCTTATGCATGGAGTCTATTTCTGACTTCATTGCTAACATTCATCTATCCATGTCATGATCCGCGAGTGCTTCATCAAATGAAGTAGGATCATTGTCAGTCTCACTTGACACATGGAATCCATACCTTTCAGGTGGTGCAACCACCCTCAAACTCCTTCGAAGAGGTATGGGTTTTTCATCTTTATTTATCTCTCCAGTTTCTGGTTCAGGAAGCACAGAGCCCTCAGGGGATTCAATGAGTTCTTTTACTTCATATTTATCTTGACCTTTAAGGAAATCATTCTCCAGAAATCTTACATCTCTAGAAATAAAAACCTTTTGTGTCTCAGGGTCATAGATTTGGTATCCAATACCATCTCTAACATACGCAATGAAGTAACACTCACGAGAGCGGGATTCTAAGCTTACTTGCGTCCACGTTCTTCGCATGAACCAAGCAACCCCAAACCCTCAAGTGATTAACACTAGGTTTGGTTCCATACCAGAGCTCATGAGGAGTCTTAGGTACAAATTTTCTAGGAATCTTATTCAGGATATATATATTGTAGTCTCTACTGCATATCCCCAGAAACTAAGTGATAAATGTGCTTTGCTCATCATTGAACGAACCATATCCATGATGGTCCTATTGCGTCTTTCAGCAACATCATTAAGTTGGGGAGTTTCAGGAGGAGTGAGGTTGGAGACAATTCCATTCTCTTTAAGATATTCCTTGAATTCGTCTTAGAGGTACTCGCCACCTCGATCTGATCGAATCCGTTTAATCTTCCTATCGGTTTGGTTCTCAACCAAAGCCTTTAATTCATTGAACTTTTCAAAGGTTTCAGATTTATGACGTAATAGGAAGACAAACTCGTATCGTGAATGGTCATCAATAAACATCAAGTAATATCGATATCCATTTCGAGTCGCGGTACTGAAGGGACCGCATACATCAGTATGTATTAGGTCAATAATACCTTCGCATCTTGTATCCTTGTTACAGAAAGGCATCCTAGTCATTTTACCTTGAATGCAATTCTTGCAAGTAGGTAAAGATTGAACCTGTAGAAAATCTAAAGGTCCATCCTTTATTAATCTATTGATCTTATCAACAGATAAATGACCAAGCCTTTGATGCCAAATCTCATTCGAAAGATTTTCATCATCCATGGATCTTTTAGGGTTTTTATTAGTGGATGTAACATTCATAACACATTTATCAATGCAAAATTCAGAGAGTCCTCCAGAAGTCAAAATGCCATCCGCAATATATTTATCATAACGATTTATGACTAATTTATTACAGAATAGGAACGAATATCCACTTCTAACTAGCAGAGATACAGATATTAAATTCCTTCTGACTTTAGGTACATAGAGACACTCTTTAAGTACTAGGGCTCTTCCACTAGATAGTGATAGTCGGCAAGTCCTGACGGCGACTGCTGCAACACTTGCATCTGATCCCATCTGGATGATTATCTCCCCTTCTTTAAAATTTCTAGTTTCCTGAAACAAATGCAACAAATTGCATACATGAACAGAAGCACCAGAATCAACAACCCAACTTCCTTCTCATCCAACGAGAAAATTGGTTTCAAATGATAAAAGTATATTTCATACCTGCTGGGGCTTTACCTTTGTTGACCGACTTCAGTGCCCCGGCTTCTTGTAGTGGTGACAGACGTCGGTTTTCTTCGACGCCATTAGAGTGGATGCATTGGAAGATGAGACAACACCTTGTCCCTTCTTATTTCTCTTCTAGGTCGGGCCCTTCCGAGAACCTTGTTTATGACCGTGCTTCCCTCTGACCTGTGCAACCATTGCACTGCCAGCGGGACCATTTTTCTTCATTACGTCTTCTTTAGACTTTAATGCAGCAAGAAGCCCAACGTTTGTCAATTCCAGCTTGTTCATATGGAATGAAACCATAAAGTTATTGAAATACTTGGGCAATGACAACAAAATGAAATCAGATTGCATGTCTGCATCCATGGTTGCCGAAAGAGTCTCCAACTCCGACAAGTATCCAAACATTTTGAGTACATGTTCACAGACCGAAGTTCCTTCCTACATCTTGCAACGAACGAGTTCTTTCATAACGTTGTACCGCTGGGTGCGGTTAATGTCACCAAACATATCTTTCAGATTCTACATTATCTCCTGGCAAGTACTCATCTCCACATGTTGTTTTTGAAGAACATTGGAGAGAGAACACAAGATGTAGCATCTAGCCAAGACATGATCTTCACCATACTTGTCATTGTATGCTTTCTCTTCCTTTTATTTAGGGTTTTCATGCTTGTCTTCTGAGAGCACATAACTTATGCGCTCAGCCGAGAGAACAAGCTCCAAATTACGGATCCAATCCGAGTAATTCGGTCCGGTCAACTGGTTGACCTCCAGAAGCCTGCTTAGTGGGTTCATGGACTGCATTTTCTGAAATTAAGAATGCACTATATTAGAACATATTATCATATATTCAAATTTATGATATTTGATTAAGGTTTTTAAATAAAATTATTCTTGCATTGTCAACTTTGAAAGTTCATTCCCTTAATCACTTTCAAATTAAGAGATATACTTACCGCTATATCTCAAGCGAGAACTGTGATCTCCTCTTTATCTTTGTTACATCCCAATAATATGAGAATCTGCAACTCCAATAAAGAGAAGCGGGAACACATTCCGCCTTGCAAGTCCAACTTGCATTTCCCAATTCGGTCTTTAATACCCGGGCCCACCACCCCTAAGGTGATGTTGACCCGTCATTAATTGAACCAACCGTCAACAGGAATAGAACTCGCTATGCGCAATCCAATATCGCCCCAATAATATGAGGATCAGATATTGGGGTCACTACGCATATGGCCTTACTCTTTCGAGAAGCAAAAAGCCCGATCCAGATGCGCTTGCATATAGGAGATGTCACTTCGTACAGGCGTCTCCTATATACAACCCCTGATGACGGAAACCCTTCGCCTTGACGGGAGACCATGGATGTCACTTATGTGATCCTCCACCTCTTATTCAAATTTTAATTAATTATCATGAATCACATTCATATAATTAATTCTTCCATGGGAATCAACAACTCTATTCATAATAGAGTATTTTAATTGGACATAATTAATTCAATCATATTAAATTAATTATCAATCCAATTCAATCAATCAAACTTGATTGTTTTACTTGAATATATATGGTATTATTCTCAAAGTACGTATTAATTCGAATTTTAATAATTAGAAAATACATCTTGATCTCTTCGGCATTATCAAGTCCCTACCCGCTGTCATGTCCAGTACCGGCGAGAGTGGGACGGACCACATACATTGCATCCCGCTACCCCAGCGATCT
The DNA here is from genome assembly GCA_037367405.1 of Ottelia alismoides. Classification (NCBI taxonomy): domain Eukaryota; kingdom Viridiplantae; phylum Streptophyta; class Magnoliopsida; order Alismatales; family Hydrocharitaceae; genus Ottelia; species Ottelia alismoides. The sequence continues at coordinate 1,910,946 of JAZKJV010011346.1, read as the reverse complement.
CCGACTAGACACCATATCCGCCTCGAGAAAGGATAATGCCAAATAGATCAATTTGTACTTGAGATGATCATCGGTTCTTCAACCGAAATTATACCATATAATAATAATCAAAATATTTTTTTATTATAAGGAAATTTGCTAAACAAATTCCCAATCCTATTCAAGCAAGGAGTTTGATGATTGTGTTTCCAATTATGATCTAGATCAAATCTAATCAATTTATTGGTCGAGGCCAAGTCAATTAAGGAAATAATCATCTTCCAATATTTTTCAAATATTTTACATATTATTTCTTGAAATTAACTATTAATTTCATTAATTGACAATCACATGGTTCTTGATTAGGACTGTAATTTCAGCAGTGACCCGTACTTACTAAAATTAACATATCTCAATCAATTTAAATCCAAATTAGACAAAATCAATTTTTAAAGATTGCTAATTTGATTTAAAACATAACCTAAGTGATATTTCACGCATTTAAAGGCAGATCATAACAGTAATTAACTCATTAATCATGTTAAGATTTGCAGTTCCCGCAACAGTGCATACATGTTCATTAAAACAACCATACCTCGAGCAAACGGAATCCAAATTACGTAAACTCAGATCCTATGGTTTCCTTATTTAATGGGGAACAAAATCTAAGTGATTAATTCGTGTTTAAACAATTTAAACAGGGCCGAATTTATTCACTAAGCAGAAGTGCGAAAATCAAATGCGACAAAAAACTTTCGCAACCTCTACGAACCCAAGTCGTCCTAGGTTTGCATATCGTATCCAATACCTTCGACCTAAGGATATGATACCACTTGAAGGATATGGAATAATCCTCAAGCGCATCACGGAAGCATGAGCATCGTATCGAATACGACGAAGAACGACTAGTCGCACTAGTTGTTTGGTGCAGCGGAATTTAAAAACTTTTCATGCGATGAAACCACATGATCCAAGAACGATTCTTGGATCGTTTCATCTATAACCACAACAAGTATAATGCAATACCTCTTGAAGCATGGTTGATCAAGTCTCTACGAAAAGAGACCTCCTTTCTCAAGTCTGATCGTCAGAGAAGTAGCTTGCGAGCGCGGGGAAGAGTCACGTTGTCCTCGCAATCCAACGAGTTGATCCAAGCACGGTGATATCCTGATCTTGTCGTACGACATCGAACGTCTCCTTCGTGAGTGCAGCACTCCAAGAAGACGGAGAACCAAAGAACGTCGAAGCGGCGGCGCGGTGGTGTAGGCGACGACGATGATCTCCCCTAGGGTTCTGGTGGACGGCCACCAAATAGAGGGAGAGAGAGTTGGCGTGTGTGGAGAGAAAGAGAGAGAGAGAGAGAGAGAGAGAGATGTGCATCCAAAAGCATGTACAAGAGAGCATGGTATGCCTCTCTATTTATAGGGTTTTAGGATCCATGGGTCTCAATCAATGGGACATATAAAATCAATGGATGAGATTGATTTATGTCAATCCAATGGTCAACATTGTTGTTGGTAAAATCAATAACTTATGATTTAATTTAAATCAAATTTATTTGACAAATCAAATATACATCAATCCGAAAATTAAATCAATCAGATAAGGAAGCAATGACATGGAGATTGCATCTCCCATGTCAGCATTGTGGACGACCACCAATTCCAAGTAGGACTTGGTAGCCGTACACATGTTTCCATGTGAAGGCAATCTCATGAGATTTCATAGATTGCATATCTCCATGTATTTCTCCTTTATTTAATCTCAACAACTTTTGTTGTGATTTATTCTCCAAAATAATTCATAATTGATTTTGAGAATATTGCAATCTTGCCATTTGAAAATTGTGAATCACATTCACAACCCAAAATAAAGTGTAATTTATATTTTCAATTAATTAAACAATGTGTATCCAATACACACTAATAATTAATCAACAAATATGAATTTCAATTAGCTCTATCTAATACATTATAAATCACATTTATAATATATTATGAATAATTGGATATTACTATCCACATTATTCTTATCCATAATAATTAAATCACATTTAATTATATTGGATAATTACACATACATTATGATAATTAAATCACATTTAATTATCAACTTCTTAATGCTTAGATCTTATGGAACTATTCTTGAACCCTTCAACAATAATGCGATTTCTCCTCAGATACTTGGAGATAAGGACAGGGCAATTGTATTGTTCCACGTATAGTGACTTGGATATTGAGATCACATCTCAAATCCAGATCCCATGGACCTCTCATAGATGCTTGATTAAATCGAGGCCGTAAACCTAATCTTCTCATTGCATCTGAATCTCATTCAGATCAATGTCCAATACATGGACCAAGATTAGATTACTTCTCTACTGAGAGTAGTCACTAAAATCTAGACCTATTTTATCACTCCCTCGAAATGGAAGCGTCATGGTTATACAATCGTTTATGATCAAATGACCCTCAGGTATTGCCAATACCTATACATCATGCATACTGGAAGACTTAAGATCATCTTGAAGATATAGATCACTTTTATAATGTCATCTTCATGGTTTGATCACTAAGTTTCTCAATCTTAGTCCTTGGGATTTGGTATAGATCATATGCTTTCATAAAGCATATATCTTACCTTCAAATTCATGTCATACTTCCAAAGCACGACGACCAAGCACGGAATTTGATCAATCCCAATACCTCATGAGTGAGCTCATGTCTCCCGGTTCACAAGTGAACCTGTATGATCCCTTCGAGAGATCGTGTTACTCATATGTCCTTACATGCACACCAGCTCGCCGGTGTATATACCTTGGTTAGGTCATCAACCTATTGGTCTACCAAATGTATACACTCAAACATATAGCAATACATCTGTCTCTGGTCAGAGGATGTTTGCCTATGATGTGACAGTATTCATCATTGGTCTTTGGTTATCTCGATCTCATTAATTCAACCCATTGACTCGACTAATCTGATACCTTTGAATCACTATTCCCATGTAGAGGACCTGCATCAAGAGGTCGATCTGATATCAACCTAATGAGAAAGGATTGCCATCTCCTACTCAGGCTGGAGATCATCACTGGACAATCATTTGATGATGCTTGATGAGTCCTCTATCTAACTCCTTAGATATTCATCCAAGCATCAGCCTTTATGATTCAATCAATGAATCAACGGCTGTATGATTATCAAGTTGGCCATGGTACATAACCCTTATTGTATAGAGGGACCTTATAGTGCATTCATTCAATCAATCTCAGAAAGGGAGTGAAACATAACCAATAACTTTTATTGATAAATCATTTATTACAATAACATTTATTGTAGGAATGGTTCACCTCGGGCTCACATTTCTATCATAACCAAGGTAATATTTTACACTCAAGCTTGTGAAAATGATGACATTTTTTTTCTCTATCACGACGGAGACTTGATGGAAAAGTTTCTGCTATTTTTCCCTACAAAGTAACGGGCAGTATTTTGTTGCTATTTATTTCAAAATAGATACGTTAATTGAGTTGTTGTATGTAAAAAGTTAGGTATTTCAAAAAAAATTTAAATAATCATAAAATTTTTAGAATATATAATATAACCTATTGTTTTGGATTTGTATATTTTGTTTCACAAGAGTACCTTCCTCGTAGTAAGTTCTTCTAGCGTTGTTATTTGGAAGAAGCCAACCAATTATATCTAAAAAAATAGTATAAGTTAATAATATTAATGCTAGAAAAAAATAATGTGAAAGACAAATATTTATTTTATATTATATTAGTTAAGAGAAATAGTATACATACCAATGATATATGTAATGTAGAAGATAGGTGTGGTGACATCTTCAAAATCAACAAAGAAGAACTTATATCGTGGGATCGACATATCTATCTCCATATGATGAATAATATAAGTTATATCTGTAAACAATAAAATGAGTTCATTTGGCACAATTCTTAATGATGTTTTGTTTAGATGTGTACTGCAGTCAACAATGGTGTAGATTTCTCCTTCATGCAGACTATGTCCAAAACAAAATACTTTGTTTAATTAAATTAGACCTTCAATAGGTGTTTCCTACATGAGATAAAATATTTCAGATTGAGTAGACAAGAAATTTTGAAATTGTAAAGTAGGTAATAAATGAAATTCAAGTATAAGAAGTTATTAATAGTATCATCTAATATATATATATATATGTTAAGGATAACCTTTACATAGATAGCAAGAAAACTTCACGAGATGGATTGTTGAGGTAACCTAAGCTTGACGAATCCCACAAACGAATGATTCTGATTTTGACTGTATATATTTCGTCCACATTTCTCAATTCAGAAATATATGAATATTTCATTGTAAGGAAGTGCCTAATATATTTAGTATGAGTTGAGAATAAAAACAGAAGAAAGAATTTTCTATTAAGAATCAAGAAAAGTATAAATAAACTTAGACATTATCAAGAGAAAATCCTTGGGTTTGAACAGAAATATGTATACATTAATGTAAAAGAAAACATACCTGGAAGACGTATGAAAATGCAGCAAGGGCCTATTCAGTAGAAGAAAGAAAGGTGTATGTTAGAAAGTAATGAAAGAAGTTCGCAAAACAAATCCTAAGAACAAACTGCAATAAGAATTACGAAATAATTTGAATTTATATATTTCGTAGGAATATCAAATAATTTATTTCATAGTGAAGCATGTAGATGAATAACATTGAGCGATCAGTAAGGTATACAGAAGAAGACATCAGAAACAATTTTTTTTAAAATAACAGTCAAGTTGAAAGTTGTTAAGAAAAAACTGGAAAACTTTCATAAAAGTTATATGTACATTAATATTAAAAGGAATATATATATATATCAAAAAAATATATTAAGTAGTAAAAAAGAGTATGGAGCACATAAATTTAAAATATATATCATGGGCAAGAAATATTTTAAGAAATATAAGAAGAGTAGAGAGAAAACATTATATAGATATGTATTTAAATTTTTTTATGAAGAATATCTACTTTAAATCATTGTAAGAATGTGTTCAAAACTTTCGTAACAGTTATATAAATATTTACGTTAGAAAAAATATATTTAGAAGAGATATATGAAGCACTGAAAGGCATCATGGACTATATGAACTTGAAAATCTATATTATAATAAACTCTTATTTAAAATACACTAGAACAATAGAAATTTCTTATTATCTGAATACGTGTCTGCAATTTTTTAGAAAAAATCTAACATGCAACATTGTAGAAAGAAATTTCAAGACTTTCATAACAGTTATATATACGTTCATGTAAAAAAATTGTATCTGAAAGAGATATATGAAGCTGTCAGGGGGCCCACCGATGAGCCGAAAAAAATATAAGACCCGGTGAAGGTATAAGAACAAGGGTCGTTGCGACCCGGATCTCGGTACTCGGCTCAATCAAGAAAAAGAAGGAACCACCAAATAAAGTAGAATAATCAATAAAATTCAATAGCGGTCCTCGCTATTTTATTTAACCTGGTATAGCGACCAGAGTCGAACACAAGGAGCACGGATTGGCCTTGACGGCCTACGAAGTAGTCAAAAAGAAAAATAAAATAAGCAAATGCATTTTTGGTGGAATTTTAAAGGTTTTTAATTTTTTTTGTATTTTTGAATAATAAGGAAAATATAAAACAAAGGAAAAAACCAACAAACAGATATTTTATAAAACACTCAAAATAAAGTCAAAAATCAAATAAAAATTGTTTTTATATTTTTTATCTTTTTAAGTGTTTTTGATGAATTTTTCAGAATTTTTCAATTTTTAGTTAATTTTATAAAAATCAAGAAAGGGGAAAACAATAACAATATGTACAGTCAGATTTGAAAGGCCAATTAAAAATATATAACTGGCCTATAAAAATCTGATGGTAATTTATGAAAAGTAATTACAAAAACTAAACTCCAGGAAAAGAGTTTGTATTTTTTGAATTCTATAGAATATTTTAGATTTTTTGTAAGGTTATTAGTGTTTTTTAAAATTTTTGGGTTTTATAAGTCCAAATGGCAAAAAAATTGCAAAGAAGCTTAAAAACAACAAAATAAAAAACACAATTTTTTTGGAATTTTTAAAGGAATTTTTATATTTTTCTTTGATTTTCTAACTCAGACAGTGATAAAAATCAATGTTTTTGAATTTTTAAAAATAACAAAAAGCCTCGAAAATTTTCCAAAAATATAGGGAAATTTTTACACAATGGCAGGAGCCATGTCCAAATTTCACCTAATTTGGAGTTCAATTGATATTTTATTTAATAAAAACAAGGCATACAGCAAGCAAGGACCTAAGTGCAAGAAAACGTATTTTCAGGGCCAAAATATAACACGTGCGAAAACCTTAGGGTTTAAGTTGTAAATTTCGCAGATAATCAGCACATGTCCAAATTAATTCACGCACAGGGGTATAACTACAAATATGGAAACTAAAACTTCATTTCATAACATAACAGAAAACCCAAGCCCATACATGCAATTTATCCAAAATATCATGTGTCGAAGCACGTGTCTCACACAGGCAGGGACGAAAATGCAAATAAAATAAACATAAGGTCCCATATGCAAATTATCCTAATTAAAAACAACACACTAAAATATTTACAGGTTTATTCTATAAATGCTAAAAGAGAAGGGGCCTAAGTGAAATTACCCCTATTATTAACGATCGACAGCTGGAGGCACGCCACGTGGAGATCAGACGGTGGAGAAGCGTGTACGCCTCTTCGCTGGATCGACGCTCCCGATCTGATCCTCAGATGGATCAACGGCTGGGGCCTCTCGCAGATGGACGACGACGATTTAAACTGGCGAAGGAGGCTTAATCGGACGGTAACTGGAGGTCCTCCAAGAACTCTTCGCCGGTGATCTTTGCCGGCCCAATACGCACGGTGGAGAGGTCCTCCGGTGTTGCTGAGATGTGGAGAAGAAAGCCTACACTGGTCCGCAGTTGGTGGAATGCTCCGATGAGGCTGAGGAGCTCTGAAGAGCTCTGACGATGAAGGTGGCTCGGAGCTATTGTGCTCGAATGACTTGACCTCCAGATGAGGTCGATTCGACTTGCAAGCTGCACAGAACGATAGCTGGGTCGAGGGCAAAGTGCCTCGACCTGTCAGCGGGTGAAGAAGGTGTTTTGGTGAAGCGGAGCGTCGGCCTCCGACGAAGCGACGGTGGAGGAGGGCGCGGAACCTGCTCCGGGGCGAGTCAGGGTGAATGGAAGGGTGGAACAGGTGGAGGGAAGTCTGACGGAGGTGATAGGTTGGTCGGAAGGGCGAATGGGTGATCGGAGCTAAGTGAATCGGCCGGCGGCGCAAATTGGGGGAAATCCGATATTAAGCGAACCTAGAAGTTATCTACGTTATCTGGTGATGGAGGGAATCTGTGCTGGAGGTCGGGGACCTCCGGGGGTCTTCACCTCGATGGGTCGACGGTCTAGAGGCTCTAGCTCACCTCGCGGTAGAGCACGGCGGTGTAGCCGCCGGATCAGTGGTTCCCGGCTTCTCGTGCCTTGCTTCGACCCTTTCTCGCACGGCTGTCACTCAGGTGAGGGAGAGGAGCTCACTGGCGACAAGGCGGAAGGCCAAAGATGGCGTGAAATGTCGGCCAGAGGTGAGGCTTTATAGTTCTAGGGGTCCGGCAAGATGGAGGTCGGGCACGAGAATCGGAGCTCGGATCCCTAGGCAAATCCCCGAGCGAGGGTTAGTGATGAATCAAGAGTAATCAGAGCCCAGGGTTTAAGGATATGGATGGCGGATCTGGTTGGGAAAAATATGAGAAATCGGGTCAAAAACCCGATCCTCTTGGAAGGTGGTCCTGGGGGATTGTTGACCGGGGGTCAACAATACCCCGTAGACCAATGGAATAATTCCATTAGAAATGATTATGAAAAATCAAAATAAAATAGATAATGACCTTATTTTAAAATATTTACAAATAAAATATATATATTTATTTTCAAAGAATATTTTAGTGATTTTTATTTATTTTTTTGAAATATAAATTATCTATTTACATTATATTATTATTATATATAGGTATATTTACATATGTATTTTTGATTTTTTTAGTTGTTTATTTTTATACAATTATTCCAATTTTATATTTTATTTATTTATAACATAAAATTTGGAATGAAAATATTTTTTTGGATTTTTATTAATTATTTACACTGGTAAAGTAAATACTTCTTTTATTTATAGATATATGGTATATTTACGCTGATGAGAGAGAAAGTATTTATTTTTATTTTTAATTTATTTTTCCCATTTTTATTTTATTTTTATAAAATATACACATTAAAAAAACCTATCTTTATTTTTGTTTTATTTTAATAAAATAAAATATGTACATGAAGGAGTATTTTATTGGGAATGGCCCTATCTCTCTCTACTTTGGTTCTTTTGCGGTCAGGCCAATGCTTGGCCCTCCCTTGGGTTCGGGTCACTCGATATTTATTCTAAATATCTCCTTCTTTTTCTTTGTCTCTTTATTCTTTTATTTTTTTGCATAAAAACATGCTAATTATTAATATTTACACAATGCATGCATTTTGCTAAATTATTCTATTTACACATATATACATGGTGTTTTGCAAAGGTTTTGTAGCTAAAATAAAAGAATAAAGAGTGATGAATGGGGATTCATCACCCCCTATACTTAACTTTGCTAGTCCCTTAGCAAACACTTATTTGAAAAAGAAGTGAAAATGAAAAGAAAAAGAAAAAGAAGGGGGGAAATGCATGGATCAATGCTGATTATTAAACTTGCCTTCATTAAATTGAAGTATGGAGCTCGGTCAGATCTTTGGTTTATTAATGTGTCGGAACCTTATTTGGACTTAGGTTTAAAACTTAACAGCCTCCAAGATCCGCTAATCTATAGTCAAGACTCCTCAATAATCCAGATCAGAACAAGTCTACATACACAAACCCGGAATACCATGAATCTTTCCCTGTACAGTGTATGTGAGGTATAGCTCTCCACCTCAAAAGTAGCAAAATGACAACCCTCCCCAACAAGGTAACTCTATGACCCTAGTCTGGCCACTCTTTCCTCGAGGAGCAGGGTATTCCCTTCTAAGTTCAATTTCAACCGGCTCATGAAGAGGGGGAAGAAGAGAATGGACCATGGCCAGTGTAGCCATGTATCCCTGGGAGCTTAACCAGTGTAGCTAAGTCTCCCTGCTGCAAGCTACATAAGATGGAACATGAGTCTCAAGCTTTACTTATTGCACTATATACACTCCGATGGGATTATCATTTTCTATCAGACCCACCACTTTTTTGGAGTTATTCTTTTCTTTTTGCATTTTTTTGATGTGCATCTGTACAACATATCTACAAAGTGCAACATATATACATAACGAGTTCTTCCTCTTGAGCCAGTAGACTATCCCTCTTTTGAAGCATTATTGCAACCCACAACTCCTGTCGTTAGACCTCATGGCAACCAGACCAAGTTGAGACGCACTTCCTTCACTATAAGAAGAAGAGAGGTTCCGCCTAGAAGTACTACCCTCATATGCTACCCCATGTCAAGGAAGACTGCCTCCTCACCACCTCATATGTAGAGAGCTCAGTGTAAAGTGCGGGTCCAAGTCAAGCCATTGTCTATATGAGTCATGTGTGTGTTGTTAAGTGCTCTACTTAGGCTCATCGAGATGACATATGATCATAGCCTAGTGGACTCAAAGAATTAAGTCACCATGGATCTGAAAAGTCTCAACCCTAAGCCCTATAAGGTTCCTCTTATAATTAGGTGGATTAAGATCTTAACCAAGCTCCATTTTCAATTTAATTCTAGGCTAGTTTAAATGTCAACTATGATCCAAGAAAAACTATACAAATATTTATAAAGATGCTATTTACAAAATATCTACACATGTACAAAATTTTTGAAAAATGTTTTGAAAACATTGATGTATGCATGAATGCAAGTTTTGCAAAATATGTACACAAATTTACACATGGTTTTTGCAAATTTTTTATTTTCAAAACATTTTACAAAAATTTTGTACTATATACATAATTTTGATATGAAAATATTTACAAGCTATTTACACAAAAGATTTTTACAAACATTTTACAAAAATAATTTCTACAACTAGCTATGTTTGTGCAATAAAAGAATTTCATTTACAAGGAAAATTTTTAATTTTTATAGATTTTGGGATTTAGCCATTTTTATTTATTAACACACTCACACAAAGTACAAGTTATGGCTAAAGTATATATGGAATATATACACACCCCCATATACGTAGCTCGAACGATGTCCTCAGAGTCAAGAGCGATGAAGAAGACATAACTCATGCTTAGTATAGGGAAGTGAAAAGGAAGGCTATATACAAAGACGAATGAAAGAATATAAATGCAAGAGGATCTCGGGGTTTTCCCCCTATACTTAGGATAATCCTAAGCATAGCAGGTTGTACACAAAGGGAAATCCGAGTGAGAATGTACAGGGTCTACCTCCCCTATACTTAGTGTAAAATATCCCTAAGTATAGGTAGCAAGACAGAGGTAGAAAAACATGAAGAAAGTCAAAAAATATAAACAAGATGGAGGGGCATCACTCCACCTATACTTAAGGTGAAAAATCCTTAAGTATAGGCAACGACAGAAGTGATGAAACGGAACGAAAGGAACAACTCAGTGTTTCCACCCCCCTATACTTAGGATGAGGTATATCATAAGTATAGCAAAGATAATCCTAAGCGAGACCTGGGGTGAAAATAAACACGGAAGAGAGAAAGATCAAATCACAACAAAACACGTATATACAAAAGGGTACAATGTTGAGGTGCCTCTCAACAAGCGCTAGGTTTTACGCCCCTAGCTGGGCGCAAAGGCTAGGACAAAGCTGTCTTAAGGTTCGGGATGGCATCTGTAAGGCGAATGTCGTACTGTCGTCGCAGTCTCGGTATGAGAACAATGACGAAATCAAAAGTGTAAAGAAAGAGACCCAACTATGCAGTCAGGCAGGTGTCTACTACCGGCCAATGATATGGGAAGATGTGATCGGGATCCGGTAGCACAAAAGAAATCGTCGACAAAGGATCAGACTGGAGTGGAAGTTTAGGGCCGAGGAAATCAAACGTGGATAAGGATGGATCACTCGTAGAATCCTCCACGTCGATCAGTGTCTCAAAGAGGTATGGAAAATGAAGATCAGGAGACTCTCTAAGAAGACTGATATCCGATGCATATAATAAAGATAGATCGGGCAGATCATCGAATATCTCCAAGATCGGCTCATCCTCGCAAGGGTCGTCGAGGTGAGAAGATTCAGAATCAGAAGTATCAGAAGACTCAGTTTCGTGATCCGCCAGATCAGATACACTCTCAGAAGGTGAAACCGAATACACATCGTGTGTGGCATCCTCCCGTAGATAACCCTCAGGGAGGAATGCAAGATCATCGGTGAGAAATAGAGGATCAGGATCTATCTGGGCATTTGCGCTGTTGTCAAGCACCCACTCTGTGCACCATGCTGCATCATCATCTGAAGTATGGCACTCTACAATCTGCAAGCAGGAGAAGGTACTGGTCAACACCGCGGAGGTTCGCACTGTGTCTGCGGCTGATCCTCGCTCTGCGGCAATGCTGGCTGCCATCTGGTCCTCAGCAAGTGTATTTGTGTCATCAAAGTGGATGAAAAAAGGTTCGAATATGGGACTAGCTATGTATGGTCTCTCATAGTGGTATCCCATATCGAGTTGTGGCTGCTGGGCTAACTCATGGTGTCTATCTGACTCCGAGAAGTGTCTCTGCAGAAAAGATGATGACTCCACCGGGACTAGAATCTGGACTGGCTGGATCGATGGCTGCCGTAGCGGGGGCTCCTATGTATCCTGGAGTATCATAAGATCTGATATCCAAGAATCGTCGATTGAAAACTCCAAGGGTTACTCGAACTCTAGCTGGAAAAACAACTGGAACTCGAGTAGACTCCAGGTCAAAACCTCCACTGTAGCAGTCATCTCCTCTGTAGTCTGTGGTGCTGCAGAATCCAAGTCCTCGGGCTGGTTAATAAAAACTGTATCCTCATGTCGTGCGACACACCCCACTGGTGTTGCAACATCCTCATGTGCTGTCCCGAGAACGGTATCTCGTAAAGATGGTCTCTGTGAAAGTAACCTAGAGATGGTATCTAGTATGTCAATGTCAAAACTGTGGCGTGAACCGCCACATGAGGTAATCACTAGTGCTATCTGCTCCGTGGTCATCCCCCGCATGGAGATCTCAATAATGTCAGTCAGTGAAAGTCTATGCTCGGGAAATCTCCTCAAGAGGTCAAGGAACCTCGGCCATGCCTCATACAGTGGCTCCTGGGGGTTTACTGAAAAGTTTGTAATCAATGACCGCATTATCTCTGCTCTACGCTGGGGAATGTATCTCTGTAGAAACTCTCGGCGTAGCTCTCCCCACGTAGCGAATCTCCTTCCCAATCGTCGATACCATCGCATGGCTCTATCCTGAAGTGTTAATGGGAAGGTCTTCAGCATCATCTCCTCTGCAGTAATGTCTGAATAAAGCTGTGTCCTGCAAAACTCCTCGAAGTCGTACAAGTGAAGATAGGGCTCCTCATGCACCTCTCTTGAAAATGTCAGCAGACTCTGAATAAGCTCCAAATCCAGAATGAATGGACCTAGTGTAGAAGCTGACTGAGTTCCCTAGCCTATCTGCTCATCCACCAATCTGTCATAGGAGGCATCTGATATTGGCATCTGCTCTCTCTGATCAGCAACGGAGTGCACTCTCAACTTAGCAATGGCATCGTCTGGGGCTCGCATCTGCTCCATCTGATCTCCACGGACGTCTAGTGCGGCATGCCTAGTGTAATGAAAGGGATGGGAGGGAGGGAACTGGAGGTTGGTCGGAGATCCGACCTCCCTCGAAGATGTACTGGACTGATGGTCAGAAGATGGAGAAGCTGCAAGAGTCGATAAGAAGTGAGCAGGGTCCATCATCCAGGGATAGAGGAGAGGAAGAAATAGAAGACTGATGGGAGGGTGGGAGGGAGAAACATAGATGAAAATATGGAGAAGATAGATGGGAATAAGGCAGAAGGGATCTGGAAACACACAAGATGAGAAAGCAAACCTCTGATTCACCTACGCACACTGAGCTGAAGACCGCAAGGGATCGGTCAATTATCTTGTCAATTTTATTTAGGTGATCAAGTCAGTCTTTCAGAGCGATTACATGAGCTGATAGGAATTCAATATTCTCAACCGACTATCCCGAATAAAAGGCCAGTAGTCAGTCAAGAAATCGGATATGGCTCTAGCCTAGGATGCGGGTCACTCTCGCTCATCCAAATCAAACAAGGAGGGGGTTGCTCTCCCCAAGATAGATTTTTAAATGAGGTATCTTTTAGGTTAAGTGTGATTAGCAGTCCCTGATTTTATTGTTTTTCTTTTTATATATTTTTCAAAAATCATCTAACGAATTTTCCGATTTCCTTTTATTCCTAAGTCAAGAAAAAATGGGGGAGGAAAAACGGAAAAGCCGATGCGCGGCAAAATAAATGATGCATGCACGAGATAGAAGGCGTACATGACTCCAGTAGTCTACATGCAATTATGATCCACGCATAAATTTAAACTACCTATATGGATGCAATGCGAGAATCGTCCTAAGCAAAAATTTCTATTATCGTGAAGCACGTGTTTATTTGTCTAGATCCAATCACGTTCTATGGGAACAGATATTCTATTAAGGCTTTGGACCTAATTCTACCTGGCTCAACGAAAATAAAAACCTATGTCTAGGGGCTCAAGCACAGAAATCCACGTGAAATCAAAGAAAAGAAAAATGAGAGAAAAACCAAAACAGCGGTGGGGTCACCCGAGCACACCGGTGCTTGGAGAAAAAGACCCCGCAAAGTCCATAAGCCTGAGAGTCCGGGTACCTGTATAATTACAATAATCCAAATACATCTAAAAATAAACTATCTTAATTCCTCTCCTCTCTCGCTCAACCTCTCGCTCTCTCCTGCGACTCCGTACAGAAAGGAGCCGCCTCCAGCTTCCGCGTTGCTTCGACTCTCTGAAGAAAGTCGCCTCGGTCCTCGGGCCCTCGCAAGAAATCAAACAAGATTGGGTCAGAAACAGTTATTATAAAAAGACAAAATAAGATAAAATAAAATAAAATAAATGCAAAAATGGAAATAAACACGCAAAATAAAAACAAACAAAAACAAAATAAAATAAAATAAAATAAAATAAAAATAAAATCAAAATCAAAAGAAAACAAATAAAACCAAAAAGCTGTAAAAAGCCACGGACGAAAGAAAAGCCGCAGGAAAAAGCCGTGAAAAACAAAACTAAACAAAAAAGGAAAATCAAAGACTACTAAGTCGTGCTCCCCGGCTACGACGTCATTCTGATGAGCGGAGAAAAGTGTGATCAAGACCCGGGTGAAGGTATAAGAACAAGGGTCGTTGCGACCCGGATCTCGGTACTCAGCTCAATCAAGAAAAAAAGGAACCACCAAATAAAGCAGAATAATCAATAAAATCCAATAGCGGTCCTCGCTATTTTATTTAACCTGGTATAGCGATCAGAGTCGAACACAAGGAGCACGGATTGGCCTTGACGGCCTACAAAGTAGTCAAAAAGAAAAATAAAATAAGCAAATGTATTTTTGATGGAATTTTAAAGGTTTTTAATTTTTTTGTATTTTTGAATAATAAGGAAAATATAAAACAAAGGAAAAAACCAACAAATAAATATTTATAAAAGACTCAAAATAAAGTTAAAAATCAAATAAAAATTGTTTTTATGTTTTTTATCTTTTTAAGTGTTTTTGGTGAATTTTTCAGAAATTTTCAATTTTTAGTTACTTTTATAAAAATCAAGAAAGGGGAAAACAGTAACAATATGTACAATCAGATTTGAAACGCCAAGTAAAAATATATAATTGGACTATAAAAATCTGATGGTAATTTTTATGAAAATTTATTACAAAAACTAAACTCGAGAAAAAGAGTTTGTATTTTTTTGAATTTTATAGAATTTTTTAGAATCTTTGTAAGGTTTTTAGTGTTTTTTTAATTTTTTTGGGTTTTATAAGTCCTAATGGCACAAAAATTGCACAGAAGCTTAAAAACAACAAAATAAACAAACACAATTTTTTTTGGAATTTTTAAAGGAATTTTTATATTTTTCTTTGATTTTCTAACTCAGATAGAGACAAAAATCAATGTTTTTTAATTTTTGAAAATAACAAAAAGCCTCGAAAATGTCCCAAAAATATAGGGTAATTTTTACATAGAGGCAGGAGCCATGTCCAAATTTCACCTAATTTGGAGTTCCATTGATATTTTATTCAATAAAAACAAGGCACACAACAAGCAAGTACCTAAGTGCAAGAAAACATATTTTCAGGGCCAAACTGTAACACGTGCGAAAACCTTAGGGTTTAAATTGTAAATTTCATGGATAATCAGCACATGTCAAATTAATTCACGTACAGTGGTATAAGTACAAATATGGAAACTAAAACTTCATTAAAAACATAGCAGAAAACCCAAGCCCATACATGCAATTTTTCCAAAATATCACGTGTCGAAGCAAGTGTCTCACACAGGCAGGGACAAAAATGCAAATGAAATAAACATAGGGTCCCAGATGCAAAATATCCTAATGAAAACAACGCACTAAAATATTTACAGGACTATTCTATAAATGCTAAAAGAGTAGGGGCCTAAGTGAAATTACCCCTATTATTAACGATTGATGGCTGGAGGCGCGCCACGTGGAGATCGGACGGTGGAGAAGCGTGCACGCCTCTTCGCTAGATCAACGCTCCTGATCTGATCCTCGGATGGATCAACGGTTGGGGCCTCTCGCAGATGGACGGCGACGATTTAAACTTGCGGAGTAGGCTCAATCACACGGTAACTGGAGGTACTCCAAGAACTCTTGGCCAGCAAAGTTCACCGGCCCAATGCAAGCAGTGGAGAGGTCCTCCGGAGCTGCTGAGATGTGGAGAAGAAAGCCTACGCTGGTCTGCAGCTGGTGGAATGCTCCGATGAGGCTGAGGAGCTCTGAAGAGCTCCAGCGACGAAGGTGGCTTGGAGCTGCTGTGCTCAAATGACTCGACCTCCAGATGAGGTCAATTTGACCTGCAAGCTGCATAGAATGATAGCTGGGTCGAGGGCAAAGTGCCTCGAACTGTCAGCGGGTGAAGAAGGTGGTCTGGTGAGGTGGAGCGTCGCCCTCCGGCGAAGCGACGGCGGAGGAGGGTGCGGAACCTACTCCAGGGCGAGTCAGGGTGAATGAAAGGGTGGAGCAGGTGGACGGAAGTCTGACGGAGGTGGTAGGGCAGTCGGAAGGGTGAATGGGTGATCGGAGCTAAGCGAATCGGTCGGCGAAGGCCGGCGGCGCAAATTGGGGGAAATCGGAAATTAAGCGAACCTAGAAGTTATCTATGCTACCTGGTGAAGGAGGGTGTCTATGCTAGAGGTCAGGGACCTCCGGAGGTCTCCACCTCGATGGGTCGACGGTCTAGAGGCTCTATCTCACCTTGCGGTGGAGCACGGCAGTGTAGCCGCCGAATCAGTGGTTCCCGGCTTCCCGTGCCTCTCTTCGACCCTTTCTCCCACGGCTATCACTCAGGCGAGGGAGAGGAGCTCGCTGGCGACGAGGGGGAAGTCCAAAGATGGCATGAAATGTCGGCCAGAGGTGAGGATTTATAGTTCTAGGGGTCCGGCAAGATAGAGGTCGGGCGTGAGAATCAGAACTCGGATCCCTAGGCAAATCCCCGAGCGAGGGTTAGTGATGAATCAAGAGTAATCGGAGCCCGGGGTTTAAGGATATGGATGGCGGATCTGGTTGGGAAAAATATGAGAAATTGGGTCAAAAACCCGATCCGCCTGGAAGGTGGTCCTGGGGGGAGAGTTGACCTAGGGTCAACAATCCCCCGTGGACCAATGGAATAATTCCATTGGAAATGACTTTGAAAAATCAAAATAAAAGAGATAATGACCTTATTTTAAAATATTTACAAAATAAAAAATATTTATTTATTTTCAAAGAATTTTTTTGGTGATTTTTATTTATTTTTTTGAAATATAAATTATGTATTTACATTATATTATTATTATATATTGGTATATTTAAATATATATTTTTTATTTCTATTTTTAATTGTTTATTTTTATAAAATTATTCCAATTTTATATTTTATTTTTCTATGACATAAAATTTGGAATAAAAAGATATTTTTATTGGATTTTTATTAGTTATTTATACTAGTAAAATAAGTAGTTCTATTTATAGATATATGGTATATTTACACTGATGAGAGAGAAAGTATTTATTTTTATTTTTATTTTATTTTTCCCATTTTTATTTTATTTTTATAAAAATATACATATTAATAAAAACCTATTTTTATTTTTGTTTTATTTTAGTAATATAAAATATGTACATGAAGGAGTATTTTATTAGGAATGGCCCTATCTCTCTCTACTTTGGTTCCTTTGCGGTCAGGCCAATGCTTGGCCCTCCCTTGAGTTCGGGTCACTCGATATTTATTCTAAATATATCCTTCTTTTTCTTTGTGTCTTTATTCTTTTATTTTTTGCACAAAAACATGCTAATTATTAATATTTACACAATGCATGCATTTTGCTAAATTATTCTATTTACACATATATACATGGTGTTTTGCAAAGGTTTTGTAGCTAAAATAAAAGAATAAAGAGTGATGAATGGGGATTCATCACCCACGCAATGGAGAAATTCGGATGTAGAGCAAACGATTTGTAATATTGTAGTCATTGTAAACATATTTCATATTATATGTAACAAATGCGATCATCATTGCCTCTCAAAGGTAGTTATGCAAAATATTATAAAAGAAAGAAATTAAGGAATTACAGGAAATTTGTGTACTCTATAAGTTGAAAATTAGAAGAAGAAAAGAATATGGAGAAGAATATCCAGTTTATTTGAAAACAATACAAATGAAACGTTACAAAATAAAAGGTAGAAACAATAGGTACTGTTTAATTATAAAATAGAGAATTGGTAAAAATATTCTAGATAAGTACAGATTTATAGGTAGAAAATAGTAATGACTACAAAATTTAGAACATGTGTACGTAGGATTATTTTGTTCTAAAGAAAATATGAAAGTATTCATTGATAAATTTAACAAAGGTAAAAAATATGGCTTCCGTCAACAGTTATGAAACATTGACGTAGTTTAACATAAATGGTAATTGTAGACTGTTTTTTGTAATAAGAGTGTAGCTTCACGATATATGGGAAATATCTATTTTTAAGTTGTATGTTAGCATACATTCAGAAGGGTCATTATACAATAGGAAAAACGAAAGTACGACAATATTTAGCCAGTAATAATTAAGGTTGTTATGTACCATATGTGGCAAAATGTATCATCTTTATTTTTTTTAAATACATATGTGTAACATAGGAAAAGTGAGGCTCGAAATCTATTTTTTAGATACATGTTATCTTCGAAATGAGTAAAAGATGGAAAATGGTTTATTGAAGACGTTGATTTTTTAACTCCAATTGAATATAAGAAAATGGCTAGTATAGCTTACGATTAGTAAAGGTATGTAAAATGTTTTGAGATAAAATTTGATGGATCATCATACATGAAAGAGGTTCTGAAAAAGAAATCGTAAATATGAATTGTAGCAACGACGACGAAATGAGTTAAATTTATATATATCGTAGGAATAGAAAATGATTTATTTCGTAGTAAACCATGTACATAAGTAACATTTAATGATGAGTAATGTATATGGACAAGAACATCTAAATTAGTAGAAACAGTAGTTTTTCTTTAAGTAACATATAACTTCAAACGTCTTAAGGAAAAAAATATAAAAACTTTCATAACAGTTATAAATAGATACATGTTAGAGGAAGTGTACCTGAGAAAATAATATGAAGTAACGAAAGGGAGTATGGAGTGGAAAATTTTAAAGATCTGTATTACAGGCAACTATTATTTAAAGAGTATAAGAATAATAGAGATGAGAAGTTATGTAGATACGTGTTTACAAATTTTAATAAGAATAGCTAGCTTTAAACATCATAAAGAAAATTAGAAAACTTTCATCATAGATATATACATTCATATTAGAAGAAGTATACCTGAAAGAAGTATATGAAGCAATCAAAGTGACTATAGTCTGCAAAAAGTTTTAGATCTATATTGTAAGAAACTATTATTTAAAATATAGCAGAAGATTAGAGATTACTTGTTATGTGTATATGTATTTGCAATTTTTTTGTAAACAACAGTTAGCTTCAAAGATCGCAGGAAAAGATTTGAAATGTTTTATAGCAGCTGTATATACATTCATGTTAAAAGAACTATACGTGAGAGAAATATATGAAGCAGTGAGGGGGACCATGGACAGCAGAAATTCAAAGATCTATATTATAAGCAGGTGTTATTTAAAGCATAGCAGAAAAGTAGATATAAGTTGTTCATGTGGATATGTGCCAATCTTTATGTTAATAAATTCTACAAATGTCAGATATGGTGTACCTAGGTGAAGAAAAGAATCGCTACCTGTGCATGTCTTTGCTTTTATGTCAAAAGATTGTACAGATGGTAGATATAGTGTATACAGGTGTACAAAAGATATGTAGGCATGATGTAGAGTAAATGTGTTGTCAGTGGCAGGCAAAATCTAGCTACCTGTTTTTACTATTGGTAGGTTTCTACCATTTACACTACCACCTGTTCGATATAGTAACATCCAACAATAAGCAATTGAAACGTGTTGCTGCATGCAACAAATTGATAGAATTAAATAATACAAATAGAAAGTAGATATAAGTAGGCAAAAAACTGTAAAGGTAGCATCAAGAAATGTCAAATTAAATGTCAGATTCTAATCTTCATTAGTATCAAGATGTATAAATTAATACGAATGTTTTTTTTGCTTGAAATAAAGCAAGTGAAGTTGTCTGATGCAACCTTTCAATTGCAGTGATGACATTAGTGTTTGAAATGAGGTCGAGGAGGAAGATAATTATTATACAAATGTATAGTACAAATGACTGTATAGTTGACGTGGAAATAATCATTAATTAAAATAGAAAACTTATAAAAAATAAAAACATGAACCGATAAATTATTAAAGATGAAAGATGTAATAAAGTAACTCATAGATTGATTTTATCTGCTTTAAGTATAGCCATATACATAAGTGATGTAAAATATATCAAATTTTTTTTCAAAAAAAAATTAACACACAGCATTCTGTTATGGTTGACAAAAATATGTACAAAGTAACAATATAGTTAAAATAAAAGATAGAAAGCATTATAATAAAGTGTTCCATTGCTTCTCATAACTAAGTATTTTAATTATTATAAAAGAAATAATAATTAAGGATGTAATGCAATCACAAGTATTTTGTAAGCTTGAAATTAAGATTAAATAGATGAGGACATTAGTAAATGGAAACTTTTCAATATCTCTGTATTATATTATTGATTTTTAATGAAAATATAAAAATTCTAGTTCCATATCAATCTAAATAAACTTGATGAAGTTAAGGTGGCCATTTGTAGTTAAATTATTATATTTCAATACAAATAATTTCACAGTAATTGTCCAAAGATAAGGAAATGGCAAATATTACTATTGTTAATAAGTTTGTATAAATACTGTTAGAGAAGAATACTTTTTTTAAAATAGCACATATTTAATTAAAATTACTATAACTATAAAAAAATAGCAAACAAATATAATAGTTGCAGTAACAGTTACGTAGATATATGTTTGTATTTATGTTATGAGATTGAACAGAATAACTGTTGTATGTATATATGCTTGCATTTATGTCAAAAGATTGCATAAATAACATATATAGTCTACCTGAATGGATAAAAATTATATGTAGACATCATATATAGAAGATATGTTGTTAATAACATGTGGAAATATAAATGTAAGCCTCTGTTACAAAAAGAAACATATCAGTACATCAGGATATAATGGAAAACAATGAAAACATCTTGACAGATGCAAGAGTTTTAGAAAATTAAATAATGCAAATATAAAGAAGACAGAAACAGTCTAACAACTAGAAAAGTATCATCTAAAAATGTTAGAAAAACTTGGTATAGATGTGAGATCCTAACCTTGATTAGAGTCGGACTGCGCAAATTACCAATGAGATGTTGTATTTGCTCCAAATAAAACAATTAAATTATCTACCAACCCAAAGCAGTAGAAACAGAAATTTGTTTTCTCGGTTAATGGTTCAATATTACTATTACTGTCTCTTGTTTTAACAATCTATGTATGCTTTATGAGTATAATTTAGTTGTAGTACCCCTTGGAGTGAAACAAAAATATATGTAGAAATTATTAAATAACATTTTGAATATGAATAATATTTTTATTTCATATCTTTTTTCTATCTACATCTGTAATATTTTCGATAAATAGATAAAAAAAATTATGCTAGTTGAAGAACACCACCTGATCTGCTTATCTTCTGAACCTGCAAAAGAATCAGAAAAGAGAATTTCGATCGTTGTATCGACCAGGTGAGTTCTACCAGAAAATATTAAGGGTTAGTTAATCTTCTTTATTTTATTTATACTCCTAAACAAATGTATAGTGGATTCGTACGGGAGTGTCGAACTCAGGGAGGCAAACTGTTTAAACTAGGGGAAATCGGTAGAAAAACTTAGGCTAAGGGTTTCCTAATTTTTTATTTTATTTTAGGGATTTTTCGAGATTTTTATTTGAATTTTATGAATTTTATATTGTTTTTATCAATTTTTAATTATTTTATGATTTTTTTATTATTAGAAAATATTTAAATTTTTATTTGATTTTAATTTTGTTATTTTTATATTTTTAATGTGTTTTACTATTTTTATGGAATTTTAGAGGGTTTTTATGATTTTTATGGTGTTTGGTTCACTTTTAAGGTAAAAAGTTATGTTTTATTGAAAACTGTGACGTATTTGGATTTTTGAGAGTGAAAATGGTGCTAAAATATTTTTCTTGTATTTTCTGTACAAAGTAAATGAAATTACCTACAAAATGATATATTGTGCGTTTTTAGGGGATTTTTCTTGAGTTAGTTATGAATTTTTGAAGTTTTTATCAATTTTGTATTTTTTTATTAATTTTAATATTTTTTAATATTTTTTTATTTGATTTCATAAGGTATATAGTTATGTATAGGTGTATATTATATGGTATAAGGATATGGGTGAAAGAAATGTGAAAAGCTGGGGGTATGCGTGTAATTAGCAGGAATGTTGAGGGTGCCCGCGCAAAAAGTCCAGTTTCACAACCTTATCACCTGCTCCCTCAGCTGCCAAGGACCAATTTGAAATTAACGGAATCCTGGGGATATGTCGCAAATTGCACAGGAGGCTCGTTCCAGTCCACGTGAATGTCCTACTGCTTGGCACTCTCCTTGACCTGTTTGAAAAGTTTAAATGTCTGGAAGGGTAAAAGGGCAAACATACCAGAAACTGCGTGCACTTAACGTGTGGTCATGTACTTGTGAACTTCCTGGACCTGTTTGTCAATGAAAGAAATCCGAGAACTATAATGTAAACGCACAAAATAATAGCTTCGCACGAGCAAAGAATGTGATAGCGTTTAAGCGGTGGGATCAGTTGGCTCTTGTTGCAACGCGCGGCTTATGAGGATGGATCAGATCCGTCCTATTGAAACAGATCTAACGACTGAAGGCAATTCTGATACACACCCTGTTCTTCTCCTGTTTCGTAAGGCAGCGACAATGGTGGTTACAATAATGGAAAAACTGATCGATGTGATTTTAACGGAAGCGTGCCTTCAGTTCGTCACGAGGTTTCGAACGACGATTTGAGTTGCGGTCATTGGTAACCTTCTTCGTTAGCCGGACTCTAACTATGAAACTTCGAGGTATGGTGAAGCTCCGTGCAACAACGATGGCGATAGAGATATAATCAGGTGTTCCTTGTTCCAGCTCCAACAATGGTAATACCTTTCACGACACGCTAACACAGCTTCAGCAATTCGTTTCAAAATGTAGAGCTCCAGATCAGAATCCCTCAGATGCCTGTATTTGTGGTACGAATGACGGAGCACCTCGGGCAAAACTTTGTATCCACCTCAGACTGATATGTTGGGCTTTCTCTGATACTCGATGACAGAGAACTATATCTGCATTAACACTACATGATTCGAGGGGTTTGGCCTCGATCCAGAACAATCATGAGTTATATGAACGGAAGGAGCTATCGGCGATGTGTACGTGAACGAGATTACGGTGGTGGTCCTTTGATCATTGATGATTGGAGGGAATTTGATCTCAATTTGCAGAATACAAACAGAGGAGAAACGAGCAGAGAAAAAAATTGGATAGAAAAATGAAATCAAAACTAAAACTACTCTTCACTGGAACTCACGGAATAATGGAAAAAGTGCATGTGTGTGGAGTTGAAATGGAAATAGATAGAATTGAGAATGGAAGTGGATTCGAATTTGATCAAAAACACGAGAAAACAGAATAGATGGAGAGGAGGAGAGAAATTGAAGATAGAATTGAGAGGAGATTAGAGAGATTGAGAAGGAGAATCGAGAGGGAGAAGAGAACAGAGGGGAGAAACGGAAGGAAGAGAGAAAATCTAACCTGGAAATCGGATGTGAACGATGTTGCCTGTGGTACCTGGAGCAACAGCTCCAGGGAGTCACACGGAGGCTGTGTGCGGCGGTGAAGCGGAGGTCCACGCCGCCGGCTGATCGCGCCCCTCTCTCCGCCCTAACCCTCGCAGCGACGAGATCGGAGCATAGCCCTGTCACAGCCCGCGTCGCGACTCGGAGCTCCCTGGATTAGAAGTGGAAATGGAAGAAAATGGCGGATGGCCCCAACGGAGGGGGTCGGCGGTCTATTTATAGACGAGATGGGATACGGTCACCGGAGGTGGTGACGGGAGCACGAGGTCGTTGACGAACGGTCGGCCAACGGCCCGTCGTTAGAAGCGGTTGGGGACGTTAGCGAAGGAGGATGAAGGCGGCGGCGTTGGGTTGAGGCTTGGAGAAGAAGATACGGGGGAAGAAGGGGGAAAGGGAAAGAGAGGGAGGACAACAAAAATGGCAACCAATGAGAGGTCGCCATGTGGCAGGGGAAGAAAAAGAAAGAAAAAGACAAAATAAGAAAAAGACAAAGGAGTTATATACAATATATAAATAAAAATAGATTTATAGTACATTAGATTAAATAATTGAATAATGTAGGTATAAATTATAGTTAATTAAATTAATAAATTAATTAAATTAATAATTTCAATAAATAAATAAGTAAAGTATTATTTATATAAAAACTAAAGGATTAATACATTAAATAATAATATAAAGTACGACTTATTGTATAATATACCACATACGGACCTCGAAAACCGTGTTTTTCGCATTAACTCCAATTTTAGCGAAACCAGTGTCATTTTGTAGATAATTGAAAAATATAATTTTAGGGACAGAGTTTGCTAATTTCGGAGCTCATATGGCCGAGTTATGAGGCCCGGACGAAAAAAGTAGCGGCTTCGGGCCTCCGGATTTTTTCAGTATTTTAATTTATTTTTATTTTTATATTTTTATAAATAATTTTAGATGATTTTAGGAAAAAGAATTAAGTTAATACGGTTTACGGTTATTTAATTAAAAAAATCCCGGAAGTTTCTACATATAGTACATATAGACAACGGGTCCAAAAAGCCAAAACTCACCGGTTTTATCCGAATATTTTTCTGATTTTTTTAATAAATAGAACTATGTATAAACGGATTTTAAAAGTGAGTTTGGTCATTTTGGAGTTTTCTATAAATAGATATGAACCTTGGAAGTTGGCTTTTATGGCTTTTCCGGTTCATTACGGTTATTTTATTTTTATACTGAAATATTTTTTTGAAATTTTTATAAAATAATATATATTTTTATGAACAATTTTTGTGAAAGAAGTGTTTTGATTTGAAGTTGTTTTGATGATAAATAAAATAGGTGAAGTATTTACAAGGTAAAAAATGGATAAATTACATTTTTGGTCTTTATTTTCTGAATATTTTTATAAGTTATGATCCTTATCTCCCCCTACATATTTCTTTGTCGACCCGGTCAATATTGACCTGGTCTCGGGGTTAGGATCATTTTGTATATTACATATACAACCTTCTTTTTATTTTTATTTTCCTTTTTCTCTTTATTCTTTATTTTGGATAATTTAAGTGTTAGTTATATAATATTAATATTTGTGGTTAGAATGTTAATTAAATGGAATTAGTGGATATTTACATGTATTTTACCAAGGATTTTAGCCAAAATGAAAGAATAAAGGTGATGAATCACGGATTCATCATTCCCCTATACTTTACCTTTGCTAGTCCCTTAGCAAACACTTATTCTATAAATAAGTGCAAGTAAAAAGATAAAGGAAAAGGAAAATAAAAGAACTTAAAACATGCTAGTTTCTTTAAACCGAATTTTACTTCGTCCAAAATTTGGAGCCTGGATTTAGACCTTTGGATTAATAGTGTGTCGGGACTCTATTAGACTTAGGATTTAAGCCTCGACAGTCCTCAAGTTCCACAAATCCTTATCCAGGTTCACCTCAATAGCCAGCTCAAATCCACCTATCCATCACGCAAACTTTTCATCTTTGAAAACAATTTGTACTGTGTGTGAAAAATTTTAGCTCTTCCTGCTCTAGAGAGACGAAGAAACCACCCATACAGCTACACATTCCCATTGGGCCCTTATCCAGCAGCTCAGTCCTTGATAAGGGAGGTATTTCCTTCTGAGGTCAGGTCGTGTTGTGTCCACAATCGAGTAAGAGAGAAGGTAGAAGAAGGAGAAGAGAACTGGAGTGTGATCAGTGTAATCACATCTCCGATGAAGCCTGGCCAGTTTAGCCAAGTCTCCACGAAGACATGCAGGCTTTTCTGAAGCTCGGACCATTGTGGTCATTTTTGGAATTTGGTGTATTTGGCTTCTTTGGTAGTAATGATTGTTGCACTGCATCGGTCTTTTGTGCCCTGACGGATAGCATCTTTTCATTCCGCCCGTTTTTTGGGGTCTTAGAAAAATTGTGCCAACAGATCCTTCCCTCATCCGAAGCTTTATTTCAACCCCAATCTCTCCCGTCTTTAGACATCACCATCACCAGATAAGGATGGAAACGTACCACCGAAATGGATTGCCCTTCGCACCCCAGGCAGGTCGAGCTAAGTGCAGAGTGCTTGAGTTCAAAATTGATTCAAATGGAGAAGAGTTCAACGGATGACACCAGGTGTCCTACTTAGGCACTTTCAAGTTGAATTCCGAACACGGTCTCATGGAACCCAAAGAATTAAGTCTACGAGACCTAAAGAGTCTCAATTCCCGATCCTAATAAAGTCCCTCTTGAATTAAGTGGATTAAGGCCTAAACCAAGCTCCATCTCTCGGACTTAGATCAATGCGGTTCAAGAATCAAACTTATTCTGAAAAATGCTAATGAATGCAACAATGTTTTTATGAGGTAGATTTTTCGGCTTAAATGTTTTAAGTGGATTTTAAAGAATTTTGCAAATTTTTATTGAATTTTAAAATTTTCAATTTTTAGGGATCTTTTTGTAAAAGTTAGTGGATTAATTCTATTTACAAAAATTTTACACGGATTTTTGTGTATTTTACAAAGGATTTTATACAAATTTTATATACAAGTTACACGGCTTTTATACAAGATTTTTATGAGGATTTTATTTTTGAAATTTTTAAGGATTTTATCAAATAATTTTACAACTTTTTTTTATCTACAATTTTTAAGCTATTTTTTTATAAAACATTTTTACGGTTTTCTTGCGGCTTTTAAAAACCCAAAATATAAACCCATACTTTTAAGAAGCCTTATTATTAAAAATACGAGAAAGTACGAGTTATGGCTTCTAAAGTATATATAGTATATATATACGACACCCCCTATACTTAGCGTGAACTATGTCCTCATAGTGACCAAAGGAGCGGCAAAGGAAGACATAACTCGGGCTAAGTATAGATCGGTGAAAAGAATCTATACTACAATGACTCAAAAAGAATAAAGAATAAAAGAATAGAAGTCGATCATCTCCTCTATACATAGGATCAAGTGATCCTAAGAATATCGGACTCAAAAACCGAAGATGATCGAGGTCAAGAGAATGTACACAACTCAACGGCTCGGCTTGTCCCCCCTATACTTAGGGTAAAATATCCCTAAGTATAGAGACAAAAATCAAAAGATGAGGGACAAGCGAGGGAGCAGACGAGACAAAAACCAACGACGATCAAAAGCCGAAATGAGCGAGATCACCCCCCTTATACTTAGGGTAAGGCACACCCTAAGTATAAGCAACAATAGGGGTGATCGAACAGGACGACGAACAACACATTATCTACACCCCCCAATACTTAGGATAAAGCGCATCCTAAGTATAGAAAAATCTAGATGAACCTAAGGGTGTAGGACAAACAAAAAAAGAATAAAATCGGAAATATATACAAAATGATCGTTGAAAATCAGGTATGAGATGCGAAGTGTAAGAATGAAGAGATCATCTCATACAAAATGGATCGGGGCAACTTCAATGGTCGGCGGATCATGATCGAGAAATGGTTTCAATCGATGACCGTTGACTCGAAAGGTGGACTCAGATGACAACTCAGATATATCGATGCTACCGTTGTCGTACACCTTTCTGACAATGTACGGGCCTTTCCATTTACTCTGAAGTTTCCCTGGAAATAGTTTCAATCTCGCATCGAATAGCCATACTTTCTGATTTGGCTCAAACTGCTTGTGGCTGATGTGAGCATCATGCCACTCTTTCATCCGCTCTTTGTAATGCAGGCTACTCGTGAAGGCTTGATCTCTCAGCTCTTTCAGGGCTGCCAGTTCAGTCTGCCTCTGATCTCCCGAATCATCTAGTCCAAAGATCACTTCTTTCACTGCCCACCAGGATTTGTGCTTGATCTCAACAGGTAAGTGGCATGGCTTGCCATAAACGAGTCAAAAGGGAGATGTGCCTAATGGAGTTTTGAAGGATGTTCGATATGCCCAAAGAACCGAGTCTAAAAGCTGCGACCAATCCTTTCGGTCTGGGCGAACAACCTTCTGCAAGATCGTCTTGATCTCCCTATTTGAAACTTCGGCTAGACCATTCGTCTGAGGATGATACGGAGTAGCAACCCGGTGGTCTATACCAAACTCGTTAGTAAGTGCTCTTACCTTGTCATTGATAAAGTGGCTACCCCCGTCAGATATCAGAACTCGAGGGACTCCGAACCGCGTAATGATGTGCTTTCTTAGGAACTTGCAAATCGTGTTTGCATCCGCGGCTCGGGCAGGAATAGCTTCTACCCAACGACTCACATAATCCACAGCTAAAAGGATATACTCGAACCCCTGACTTTTCGGAAATGGGCCCATAAAGTCGATACCCCATGCATCGAACACTTCACAGAAGTGGATCGGCTGCATCGGCATCATGTCTCTATGTCCACAAGTGCCCATCTTCTGGCAGTCAGTACATCTCTTCATGAATGCATGCACATCCGCAACGAGTATAGGCCACCAAAGGCCGGATTGAAGCACCTTTTGTGCTGTCCTCTTCCCTGAATGGTGTCCTCCAGCCTCTAATCAATGACAATACATGAGGACACTCTGGTATTCCTCCTGAGGAATACACCGACGCCAGACAGAATCCGCTCCTTCATGATAAAGGACCGGATCCTCCCAATGGTAAGACTTGGCTTTCGCGAGGAAAGTCTCAAGTCTCTGTCTGGACCAACCTTGCGGAACTTTCTTAGCAACAAGAAAGTTCACAATGTCGGCATACCATGGCAGCGAGGCAATAGCAAGAATCGCCTCGTCAGGGAAGGTCTCGGTGATTGGTGTATCAAAATCAGAAGTCTCGGGTAGTTCTAGTCGGGAGAGGTGATCTGCCACCACATTCTTGACTCCAGGCTTATCCTTGATAACAATGTCGAACTCCTGGAGTAGAAGGATCCATCTGGTCAGACGCGGCTTCGAATCCTTCTTGTCCATTAAATACCGGATGGCAGTATGATCAGTGAAGATTCTGACCTTCGAGCCTAAGATGTGGGATCTAAACTTGTCTAAGGCAAATACTACGGCTAGCATTTCTTTCTCTGTAACAGTGTAATTCCGCTGTGCGGAATCCAAAGTCTTGCTAGCGTAGTGTATGGCATAAGGCAGGCCATCCCTCCTCTGTCCTAGCACAGCCCCAACGGCAAAATCAGAGGCATCCGTCATGATCTCAAATGGAAGAGACCAATCGGGTGGCTGAAGGACATGAGCCTCTACAACCATGTTCTTGAGAGTATTGAACGCTGAAAGACACTTATCATTGACAACAAACTCGGTGTCTTTCGCGAGAAGATCAGATAACGGTCGGGCAAT
This sequence comes from Ottelia alismoides, assembly GCA_037367405.1. Taxonomy (NCBI): domain Eukaryota; kingdom Viridiplantae; phylum Streptophyta; class Magnoliopsida; order Alismatales; family Hydrocharitaceae; genus Ottelia; species Ottelia alismoides. Next base: position 1,881,491 of record JAZKJV010011346.1, on the reverse strand, counting down.
TTTACTGAAGTCCTGAATGAACCGTCGGTAGAAACCGACATGCCCTAGAAAAGACCGTAACTGCTTCAAGTTAGACGGTGGATTGAGCTTCTTGATGATGTCCACCTTGGCCGGATCGACCTCCATGCCCCTGCTGGAGATGATGTGACCAAGGACCGTCCCCTGAGTCATCATGAAATGACTCTTCTCCCAAGAAAGAATGAGGTTTACCTCAGTGCACATCTGAAGCACTCGATCTAGGCTAGAAAGACAGGAGTCGAAATCGTCGCCGTAGACCGAAAAATCGTCCATGAAGACCTCTAAAAAGTCGCCTACCATGTCCGCGAAGATCGAGAGCATACACCTTTGGAATGTAGCCGGAGCATTACACAATCCAAAAGGTATACGTCGGAAGGCATAAGTTCCGAACGGACAGGTAAACGTCGTCTTTTCCTGATCTTCAGGCGCGATTGCCACCTGATTATATCCCGAGTACCCATCAAGAAAACAATAATGGCTCTTCCCGGCTAACGTCTCGACAATCTGATCGATAAATGGTAGCGGGAAGTGATCCTTCTTGGTGGCCTGATTCAAACGTCTGTAGTCCACATAGACGCGCCAAGAAGTCGGTACTCGAGTAGCGATCTCCTCTCCGTCCTCATTGATCACTGTAGTGATACCCGTCTTCTTGGGTACCACATGTAAAGGACTAACCCATTTTGAGTCGGAGATGGGATAGATAAAATCGGCACTCCACCACGTGGATATTTCCTTCATAACCATTTCTCGAAGATTCGGGTTCATCCTGCGCTGAAACTCACGAGATGGTTTGGCGTCATCCTCAAGAAAGATGTGGTGGGAGCACAGAGCCGGACTAATCCCATGGAGATCCGCTACGGTCCACCCGATTGCCTTGCGGTTCTTCTCAAGAATCGTCATCAAACGGGATTCTTGATCTTCGGTCAGATTGGAAGAGATGATGACCGGAAACATTTTAGATTCTCCAGCAAGGAATCGGTATTTCATTGACTGAGGTAATGGTTTAAGTTCAGGGGGAGAAGGAATAGGGAGGGCGGGTTTGATTAGAGCCTGGGTAAAGGCTACTAGATCAGTATGCGAAAGCTCAGCCTGTTCTGACTCAGAAAGATCTAGAGACGGCTTTTCTGATTGCTGACTTTGTTGCGCGGGCTCGGTCTCCAAGTTGGTTGTAGGCTCATCTGAGATTAAACGCGGAACATATTCATCAAAACTTTGCCAATCAAAATCCACGTCTATATCGGAGGGATCAGAATGACAAGATCGAAAATCTGAATGATCATCATCAGAATCGTCGGCCTCAGCCTGTGATTGTGTCTGCTCTAAGAATGTGCTATCGAATTTGTCATCATCTAGTATCTGCAACTCAGACTCTCCTGAAGGCGTAATGAAGGAATGAATGCTCGGTTCGGCCCAAACGGCTTCATCGTCTGTCTGCACGAAGTCACAGTCTTGATGACTATCGGGTTCGTCATCAGATGCTCTCTCTGACTCTTCTGATTTTGCTTTTAGATCATGGATCGTCTCTATATGTATACTCTCGCCTTGGACGCGAAAGTACACCTTCCCTGTACCATAGTCAGAAACGACCTTCGCTGTGGCCAAAAAAGGTCGTCCTAATATGATCGGGGTATCGACCACACATTCAGGGACTGTCATGTCTAACACGACAAAGTTTACAGGGAATTGCAAACCCTGAATGGTGACGATAACATCTTCGATTAATCCCTTTGGCCTCTTGACCGACCTATCAGCAAACTGCAAGACCGTTCTGCTTGGTCTAAGAGGCCCGAACTCGAACTTGTCGAGTAAGGAAGAGGGAAGAAGATTAATCGATGATCCGCTATCTAAGAGAGTACGATCGAAAGTTTGATCGAGGATTTTGCATCTGACATACGGTGCTCCCGTGTCTGATCTTTTGGCTGGGAGACGATTCTGGATGGCGTGACAAGTCTCCTTGGTCAACACATGGATTTCTGAACAGTGATTACGATGCCTCTTCTTTCTGCGAACGGTGGTTCGCTCTTTGAGACCTTTTTGCAGAAGAGGGATGTGTGCCAAGGCTTCCGAAAGAGTGAGCTGAATAGTGAATTTATTAAGCATCTCTTTCGTCAGATTCAACATTTGATTCTTTTTGGTGTTTTCTTTTTTATCGCCTTTTCCTAAGCAGAGTGCTTTGGGAAAAGGAATCTGTATATCCTCCTTGTTAGTCTGTACAATCAGAGGATCAATTGAAGCAGAAGTAAATGTTTTTGTAAAACAAGGATTTGCTTTTCGAGAATCATCAGAAGAAGAAGATCCCAGATCTCGAGATTGATCAACTGTCTTATTTTTATTTCTCTTCCGATTTCTTCTCTTTTGTACATTTTTATAAGATTTTTTTCATCATCACTATTTACAAAGAAAGGTAAAGCAGTTGATTCGGCATTCGGCTCTGGCTGCATCTCTTCAGATTTGGTGGCTTCAGCACCACCATCCTCGTCAAAGGGTACGGCTTCAGTACCGCCATCGATGTCTTCTACTGGCTCGCTTGTGTTGTCCAAAATATAATCTTCGGGCCTAGTAGAGTCTCTGCCTACTGGTATCCTACTGCTCCTAGGAGAGATGAAATCAGCGTTATCACAATAAAGAGAGTCGTCTAAAAATACCTGTGACTAGAGGGAGGGCGTGATCAAGTCTACCTGCTCTAGCTTTCTCTTCAGATTATTCGGATTCGGCTCTATCTGAGCAGGTATGGCGGACTTCCCTTTGACTAAGTCAGTAACATGAGTCTTGAACTCATCCATTTCTCGCCTAAAAGATGCCTGCTGATCAGTAATCAAGTTAGCGAGGTATTCTAGAGCTGGGTTATCATGGAAAGGACCATGAGACCCGGATGAGTCGCCTCCGTGGTACTGAGGCTGCTGTTGAGCTGACTGCTGCTGTGGATGCTGCTGATACTGAGACTAATAAGAGTTCTGCCTCCACTGAGTTTGCTGAAACTGACGAGGACCTGCTTGCTGCTGAAACTCTCTAGTCTGCCCCATTGGTGCCTGCGGTGGCAGCTGGGAAGAAGTGCCTCCTGTCGACCAACGAAAACCAGGATGATCACGACGGATCCCTGGTTGCTGCGGTCGATCATACCAAATCCCATTGACCTCAGTCAATGGCTCAGGCATCTCAGAATATGCTGGGGGCATAGATGCCAAAGGCTGATCACTGTGATATACCACCATCTGAGTATCGGATGATGGTGTCTGGGAACTCTGATAATAAGCCGGAGACTGGTAAGTCGGCTCCGAATGCACATGGTATATGTGCTGAACTGGTGGCCGCGGAAGTATGCCTCGGTCTCGGCTTTTCGAGTCAGCCTGTGATCTCGAAGACTTCGCAGATTCAGTATGAATCTCTTGAAGGCACATGATTTGTGTCTTCAGATCACTTAGACATCTCTCAAGCTCGTCGATTTTATCGATCTTGTCCAGCTTTTGGCACTTTTTCTCAATTATTTCCATCCGATCCAGCTTCTGACAAATGATCCCCATATCAGCTGATGAGGATTCGATCGAAATCGAAACCGCAGAAGGTGGATTCCCTTCAATGTGTGCCACTCGGGAGTGCTGGTGATATGTAGGTGGCTTCGTCTGGTTGTATACTCGAGTCTGAGACATAGTGGTGTAGTTCTCTGCCATTTTCTCATAAATGGCCCAGACTCGATCTTCGTGCATCGAGAAATACGATCCACCACAAGCTGCGTTCACCAGTCCCTGTAACTCCGGTGTCAGCCCGCTAAAGAAACTCTGTACAAGAGTGGGCTTTGAAAGGTCATGGTGGGGACACCGATCTATGAGCTCTCTAAAACGGTCCCATGCCTCGTGGAACTGTTCGTTCCCGACCATGGAGAAATTGCTAATCATGGCTCGAGCAGCATTCGTTCGACCTAGAGGATAATACTTATTCAGATACGCGGTTCTCAGTTCCTCCCAGGTCGAAATGTATCTCCCTAAGTGTTTCAGCCAGTAGGCTTCTCGATCAACAAGGGAGAAAGGAAACACGATCAGTTTGATCGTGTCCTCGTTCACTTCCGCATCATGCACCGTGCTGCAGATAAGCTCGAACTCCTGAAGGTGCAAGTGCGGCTCCTCAGTAGAAAGCCCGTGAAACTTGAGCAGCAGTTGTATTGTTTGAGGACGGAACTCAAAGTTCCCACGAATCACAGGGAGACGGATCCACCTATGAGTGGTAGTGGCTCCAGGGTTGTAGAGATGATGCATCGTTCGATTCGGATCTTCTCCATCTGGTTGGTTCTGGTCCTCAGGTCTTGGATGATCAACTCTTGGATTTTCAGCATCAGGATTGTTGCGTTGGGATCGCAACTGGGTCAACTCAGCTCTGACATCATTCATTAATCTCCCTTGCTCCCTAATCTGGTTTTGCATGTTCTCAAGGGAAGCAAGTAGACCGCTATTGATTGCAGGCTGATCAATCACGACCGCAGTGGATTGCGGTCCTTTTCCAGCCATAGTCTCTGGAAAGGAAAAAGAATTTAGGTCAGGAAAGTTCAGATCAATGTTCAACTGCTGAAAGAGTTCAGGTTCGCGGTCAGAGTTCTCGTGAACCTCATGTGATGATGATAAAGAATGATTAAGAGAAGGAATCTGAGAAGAGTTTCCAGGGTCAGAGTCACGCCTGGAAGGAGAATGTTGTTCTGATTATGGCTCGAATAAGAAATTCTCGCGAACCAAGCCAGGAGACAGGATCACAAAGGGAAGTGGATAGATCTCTGGTTCAAAGAGGGGGTTCTCTTGAACCAATCTAGATAGATGGGCACGAGTGCGTGAGAGCGGTGCCGTAAGAGTCAGCCGAAGTGATCGTCTGCCCATCATCCTGAGAGTCAGATGACAATTGATCGATGAGATTAAGATCTGGAAGATATAGGACTCACACCATAAATCAAACACAAAGCAAACACCGAATTCACCAACACAACCCTGGTGATGACCGTAAGAGTTCGGTCGTTTATCTTTTCGATTTTAGGTTGTTTGGCAAACAACGTTCTCTCAGATTAGCGAGATTAGATAGGTGCCCGAAACTTCGACGTCGTACTGTCCCGAGTTCTCACCAGAACTCACCTAGTCTCAGCCAGTGAGGAAGTAAGTACGGACCGTTTCCGGCTACCCGTGTTACTTGAGGACGGAGCCTTACACAGTGTCCTCTAAACCTTCCACTCTGCTAAGTGAACTCGGACCGTTTCCGGCTACTCGAGAGCACCCACTAAAATAAGGTGAATCAAAGCGTGAACTAAGTAGTATTTCGATAGAAGCCCGGACTCTGGCTCTACCTTATGTGTCGTCTCTCTCTCGCGGATCTGGAGATGAGATCGATGATTCGATTTTTCGGGGATTGCTCTCCCAAAGCAAGTGAGTCCTTACGTTTATTTTAAAGTCAATAGAATTAGCAGTCCCTGTTTTAATTTTCGGTTATCACTTTTTTGGATATTTTCAAAGAAAAATCGTCTAACGTATTTTTGTCTTTTTTTGGGATTGGCCCTAGATACAAGCACCTAGGTATCGAATCCTAAGCAAGCATCTAATCTAAGCTAAGCTACGATGCGTAGAGAAGGAAGAAGCCGTAAAACACCTAACAAGCACCTATCTCAGAAATGCTGCGGAAAACCGTCGAGAAAAAAGACAAGCGAAAAAGCCGCGGTGGGTGCCCTGTTCCCCTAGGAGTACAGCCCTGATGAAACAGACCCCGAGAAGATACAAGTCGGGATGCCTTTACGAGGCCCCTTTCTACGACACTTTTTTATATGTTTTTTTACAAGAAATTACAAGAGTTCTAAACTACTTGGTTTCACGGTTTTGAGCTGCGCGACTCGAGCTGTGCTGAACAAATAAAAAACAAGAAACTGTTAGGTCAGAGAAATAAAATCGCGGAAATGAAATCTAATCCTAAGGTCTTCGCGATCCTCCTAGCGCTGCCTCCCCGGCAACGGCGCCATCTGAAAAAAGCACCACCTGATCTGCTTATCTTCTGAACCTGCAAAAGAATCAGAAAAGAAGAATTTCGGTCGTTGTATCGACCAGGTGAGTTTTACCAGAAAAGATTAAGGGTTAGTTAATCTTCTTTATTTTATTTATACTCCTAAACAAATGTATAGTGGATTCGTACAGGAGTGTCGAACTCAGGGAGGCAAACTGTTTAAACTAGGGGAAATCGGTAGAAAAACTTAGGCTAAGGGTTTCCTAATTTTTTATTTTATTTTAGGGATTTTTCGAGATTTTTATTTGAATTTTATGAATTTTATATTGTTTTTGTAAATTTTTAATTATTTTATGATTTTTTTATTATTAGAAAATATTTAAATTTTTATTTGATTTTAGTTTTGTTATTTTTATATTTTTAATGTATTTTTACTGTTTTTATGGATTTTTAGAGGGTTTTTACGATTTTTATGGTGTTTGGTTCACTTTTAAGGTAAAAAGTTATGTTTTATTGAAAACTGTGACGTATTTTGGATTTTTGAGAGTGAAAATGGTGCTAAAATATTTTTCTTGTATTTTCTGTACAAAGTAAATGAAATTACCTACAAAATGATATATTGTGCGTTTTTAGGGGATTTTTCTTGAGTTAGTTATGAATTTTTGAAGTTTTTATCAATTTTGTATTTTTTTATTGATTTTAATATTTTTTTAATATTTTTTTATTTGATTTCATAAGGTATATCGTTATGTATAGGTGTATATTATATGGTATAAGGATATGGGTGAAAGAAATGTGAAAAGCTGGGGGTATGCGTGTAATTAGCAAGGGATGTTGAGGGTGCCCGCGCAAAAAGTCCAGTTTCACAACCTTATCACCTGCTCCCTCAGCTGCCAAGGACCAATTCAAAATTAACAGAATCGTGGGGATATGTCGCAAATTGCACAGGAGGCTCGTTCCAGTCCACGTGAATGTCCTGCTGCTTGGCACTCTCCTTGACCTGTTTGAAAAGTTTAAATGTCTGGAAGGGTAAAAGGGCAAACATACCAGAAACTGCGTTTCACGTGTGGTCATGTACTTGTGAACTTCATGGACCTGTTTGTCAATGAAAGAAATCCGAGAACTATAATGTAAACGCACAAAATAATAGCTTCGCACGAGCAAAGAATGTGATAGTGTTTAAGCGGTGGGATCAGTTGGCTCTTGTTGCGACGCGCGGCTTAATGAGGATGGATCAGATCCGTCCTATTGAAACAGATCTAACGACTGAAGGCAATTCTGATACACACCCTGTTCTTCTCCCGTTTCGTAAGGCAGCGACAATGGAGGTTACAATGATGGAAAAACTGATCGATGCGATTTTAACGGAAGCGTGCCTTCAGTTCGTCACGAGGTTTCGAACGGCGATTTGAGTTGCGGTCATTGGTAACCTTCTTCGTTAGCCGGACTCTAACTATGAAACTTCGAGGTATGGTGAAGCTCCGTGCAACAACGATGGCGATAGAGATATAATAAGGTGTTCCTTGTTCCAACTCCAGCAATGGTAATACCTTTCACGACACGCTAACACAGCTTCAGCAATTCGTTTCAAAATGTAGAGCTCCAGATCAGAATCCCTCAGATGCTTGTATTTGTGATACGAATGACGGAGCACCTCGGGCAAAACTTTGTATCGACCTCCAGACTGATATGTTGGGCTTTCTCTGATACTCGATGACAGAGAACTATATCTGCATTAACACTACATGATTCGAGGGGTTTGGCCTCGATCCAGAACAACCATGAGTTATATGAACGGAAGGAGCTATCGGCGATGTGTACGTGAACGAGATTACGGTGGTGGTCCTTTGATCATTGATGATCGGAGGGAATTTGATCTCAATTTGCAGAATACAAACAGAGGAGAAACGAGCAGAGAAAAAAATTGGATAGAAAAATGAAATCAAAACTAAAACTACTCTTCATTGGAACTCACGGAATAATGGAAAAAGTGCATGTGTGTGGAGTTGAAATGGAAATAGATAGAATTGAGAATGGAAGTGGATTCGAATTTGATCAAAAACACTAGAAAACAGAATAGATGGAGAGGAGGAGAGAAATTGAAGATAGAATTGAGAGGAGATTAGAGAGATTGAGAAGGAGAATCGAGAGGGAGAAGAGAACAGAGGGGAGAAACGGAAGGAAGAGAGAATCTAACCTGGAAATCGGATGTGAACGATGTTGCCTGTGGTACCTGGAGCAGCAGCTCCAGGGAGTCGTTGCCTCAGACGTGGCGGCGATCCACGGAGGCTGTGTGCGGCGGTGAAGCGGAGGTCCACGCCGCCGGCTGATCGCGCCCCTCTCTCTGCCCTAACCCTCGCTGTGACGAGATCAGAGCATAGCCTTGTCACAGCCCGCGTCACGACTCGGAGCTCCCTAGATTAGAAGTGGAAATGGAAGAAAATGGCGGATGGCCCCAACGGAGGGGGTCGGCGGTCTATTTATAGACGAGATGGGATACGGTCACCGGAGGTGGTGACGGGAGCACGAGGTCGTTGACGAACGGCCGGCCAACAGCCAGCCGTTAGAAGCGGTTGGGGACGTTAGCGAAGGAGGAAGAAGGTGGCGGCGTTGGGTTGAGGCTTGGAGAAGAAGATACGGGGGAAGAAGGGGGAAAGGGAGAGAGAGAGAGGACAACAAAAATGGCAACCAATGAGAGGTCGCCATGTGGTAGGGGAAGAAAAAGAAAGAAAAAGACAAAATAAGAAAAAGACAAAGGAGTTATATACAATATATAAATAAAAATAGATTTATAGTACATTAGATTAAATAATTGAATAATGTAGGTATAAATTATAGTTAATTAAATTAATAAATTAATTAAATTAATAATTTAAATAAGTAAATAAGTAAAGTATTATTTATATAAAAACTAAAGGATTAATACATTAAATAATAATATAAAGTATGACTTATTGTACAATATACCACAAACGGACCCCGAAAACCGCGTTTTTCGCATTAACTCCAATTTTAGAGAAACCAGTGTCATTTTGTAGATAATTTAAAAATATAATTTTAGGGACAGAGTTTGCTAATTTCGGAGCTCATACAACCGAGTTATGAGGCCCGGACGAAAAAAGTAGCGGCTTCGGGCCTCCGGATTTTTTCAGTATTTTAATTTATTTTTATTTTTATATTTTTATAAATAATTTTAGATGATTTTAGGAAAAAGAATTAAGTTAATACGGTTTACGGTTATTTAATTAAAAAAATCCCGGAAGTTTCTACATATAGTACATATAGACAACGGGTCCAAAAAGCCGAAACTCACCGGTTTTATCCGAATATTTTTCTGATTTTTTTAATAAATAGAACTATGTATAAAACGGATTTTAAAAGTGAGTTTGGTCATTTTGGAGTTTTCTATAAATAGATATGAACCGTGGAAGTTGGCTTTTACGGCTTTTCGGTTCATTACGGTTATTTTATTTTTATACTGAAATATTTTTCTGATATTTTTATAAAATAATATATATTTTTATGAACAATTTTTGTGAAAGAAGTGTTTTGATTTGAAGTTGTTTTGATGATAAATAAAATAGGTGAAGTATTTACAAGGTAAAAAATGGATAAATTACATTTTTGGTCTTTATTTTCTGAATATTTTTATAAGTTATGATCCTTATCTCCCCCTACGTATTTCTTTGTCGACCCGGTCAATATTGACATGGTCTCGGGGTTAGGATTAGTTTGTATATTACATATACAACCTTCTTTTTATTTTTATTTTCCTTTTTCTCTTTATTCTTTTATTTTGGATAATTTAAGTGTTAATTATATAATATTAATATTTGTTGTTAGAATGTTAATTAAATGGAATTAGTGGATATTTACATGTATTTTACCAAGGATTTTAGCCAAAATGAAAGAATAAAGGTGATGAATCACGGATTCATCACTAGTTGACATCACTATTTGAAGAAATATTTATATATTACTATCATAAATAAATCAGAGAACAATAACAATGTATCAAAAGAATAAAATAATATCAACAAATAAAAGATATAAATTATTTAATATTTGGAAAATTTTTAAGAGAATAACATGTACATCACTCGATCTATAGGCGGAAGGTAATCGTTATACAAACGTATAATATATAGAACTGTATACTTCATATGAAAGTAATCATTAATTAAAATAGAAGATATAGACAAATTAAGTAATATATAAACCTAAAAAATAATAAAAGTATAAGTTAATATATAATATTTTATAAATTGGATCTAAATAATTTATATATAAACATCTACATATACTACATAAAAAGTAAAATATTTTATTAAATTATTTACATGTGCTTAATTACTTTGTTATTACTTTATACGTTTATATAAGTGTAGGGGGGTAAACAGTATTTATGAATATCTACTGCTCATAAACACATACAGAAATGACCAAGGTATTGTAAAAATTCTTTGGAGATACGAATTTTTATTGTATATAATAGAAATATGTAGACTTCTTTTGTTTGATATATGTTTTCTATAGAACTGTAGAGAAATGTAAGAAGGAATCTGTGAACGATTTTAAAATATCGAATGAATTTAATATCGTTGATAATTATAGAGTGGTCAATGTAATAAAAATATACCCTCATTATACTTCTGAAATATTTGTTTTGGAGTTGTAAAGTGGAGTAGACGTTGAAAAGCTTTATGTTACATTACAGGAATAGAGAATGGCACATTATGTTGTCAGTAATTGTAGAGAAATATATAAGAATGTGTAGAGTAGAAAAAATGAAGTTAAGAAAATAATTACTGTATATAAATAATATAGAGACAATCAAGTAATAAGTATGAGAATAAAGATCTACGAGAAATAGGTAAAAAATAAGCTTGTAAACGAAAAAGTTTGAAGTTGTAATAAGGTACTCCATAGATAGCTTCCACAAGATTTATGTATGTAATGGACTTTGAAAGTAAAACCCAGTGATTATTGTATAACAAAAAATTTATATATATAGATAAGTGTTCTCACTTAACTTGAGAGATATACACACATACAGACATATATACATGCATACCTCTGTGTGTTTGTGTGTCGTATGTACATATGCGGAGAAGTCCACCCTTAACAGTATATATACATAGTATTTACATAACTTAGACATTGTTTTCAAAAAAGAAAGTTTATGTGGGTTAGAAGAAGCAAGATGGTTTATGTTTATGATGGAATCTCTTTTTCAGACAAAGCTGTCTACCTGCAATAATAAAAAAATTAAATTTAGTTAACATGTATGTATGGAAAAACACATATGTTCATTTCTATATACACACATATATAGACGTACATATAATAAAGAGAAGATACTTTTATAACCGAAATAAACATGGAAATAAAGTATATATAAACAAAAATATACACTGATCTCCGTGATTTTGTTTCATGTTTTTCACGGTCTTCATCACCTGAATCAGATTCTCTTTTCCTTTTTAATTTTTTGCCAGCAATCACTGTGGAGTTGAATTTGTCGAACACATTTATATATAGAAGTCATAATTAGAAGTGTTATAGTGATAGAAGAATTTTTGCCAGAGTCTATTTTTTCTAAAATACTAACCTTTCCGTGGACTATGTGACTCCAGGAATTCTTTTCTTGACGTAACAGATATTGTCTATGAAGATGTTCATTCACATAAACTTTCACCTGATTATTGTAATTTGAAATTATTGTAAGTATTATAACACAATCAAAGAAATATGTAATGAAAATTGTATACCAGGAGTATGTTGGGAGTAAGATGTTGATTCAGAAATTATTTTCACAACTTTAAACTGCATTTTCTTTCTAAATCATGATATCCCAAAACTACTCTGAAATTGTAGGTTTGTTCAATCAAACCATTGAATATTGGAGGGAGTATCAGTCTATCGTAATTTGGGTTTGATGAAAGACTTGAACATGTAATTCCTACAAGTTCAGTAATCAAAGAACCAGATATAACAAAGCATGTATGCCAACTTCTGTCTTGAACAGTTACGTTTAGTTTATACCTGCAAAAATTTCAAACATCAATACATTTTTTAATATAGTTACATATAACTTCATCTATTATATCTATTCAATAATTTACCACGGTGTAGCGAAATCTTCATGACGACAACAACGGTCACATCAAAATTTGTTTTCAAACTTTTTGAGACCAGCTTTGCATTGGTTACATGCGTTGTACCACCATCATCAGAAACATCGATGTCAAGTATTGTAGCTCTACAACTAAATTTTATATTCTGCATCATTCATAAATCTGAAAGTAACTCCTATGAAAAATTTATTCTACATTTTTTTGGGGATTTTTATCCAGCAGACCTTATAAACGTTTTAAATTACTTCTACGACTTTTTGTAAAAAGTAATTATCCCATCGATCCTCAACGACCTTGTAAATTACCTAAGAACCCCCACGGGCTTAAAATATATTACCCGGAGGGTTGATAGGGTAAGAGTTGGCAAGTTTACGGGAATGAGGGAGGAATTAGGTTGTTTCAAAGGCCATTGTGGTGATTGATAAAGTTTATAGGGTCTGGCTGGTAAAAATCCCTTTCTTTGTTGGTATTAGGTAATATTAAAAATTTGTTAAGAACTAAAATTATTAAAAGATCAAGTTACCTGGTGTATCTTGGGGTCAAGATTTTGAAGTTCATAAATTTCTTTTTTGTTATCAGAAATTTCATCCGCGGGACTCATTGTTGTAAACTGTTTATCGGGCATTAGTGTAGTGAGCTCAAGTGGATCAATTCTATTCAAAGCATAAAATAATATTACTTTCTTCACAATTAGACATTAAGAGATGCATCCAAATATTAGGAAGAATTAAGTTAAAGTAAAATTCAATAGAATTTACTTTTCTCAAAAAGCGGTAACCTCAGGAATTTGAAGATCTATGTAAAACCTTGTTGTCGAAGATGAACAAAGGCATGTTCTACCTGGATAAAACAGAAATATAATTTAGAACAATTAGCCATCAAGTATTACGTGGCAATTACTTTTTATTAAGAAAATACCCATGAAAGTTCGGACAGTCATTCCAGCAAAGATTATCATTACTGGGTTTGATTTGCTTAGAATAATATTCTCTGGAAATGTTTCAGCTATCTTGCCCTATAATGTTAACAGTAACTTCCTTTCACTATTGAGGTTAAGTAAATAATATTTTTAATATGACATAAATATTTTATATGTATGCAGTTAGGAGGTATTAAATAAAAAAATGCTAATACAAACCTTGAGTCTTGTATTTCTAAATTTTTCTTTGAGTCGGTTTTTCTTTTGCATAAGTGTCACCAATTCGACTCACAGAGAGTATATGACCAATAACTTCTGGAAGAAGTAAGTAATAGTTGGACTTGTTATTGAACACATAAGACTTGTACGGCATTTAAAAAATGCATACCTGTTAGTTGGGTATCTTTGTTTACTCTCGTTGCAACTTCTTCAAAATCAGTGAAGAAAAACTTATGTTGTGATATAGTGTCAATGTTTTCTTCAATGCGAGTGATTGTTGTTGTTCTTGTAAATCTTAACATTAACTCATTTGGTACAACTCTAAAAGTAGGTTTTCTTGGGCAGACAACAAATTTTGACATAGTCTAAATGTGACCTTCATGTAACTGATGTGGAAAATAACTAATATCTTGAGATCTTATCGTTCCCTGCATAGCTGTATCCGAAAAGGAGAAAAAACGTATTAACGAAAAGTCAGAAATATTACATTGTTTATATGATATGTGAAATAAATAAAATTAAAGTAATTTAAAAATTCATCATGTTAAAATTTTATTTGCTTTTTAAAATTATGGATATAATATTAAGAAGAAGATATAATACCTTGTACTACTAACAGCAGTTGCTACCAATGATATTAAATGTAATATTTAAATAGTAGAAATTTAATTTACAGTGTTGTAATTTAGTATAAAAACAAATACAGAGGGAAATAAACCTTTAAAAATGGAAGATAAAAATTCGCTTATAGCAAATATCCTTTATTATTTAAGTCGAAAAGTATTATTGTGTACAATTTTTTGGAAGAATAATAGTATATATAATGTTTAAATAGTTAAAATGTAATTTGTAATATTGTAATTTCTTATACCACAGAGAAATTGTTTTTAAAAAATTGTGAGATAACAATTTGCTTTTAGTAAATATCCTTTATTAATTAAGTCAGAAAATATTATTATATATAAGTTCTGTAAAGTTTCTTATAATAAATTATATAAGTAAAAAATACCTAAAGAAATTTTAGAATATATACACAGTAAAAAAACAATTTAAAGGAAAAAATAAGGATCCATTAGCTTCTACAAGTTTAAATGTAGATTAAATTTAGTACTATTCTTCGCAATAGTTTTTAATAAAATTTGCATAATAGATTACATAAAGAAAACTACCTTTAAGAGAAATATAAATATCATGAATCTTTAATTTCAACAAACAAAAGGATAACCATATGTACCATTTCGTCAACAACTACAAAATCCATACTTATGAGCTTGTTGTCAAATTTGGGATTCAAAGAAATCCAAATTCGTACCAACGGATCTCTTATTCTAAACTGATCTTTAGACAATGTCATTGCCGAAAGATTGTGGCAGTCCATCTCCGAGATTACTCTAAGAATAAAACGAATAAAAGTCAGGAAAGAAACATAAATGTTATGCTGGTAGTTAAATCAATACAAAAATATGTAACTTATAGAAATATATGTAGTTAAATTAAGCTATTTCTGCATATTATTTGATACTATAAAACAATATTAGTAAACAGGCAAGCTAATGTAAATGACAACGTTTATAAAAATGAATCTTCAAATTTTAGAAGAAATTACTTGTAAACATATTTTTCCATGTCATTATATTGACACGAAATTGACGAGGTTAAGAGATAAATAATATGCAAATGTTGTCGTTGTTCTAAACCACTCGAATCGGTCAACGAGAAAAATAAATTTTAAACCACTCAAAATAAGATGAATCAATAAAAACAATGTAAGCGGTCTTCGCTATTCTTTTTACCTGGTATAGCGACCAAGGTCGAACACAAGGAGCACGATTTAAAAACTATGCAGTCAAATTTCGAAAAGAATTTTTAGTGGTTTTGGAATTTTTATTTTTTAAATTTTCGAAACAAGCACGAAGGAATAAAAACACACATACACCGCTCTTTTTGTATTTTTTAAAAAGGTTAAAAATGCTCAGAAAATTAAAAAGAAAATGTTTTTGTTGTTTTATATATTTTAAAATATTTTTGGTATTTTTTTCGTAATTTTCTGATGTTTTTGTGATTTAATAAAAATCAAACGGTGAAAAACAGGACAAACTGTGCACAGTTAGGAGTATTTTGCAATTTAAAAATCCTTTAAATGCCAAAAATCCTGAAATTTATTTTTTTGATAAACTACAAAGTTATATCTACAATCTAAAACTAAAATCACTATTTCTAGATTTTTTGGAATTTTCTACAATTTTTTTAAGAATTTTCATTTTTCACATTTTTTTGATTTTTATATAGAGTTAATATACAAAAATTGGTCAGAAATTAAAGCACACCAAAATACACCTACAATAATATTTTTGGAGTTTTTGACTAATTTTTGAATTTTTTTATGAATTTTCTAATTTCAGGAAATTAAATAGTTTTTTTATTTTTCAAATATATCAAATTTCAGCAAAAATTGATGAAACATTTACACAATGACACAAACTATAGCAGGAGCATATACCATTTTTTGAGATTTTTTTGACTAATAAAAACATTTATTCCATTCAAAGATAACAAGCAAGTTAAAGTCTGAAATCACATGGGCTGTAATGTAATTTATCGAAGTTATTCCACCATAAGATAACAGGAAATAAAGAGCGGGTGGAAAGTGAAAATTACCCACTAATGGTCACGTGACATGGGTTTCTGGTGAGGGCCTCTTTGCAAATATATGAACTCCAAGAGGCCAATATGCAATTTTTCTTTTTTTATTTTACCCTCTCCCTAGGATTTCGTTCTTGCTCTTGTTCACAAGAGGGAAAAAGGGATCCGTCGCCACTTGGGGTGGTCGTCTCAGGCGAGGCACGTGGAAAGGGGCACTAGGATGATGGCCCACGCCGTGCAACCTTGCGCGGGTGGTGGGTGAGCTGGAGCGAGCGCGGGTGGCACGTGCGCCCACGCGAAGCATGGCGTGTGGTGGCGGAGGTCGTTGGGCTGGCTCGGCGGCGTGCCCGCACGGCTGGATGGCTAGGGAAGCAGCATCACGGAAGGGAAGGCGGAAGGGGTGGCCACGCCCAGCGCGGGGGGACGTCGATGCAGGTGCGGCGCCGGGCTCGGCGGGACTTGGGCGAGGAGGAGCTGGCGTGGTCGGGCGGCCCCGCGTGGGAGGCATGGAGCCAGACGGTTCTGGGTGGAGGATGGTGTGCCGCCCAGGTGGCGGAGGTGGAGGCCGGAGGTCCACCGGCTGTGCGGCGGGGGTGGTGCGTGCCGGCGGCGGGGTTGGGAACCAACTGTCTGCTGTTGTATTTATTTTATTTATTTTTTTTGCCTGTAGGAAATGTTAGAAGAGAAAAAAACAATTGTATTTTTTTCTTTTTTTAAAACAGGAACTGTAAAGTAAGGCAATAATTTTTTTATTTGTTATTTTTTTATTATTTTGGTTTTACTGCAAAATAGAAGTTAGATACAAAATTTTTTTTTTATTTTTCCTGCAAAATAAAGGTTAGAGACAAAAACAAATATATATTTCTTTTTATTGTATCCTGCAAAAACAAATGTTAGGAAACAAGATACGTTTTTTTTAATTTATATATAAACAAAAGGGAGTCGGTGAATGGGTCGGATCTTAGTGAAGCGAGAGGGAGATCCGAAAATCCGACCACCGTGCGTGGTCGGATGTAAGAGGTTGTGCGAGATAGAATGTGAAATGTGGAGATCAGAAAATGAGGTGAAAATCAGTTTCGGAGGCGGATCAAACTGTGGTAAATAATTTTGTGAATTTCAATGACTAAAAATTTAATAAAGCATAATCAAAGATTAAACCTACGGTTTACCTACAAAAAATTACGAGAAGTAAAATTGGATCTCATCTCGGGGTTCGGAAATGCCATGATGGCCTCTACGAGGCTGACGCGCTGTCACCGGATGGCTCGGAGGCTAGGTACCCTTCTTCAACAAGATGACACTCGGAGATCGGGCTCCTCTCTACCAAAGATTGATCAAAGAGAATATGAGGGAGGAGGAGCCCACTAAAAAGATGACAAAAATTAAAAATGGAAGATATTTACAAATGAGGAAGGTGTTTATTGGTTAATTAAATAAAATAATTTAATTAATTAATTAATTTCGAAATTTAGAATTAAATTAATTAAATAAATTAAATAAAAAAATGGAAATCAATTAACCACCATAATGGTGGCCATATAGGTGATGAATACTCATTCATCACTCTTTATTCTTTTATTTTAGCTACAAATCTTTTCGAAACACCATGTATATTCTTGTAAATAGAATAAATTATCAAATTGCATGCTTTGTGTAAATAGCAATAATTAGAACGTTTTTGTGTAAAAATAAAAGAATAAGGAAATAAAGAAAAAGAGGGAAATATTTAGAATAAATATTGAGTGACCTAAACCCAAGAGAGGACCCAATATGGGTCTGATCGCCAAATAAAATAAGTAGAGAGAGATAGGGCAACTCAACCTTATGTAAAACCCCCTCTTATGTATATATTTTATTTTCATAAAAATAAAAATAAAAATGTGTTTCTCATATTTTGTATATATTTCTAAAATAAAATAAAAATGAGAAAAATAAAATAAAAACAAAAAGAAATAATTTCTCTCTCTTCATTGTACATATACTATGTATATAAGAATAAAAGATCTATTTATTTCACCTTTGTAAATAGTAAATAAAAATCAAATAAAAATTATTTTATATACCAAATTTTATGTTGTAAATGAATAAAATATAAAATTGGGATAATTATACAAAAATAAAATAATAAAAATAAAAATTGAAAATACATAGGTATTTGAACCTATATATAATATTATATTATGTATATACAAAAATTTATTTTTTAAAAAATAAATAAAAATCACTAAAAAATAATTTGAAAGATAATAAACAAATTTCGTTTTGGAAATATTTTGAAATAAAATCATTTACTATTTTGTATTTAATTTATAAATAATTTCAGAATCTTGAATTCTCATTGGTCCACGGGGGAACGTTGACCCCCTGTCAACTGCACCCCTTGACCACATCCTTCGCGGACCCGGTTTGAACCAGACTTCTCCAAATTTTCCTAGATTGATCCGATCACCATTTGCCCAAACCCCGAGCTCCGATTATAGAGGCAAGATCATTGATTCACGCCCGATCTTTCCCTTAGGGGTTCATACATCGATTAGCGTGCTTGATTCCCATCTTCTCGGACCCCTGCTGGTATATAGCCTTGCCTGGAGCCGCAATTTCCTTCACCTTCGGCCATCATCTTCGACCCCAGTGACCTTCACCTTCCTTCTCGAGTGACAGCGAGCATCAGAAGGTGTTGCAGCGAGTGTTTGGAGGCCTTATCCCCAGGTCCGGCGATCAACCTCGCCGTGCTCCGCCACCTGCGTAGCCCGAGCCTCTGGAGACGTCGCTCCATCGAGGCAAAGACTCCCGGAGACTCATCATCTCTAGCACAGATGTTCTCTTCCATCAGGAATCTTTGTTAGCTTCTAGATCTTCGATTATCTTCGATCTTTCACATCCTGCACTGCCGGCTCCGCCCCAGTGGCCGGAGTTCTGTCACCTCCTCATATCCGTATAGATAGATGCGCCAACCCATCGTCACCCCCTTCCTCAGCCTGATCATCTCGATCTTGGCTATCCAAGCCAAGATCGAGCTAGGTCCCTTCCGCCACCACCGCTGGGACCCCCCTTCGCCATTTCACCCCGCTTCCCACTACTTCTCATTCAATAACCCATGCCGGAGAACTCCTCCGAGCCCAAGCTTTCATTTGCAGGTCAATAAGCACGAGTTTACCCCCCCTGATGACCTCAAAAACCTGATGGCTAGGGTATAGGTGCTAAATTGGTCGTTGCGACCCAAGCGATCAAGTCAAGTCAATCAAGAAAAATATCAGACCAATCGAAACAAATAAAATCAATCAAACACGAAGATAGCGGTCCAGCTATGAGTTTAACCTGGTATAGCTCCCAGGGTCGAACTCGAGGAGCACGGGTTGGCCAAAGGCCTACGAAGTAGTAAAAATGAAATAAAATAAAAGACAAAAGATTTTTAGTGGTTTTTAATAATTTTTATATTTTTTGGATTTTTAATATGTGAAGAAAATAAAAGAACACAAAAACAAGCACACTTTAGCAATTTATTTAATGTGTCAAAAATCAAGCAAAAATTCAAACAAAAATGTTTTTATGTTTTTTAGGTTTTTTAGTGTTTTTGGTTAATTTTTTATAATTTTCTGATGTATATTTTATTTTCTAAAAATCAAACAGTAACAAAAATGCAAGGTACTGTCCAGCCAGACCCAAAATCCCTAAATAAAATATCTAAGACCTCAAAAGGGTCTGGAGGTATTTTTCCTGTATTCTAGATAAAACAAGGAAAATTTGAGTAGCAAAATTATTATTTTTGGATTTTTAAGTGATTTAATAGAATTTTTATGGGTTTTTAGGTGTTTTTAAGTTTTTATGGTTTTTAGTCAGTGAAAAATAGCCATAATTGGCTAGAAAATCAAGAAACACAAAGTACACAGTACCTAATTTTTATGGAATTTTTGAGGGGGTTTTTATATTTTTTTTGGATTTTTAACTCTAGACAGTAGCTGAAATAAAGGTTTTTGAATTTTTAAAAATAACAAATAAAATAAAAAATGTCCTCAAAAATTCTCAAAAATTCTACAACATGGCAGGAGCTATGTGACAAATTTTCATCGAATTTGGAGGTGGTTTGATATTTTATTCAAAAATCAAAAGAGGGCATTGTGCACAGGGACTGAAGTGCAAATACCCTAAGTTCTGGGGGTCCAGGTGCAAAATACCCAGCGACGCACGCGCGCGGCGCGTGCCTGGGGCACTCAGGGACCTCTTTGTAATAAAAGTAAGGTCCGGGGACTATTTGGTAACACGTGCCAAAAGTCCGGGGACCTCAGATGCAAATTACCCTAAAATAAGCGCACATGCGCAATTAAAACATTCACAGGGGCATAGATGCAAATACTCAAAAGTTTTCATTCATTTCTAAACATCCAGAACTACAGGGAATATATTGCAAATAACCCAAACATACACGTGACGAAGCACGTGGCTCCACACAGACAGGGGTATAAGTGCAAATATCGAAAGTATGAGGTCCAATGTGCAAATAACCCAACGTAAATAAAATACGAAAAATATTTACAGGACTAACACTAAATGCATAAAATAAAAGGGGGCCTAAGACAAATTACCCCTTATTTAACGTCGAGGGGCGGATGACTGACGCGTGGCTGATCTGACGGTTCTGGACGACGGCGCCTTTAACCTTTCGCACGTGGGCCTGATCGACGTCTGAGGGAGAGGCACGTGGCAGATCTGACGGCCACAGGTGGCTGGTGCCTCTCTCTCTCTCTGCTCTGACGGTCAAGATCAACCCTCTGGATGATCGGACGGTGACGGCGGCTCCATGGATGGATGGTCACGATGAAAACTGGCGCGCCGAGGTTGATCTGACAGTTGGCGAGGATCCTGGAAGAACAAGTCGCCGGCGACTTTCGCCGGCCTTCTGAGCACGCGGTGGTCCTCTCTCTCGCTCCTGGAGATCGGAGAAGCTCCGCAATGAAGCTCCGCGGCTGATGGCAGGCTCCGATGACCCAACCGAGCCCTGGAGGGGTCCGGCGAGGTCGGCGGAGTAGAAGCTCCTGGCCCGAATGTCGGGAGGCCTCAGATGGCCTCCTCTGGTCCTGCAAAGTAGCTCAGAAACTTCGCGGGTCGAGGGCAAAATGCCTCGACCCGGTTAGGCGTCGTGGAGGTGGTCTGTGCGTCGGTGCGGACGAACCCCAGCGAAGCGACGACGAGGGGATTTGAATCCCAGCTCCTGTGCGAGCTGGGTTGAACGGAGGGGCGGAGAAGGTGCGTGGAGAGCAGGCGGAGGTGAATATGGATTCCGATGATCGAGGGGATGCGTGAGGTGGTCGGAATGGACGGAACAAGGCGACGGAGCGATTTGGGGATACTCTAAAATTAACGGAAAGGAAAAGCTACCGGAGCTACCTGGGTGGTCGAGGAGACTATGCTGGAGCTGGGGTAGCTCCTGGTCGTGGCCTCAAGGGTTGTCTCGGCCCGAGGCTCGAGCTCCTGCTCTGGGCGGAGCACGACGGTGCTAAGTCGCCGGATCAGTGGAAACCGGCCCCTCTCCTCGCTGCGACGGCACCTGGAGCGAGCTGTCACTCACGCTCGGGCACTGGAGCTCACTGGGGGTGGAGCGGATTAGTTAAAGATGCCGATTGAAGGTGGCGGAGCTCGAGATATATATGGGTGCAGACCCGACAAGGGCTGGTCGGGTAGGGCAGCATGGAGCGCGGACCCCGATGCAATCCCCCGGGCGTTGGTCTCGGATGCAAGAAGAAGAATTAGGACCCGGGGTTTGCGCAAATGGCGGGCGGATCAGGCATGGAAAAATCGGAGAAATCGGGTCGACAGCCTGATCCGCGAGAGAAGAGGGTCCGCGGGGGGAGTTGACCGGGGGTCAACATCCCCCGTGGACCAATGGGAAACTGCCACGTATTTTATTTTTGTTTATTTATTTTAGGCTAGATAACGGTGGAATTAGCAAAAAATTAAAACACAAAATATTTTTATTTTATTTTTTTCTATTTTTTGTGATTTTTAATTAATTTTTGGAAATAAAAATGAGGTATTTACACTATGTATCTATATATAGGTATATGTACATTAGGTAGATTTTTTATTTTTGATTTTTAATTATTATTTTTGTACAATTTTATTCCTATTTTATATTTTATTTATTTATAGAATAAAATGAGGAATAAAAGGGTATTTTTATTTGGTTTTTATTATTTATATACATAGGTGAAATAAATAGTTATGTACAACTATGTACATGGCATATGTACAATATATTTTTGTTATTTTTAATTTTGTTATTTTTATTTGATTTTTGTTTTGATTCTTTTTTTATTGTATGTATTTACAATATATAACATAGAATATTTACAAAAAGTTTAGAAAATAATTTTATTTATTTATAAGGTTAAATAAATAAATAAGGAAGCATGGTCTATGTACATGGTGAAAGGGTATTTTTGATCTTTTTTTTTTCAAATTTTTATTATGTTTTTAATGTTTTCTAAATATATACAAATATGTACAAGCATATTTTTGGGTGAGGAAAATATAATTTTATTTATTTATATAGATATTTACACTAGAGCCCCTATCTCCCTCTACTTTGGCTTTTATGCGGTCAGGCCCATGCTGAGCCCTCCCTTGGGTTAGGTTGCTCAATATTTATTCTAAATATTTCCCTCTTTTTCTTTTTAATCTTTATTCTTTTATTTTTGCACAAAAACATGCTAATTATAGGTTTTTACACAATGCATGCTTTTGCTAATTATTCCTATTTACAAGTATCTACATGCATTTGCATAGGTTTTTGTAGCTAAAATATAAGAATAAAGAGTGATGAATGGGTATTCATCACCCCTCTATACTATACTTTGCTAGTCCCTTAGCAAACACTTATTTGAAAAAGAAGTGAAAAAGAAAGAAAGAAAAAGAAAAAGAGGATGTACATGGATCAAGGTTGATTATTAAACTTGCCTTCATTAAATTGAGGTATGGAGCTCAATCAGATCTTTGGATTATTAATGTGTCGGAACCTTATTTAGACTTAAGCTTAAAACCTAACAGCCTCTAAGTTCCACTAATCTATAACCAAGACTCCTCAATGCTCCAGATCAGAACAAGTCATCAATCACAAACCCTGAAGACCATGAATCTTTCCTTGTCCTGTGAATGTGAAGTCTAAGCTCTCCACCTCAGAAATGGCAACTTGACAACCCTCCCCAACAAGGTAACTCTATGAACTCAATCTAGCCACTCTTTCCTCGAGGAGCGGGGTATTCCCTTCTAAGTTCAAGTACAACCGGCTCAAGAAGAGGGGGAAGAAGAGAATGGGTCAAGGCCAGTGTAGCCAAGTACCCTTGGGAGCTTGACCAGTGTAGCCAAGTCTCCCTGCTGCAAGCTACAACAGGTGGATCATGAAACCAAGATTTGCTTATTGCACTTATATACATACTCCGGTGGGATTATCATTTTCTCTCAGACCCACCACTTTTTTGGAGTTCTTTTTCTTTTTGCACATTTTTTTTCGAGTGCATCTATACAACATATACATGTGCAGCATATATACAAGGAGTTTTTCCTCTTGAGCCAGTAGACTATCCCTCTTTTGATGCTTTATTGCAACCCACAACTCCCGTCGTTAGACCTCATGGCAACCAGACCAAGTTGAGACGCACTTCCATCACTATAAGAAGAAGAGAGGTTCCGCCTAGAAGTACTACCCTCATATGCTACCCCGAGTCAAGGAAGACTGCCTCCTCACCACCTCATCTGTAGAGAGCTCGGTGCATAGTGCTGGTGTCCAAGTAAAGCCATAATCTATATGAGTCATGTGTTGTTGTTAAATGCTCTACTTAGGCTCATTGAGATGACATGTGATCATAGCCTAGTGGACTCAAAGAATTAAGTCACCATGGACCTGAAAAGCCTTAAACCTAAGCCCTGTAAGGTTCCTCTTAGAATTAGGTGGATTAAGATCTTAATCAAGCTCCATTTCTCAATTTGATTCCAGGCTAGTTTAAATGTCAACTATCATCCAGAAAAAACTATATACATATGTACAAAAAGATGCTTATTTACACAATATTTTACAATCATGCAAAATTTTTGAAAAATGTTTTGAAATCATGAATGATGATGCGTGAAGTGCAAGTTTTGCAAAAAGATATTTACACACATTTACACAAGATTTTTGCAAACTTTTTTATTTTCAAAACATTTTGGAAAAATTTTGTACTATATACATAATTTTGATACGAAAATATTTACACAAGCTTTACACAAAAGATTTTTGAAATCATTTTTACAAAAATAATTTTTACACTAGCTATGTATGTGCAAATAAAAGAAGATTATGTACATGAAAAATTTTTAATTTTTGTGATTTTTAGCCATATTATTTATTAACCCACTCACACAAAGTACGAGTTATGGCTAAAGTATATATGAAATATATACACACCCCCCTATACTTAGCTCGAACGATGTCCTCAGAGTCAAGAGCGATGAAGAAGACATAACTCGTGCTAGGTATAGGGAAGTGAAAAGAAAGGCTATACAAAAGGGAAATGAAAAGTCAAGAGGGACTCAGGTCTCCCCCCTATACTTAGTATCAAATAATCCTAAGTATAGCAGGCTGTATACAAAGGGAAAACTGAGTGGAGAATGTACAGGGTCTACCCCCCCTATACTTAGGGTGAAATATCCCTAAGTATAGGCAGCAAAACAGGGGTAGACAGAAACAAAAGAAATACCCGAAAGGTCTCACATCCCCCCTATACTTAGGGTAAAGTGCACCCTAAGTATAGCATAATCACAAGATGGAAAAAGGAATGTGGGACTAAGGAATGTGGTGATATGGACATCTGGATCTATATACAGCGGAAGATCAGTGAAACTCAGGCGTGAGATGCATTAGATGTGAGTCAAAGACCACATCTCACGCAAAATGAATAGGGGCAATATCAACGACCCGCGGCTCATGATCTAGAAATGGCTTGAGCCGCTGGTCGTTCACTCGAAAGGTACTCTCAGAAGACAACTTAGATATGTCGATGCTACCGTTGTCGTGTACCTTCCGAACCAGATAAGGTCCTTTCCATTTGCTCTGTAGCTTCCCTGGAAATAATCTAAGCCTCGCATCAAACAACCATACTCTCTGTCCAATCTCAAAATGTTTGTGGCTGATATGAGAATCATGCCACTCCTTGACTTTCTCCTTATAATGTAGGCTGCTTGAGAAAGCTGCATCTCTAAGTTCCTCCAGGGCAGCTAGCTCTGCCCTCCTCTGGTCTCCCATACCATCTGGATCCATGATAATGTCTGTAACTGCCCAAAGTGACTTGTGCCTCAGCTCAACAGGTAAATGGCATGGCTTGCCATATACGAGGCGAAAGGGAGATGTGCCCAAAGGTGTCTTGAAAGACGTCCTGTATGCCCACAAGACCGAGTCCAAAAGCTGTGACCAGTCCTTTCGGTCAGGGCGGACGACTTTCTGCAGAATAGTCTTGATCTCCCTATTCGACACCTCGGCTAGACCATTCGTCTGTGGATGGTAAGGTGTAGCAACACGATGGTCTATGCCGAACTCGCTAGCAAGTGCCTTCACCTGGTCGTTGATGAAGTGAGATCCCCCATCAGAAATCAGAACTCGTGGAACCCCGAACCGCGTGATGATGTGCTTCCTCAAAAATCTGCAAACTGTCCTCGCATCAGCGGCTCGGGCGGGGATAGCCTCCACCCAACGACTCACATAGTCAACGGCCAACAGAATGTACTCGAATCCCTGACTCTTAGGGAATGGACCCATGAAATCGATGCCCCATGCGTCAAAAACCTCACAGAAGTGAATGGGATGCATCGACATCATATCATGTTGTCCACAAGTGCCCATCCTCTGACAGTCAGTACACCTCTTCACGAACTCATCTGAGTCCTTGAAGAGGGCAGGCCACCACAAGCCGGATTGGAGCACTTTCTGTGCCGTTCTCCTCCCAGAATGATGTCCTCCTGCCTCCAGCTTGTGGCAGTAAGTGAGGACGCTATGGTGTTCCTCCTGAGGAATACACCGACGCCAGACGCTATCCCCTCCTTCGTGGTAAAGGATGGGATCCTCCCAATGGTAAGACTTGGCCTTCGCTAGGAAGGTCTCAAGCCTCTGCCTGGGCCAATCTTGTGGGACTTTCCCAGCAACGAGAAAGTTCACAATATCGGCGTACCATGGGAGTGAGGCGATAGCAAGGATCGCCTCATCTGGGAAGGTATCTCTAATAGGATCAATCTGCTCAGAATCCTCAGGCTTCTCTAGTCGGGAGAGATGATCCGCCACCAAATTCTTGACTCCAGGCTTATCCTTGATCTCAATGTCGAACTCCTGGAGTAGAAGGATCCATCTAGTCAGTCTGGCCTTGGCATCCTTCTTTTCCATGAGGTACCTGATGGCGGTGTGATCTGTAAACAAAGTCACTCTAGATCCAATGATATACGATCTGAACTTATCCAGGGCAAACACTACGGCTAGCATCTCCTTCTCTGTGACCATGTAATTCCGCTGGGCGGAATCCAATGTGCGGCTAGCGTAGTGTATAGCAAATGGCACTCCATCCCTCCTCTGTCCCAGCACTGCCCCTACGGCAAAATCGGAGGCATCCGTCATGATCTCAAATGGGAGAGACCAATCAGGCGGCTGGAGGACAGGAGCCTCAATAACGCACTGCTGGAGAGTAGCAAACGACGAAAGACACTTGTCATCGACAAGGAACTCGGTGTCTTTCGTCAAGAGGTCAGTCAACGGCCGGGCAATCCTGCTGAAATCATGAATAAATCTCCTATAAAATCCAACGTGCCCCACAAATGACCGTAGCTGCCTCAGATTGGACGGCGGTGCGAGTTTCCTAATGACATCAACCTTGGCCGGATCAACCTCCATGCCCCTGTTGGAGATGATGTGGCCAAGCACCGTCCCTTGAGTCACCATGAAGTGACTCTTCTTCCAAGATAGCACCAAGTGATACTCAATACATCGCTGGAGTACTCGATCTAGACAGTCAAGACAAGAATCAAATCCGTCGCCGTAGATCGAGAAATCATCCATGAAGACCTCCAAACACTCCCCTACCATGTCCGAAAAGATCGACAGCATGCATCTCTGAAAAGTCGCAGGGGCATTGCATAGCCCAAATGGCATGCGTCGAAAAGCATATGTGCCGAAGGGACAGGTAAAGGTGTTCTTCTCCTGGTCCTCAGGAGCGATGGCCACTTGGTTGTAGCCCGAGTACCCATCCAGGAAGCAATAATGGCTCTTCCCTGCCAGTCTCTCAATGATCTGGTCAATAAAAGGCAGTGGGAAATGGTCCTTCTTGGTGGCTTGGTTGAGTCTCCTGTAGTCAACACAAACCCTCCAAGAGGTGGGTACTCGTGTAGCAATCTCCTCTCCCGACTCACTGATCACAGTCGTGATGCCCGTCTTCTTGGGCACCACATGCAAGGGGCTGACCCACTTGGAGTCGGAAATGGGATAAATAAAATCTGCACTCCACCATTTCGATATTTCCTTCATCACGACCTCTCGTAGGTTGGGGTTCAGTCGCCGCTGGAACTCACGTGACGGCTTCGCCCCTTCCTCGAGATAGATATGGTGGGAGCACATTGATGGACTAATCCCATGGAGATCTGCTACGCTCCATCCGATCGCCTTGCGGTTCTTTTCAAGAACCCCCATCAAACGGGATTCCTGCTCTCCAGTCAACTCGGCGGAGATGATGACTGGGTACATCTCTGGCTCGCCCGCAAGGAATCGATACTTCAGCGAAGTAGGGAGCGGCTTCAGCTCTGGAATGCTGGGTGCCGGCAAATCTAGCTGTGGAAGAAACTGAGTGAAAGCTGCAAGGTCGGCCAAATCTGCCTGGGAAAGTGAAAGCGTACTCTCGCAAACTGGATCGGGAGAAGGCTGCTCTACTGCACTATCTCTGCTCGGCTCTGCATCTACCTCCTCCTCACCTAAAGGCTCAGATGAACTCAGGTCTGGCATCTGATCATAACAATCGGCCCATTCAGACTCTGAATCCGAGGGATCTGTATCTGAAGCGGTGGCATCAGTACCACCGGAAAACAAGGTGGCCTCAGCACCACCATCACTAATCATCGTGCTGCGATCAAGGACCGGCTCTGCTGCCTCAATGGTATCCTGAACCAGGTCTGTGCTCTCCAGACTCTCCTCTGCTGTCGTCTCTGCATCAGCTTTATCTGAAAGTGAGAGGATGGTCTGTGTCTCAAGATCTGCCCAAGCAGCCTCATCATCTGTGATCACAAAATCACAGTCCTGGTGGATGTATGGCTCTGTGTCTGTCAGCTGCTCTGAATCTGTACTCGCATTTGAGTGGTCTCTGCATCTAACTCTGTAGTCCTCGACCGTCTCTATTTGTATACTCTCGCCCTCGACGCGAAAGTACACCTTCCCGCTATCATGATCAGTCACCGCCTTGGCTGTGGCCAAGAACGGACGACCAAGGATGATGGGGGTATCGGCCACTGACTCAGGGATCTCCATGTCCAACACTACAAAGTCCACGGGGAATTTCAGGCCCTGAATCGTGACGATAACGTCTCGTAATAACCCCTTCGGCCTCTTGACAGATCGATCAGCGAACTGAAGGACTGTCCTGCTCTGTCGAAGAGTGCCCAACTTGAAGCGGTCGAGAAGGGCTGCCGGAAGAAGGTTGATCGACGATCCGCTATCTAGAAGAGTACGGTCGAACCTCTGCTCACTGATCTGGCATCTGACATACGGGGCCCCTGAATCTGGCCTCTTGGCTGGCAGTCGGTTCTGGATCGCAAAGCACGTGGCTTTGGTCAGCACATGGATCTCGGAAGTGTGGTTCCTCCTCCTCCTCCTGACTGTAGTCCTCTCTCTCAAAGATCGCTGGAGAAGGGGGATGTGCTGCAAAGCCTCCTGGAGGGTCAGCTGAATGTGGAATCGATCTATCATACTCTGGCTGAATTCCTCCTGCACTGTCTTTTTTGGATCTTTTTTCTTCCCCTTCCCCATCTGAAGGGCTCTAGGGAAGGGGATCACAGGGTCCTTCTCAGATGAAGGACTAAGAAAAGGTCTAGGCGGTTCAAGGACCGGATCCACACATACATCATGCACCACAGTGGGACCAGAAGAAAGTAAACCTTTTCCTTTATTCACAACAGAGTTCTGAGATACAGGAATACGAGGAAAAACATCATCTCTATCTGTACAAATACCGGTGGCCTCAGTACCAACACGGGCTGGCTCTGCTGCTGCTGCTGGTAGACGTCGTGCGGCCTCAGTACTGCGGGCTGGCTCGGCTGAACGGGTGGCATCAGTACCACCTCCTAGATCTGGTGAAGTGGCGGCCTCAGTACCGCCGGTGGGATCAGCATCCTTGGTGGCCTTAGTGCCACCGTCATCGTCTGGAGCGGCCTCAGTACCGCTCTCCTCCTCCTCCTGTGGCGCCTCAGGATGAAGCTCAGATGAGGCGCTGCCGCCTGCTGGGGTCCTACCGCTCCTAAGTGTGACAAAATCAGCATCAAATAGATCCGAAGATGTATCATCAAATGGGTCACTAGGAGTGGCTAACTCAGTAGGTACTACCTGCTCAGATTTCCTCTTGAGGTTGTTCGGATTCGGCTCGATCTGGGCTGGTATGGCGGCCTTCCCTCTCACCAGGTCCCGCATCTCCTGGCGGAACTCGTCCATCTCCCGTCGGAATGTGGCCTGCTGGTCTGTGAGGAGGCGGGCGATGTCATCCAAAGCGGGGCTCTCGTGGGAGCCCGACGGGTGGCCTCTCTGTGGGTGAGGCTGCTGGAACTGCTGTGGGTGGTAAGAGGGGTAGGAAGGAGGGTGCTGCTGCTGATATCCCGGGTGAGCATGCTGCTCACGTCTCCATGACTGTCCCTGCTGCTGATAGGGACGAGGACCGTAGGATGATGGCTGGTGCTGCTGATATGCTGGGGGCTGCTGCTGCGGCTGGTGCTGGTCTCTCTTCTGGGAGTACTGCCCTCCCTGTCCTGACGGCTGCTGCTGGGGCTGGGCACCACCACTCCCCCACCTGAATCCGGGATGGTCTCGTCGGATCCCAGGCTGGGGGCGGTCATACCAAATCCCGTTGACATCCATCAACGGCTCGGCATCGAAGGGGGCTGGTGGGAGTACTGCCAGAGGCTGGTCCGGCTGGTAGACCACCATCTGCATCTCTGGAGATGGTGGGGACTGGTAGGTGGGCTGCGGCTGTTGGTACGGCTCCGCCTATACAAGATGGACCTGTCTAGGCTGCACGTGGGTGCTGGAGCGCTGGGACGAGCTGATGCTGCTGCCGGCGTCGCCTCGCGACTGAAGACATGGCTGAGAAGCCGTCTGTGCCTCCTGGAGACACATGAGCTGTGTCTTCATGTCGCTCAGAACCTGTGCCATCTGCTCCATCTGCGTGATACTCTGGCACTGCTTCTTCTCTATCAGCTCCATGCGGTCCAGCTTCTCGCTGATAATGCCCATGTCTGCAGCTGATGACTCTGCCTGTGCTGCTGCGGCTGCGGACGAACTGGATGGACCTGCATCTACCCGTGCTATCCTCTGGTACTGCACGGGTCCTGGCTGATGTGGCTGGGTCTTCTGAGTATACAACCTGGTCTGAGACATCACCATATAGTTCTCAGCCATCTCCTCAAAAATGGCCCAGGCCTGGTCGTGGTCCTTGGCGAAGTAGGATCCGCCGCAAGAAGCATTCACCAGGCCCTGTAGCTCTGGTGTCAACCCGCTGAAGAAGCTCTGCACAAGGTTCGGCTTCGTGATGTCGTGGTGCGGGCATCTGTCCAGAATCTCTCGGAACCTCTCCCATGCCTCGTGAAACTGCTCGTTGGGGAACATGGAGAAGTTGCTGATCAGGGCCCTCGCTGCATTCGTCCGCCCGAGTGGATAGTACTTGTTCAAGTACTCGGTGCGGAGCTGCTCCCAGGTATAGACAAACCTCCCAAGATGCTTCAGCCAGGTGGCTGCTCTATCTGCCAGTGAAAACGGGAAGGCTATCATCCAGATCGTGTCCTGGTCCACGTGGCGATCGTGGACGGTGCTGCAAATCATCAGGAACTCCTGGAGGTGGAGGTGGGGCTCCTCAGTGGCGAGTCCGTGAAAACGAGGAAGCATCTGCAGGGTGTTCGGGGGGAACTTGAAGTCCCCCACGATAGCAGGTACCACCACCCAATGGTGCATCAGTGTAGATCCGGGGTTGTGCAACTCCCGCATCGGTCTAGGTGGTCCTCCTCCTCCCGCGGCTGCTGCCGCTGCGGTGGCGGCTGCGGCTGCTGCTGCTGCTGCGGCTCGTGCCTCTGCATCCGGAATCTCCTCGGGCTCGCTCTGCTCATCTCGCTCTAATCGGAGGCGCTCCAACTCTCTCCTCATCTCAATCATAAATGCTCCCTGATCGCGTAACTGCTGCTGAACTGTCTCTAATGAGGCGATCAAGGTGGAGTTGATCGCTCCCTGATCCATCACAACGTGCTCTGTGCGGGAACGATCCTCGGAAGTGCCGGCCATGACGACGTCTGCAAAACCAAATGAGCCCAACTCAGGTGCTGTCAAATGTATCAATCTCTCCTCAGGCTCGTGTCTCTCAGGAAGATCAGAAAGGGGGTCGAGGGGGAACAGGGTGGAGTCGTACTCGGGCTCGGAGAGCGGGTCTGAGCTCTCACGAGCCAACCTAGATGAGGAGGTAGACGCGCCCGAAAGCGGTGCAACCAGAGGCTGCCTAAGAGACCGTCTACCCATCATCTTGATCTGGCGAGTAAGGCGCATGAGATCTGGAAAAATTACGATCAGAAAACAAACCCCCGGTTCACCAACGCAACGTGAGCTGAAGACCGTGAAAGTTCGGTCAAATTATCTTGTCGATTTTATTTTGGTGAACAAACAGAATATCAGAGCGCTTACGTGACCTGTTAGGATATCCGATGCTAACCCAACCGACTGGCCCGCACGGAAGAGTCGGTAATCAGTCGGGACTAGCAACGGGGGGCTCTACCTAGGGTGCGGGTCACTCTTTCGCACATCCAAACCAAACAATGAGGGGGTTGCTCTCCCCAAGACAAAGTTTTTAGGGTGAGCGGTTTTTAGATCA
Source organism: Ottelia alismoides (assembly GCA_037367405.1). NCBI lineage: Eukaryota > Viridiplantae > Streptophyta > Magnoliopsida > Alismatales > Hydrocharitaceae > Ottelia > Ottelia alismoides. The sequence goes on along the minus strand of JAZKJV010011346.1, from coordinate 1,849,479 downwards.
ATAATTTAGGCAGTCCCAATTTTATGGTTTCACTTTTTTAATATTTTTCAAAGCAAACAAAAGGCCTAACGAATTTTTCGGTTCTCCTGATTATTAAGTCCAAAACAGGGGGGAGAAGATGAAAAAGCCGATGCACGATAAATCAATGATGCATGCAAAGTCAGAAATGCGTACCTGTCTCCAGCACTCTACATGCAAGATGATCCGCGCATAAAAGTAAAGACAGAAATAAAACTAACCTAAATGATGCAGCGGTAAAGCCGAGTCCTAGATGAGCAAGTTCTAGCGAAGAGCCGTCTAACCGGTCACCGACCTCCAAGCCAAAGAGTTCGGTCTTGGCCCGTCCCTCCTCTGTCCGACAAATCGGGGGTAGGAGTAAGCGCTTTACAGGACGGGCTGCGGCACGTAGGCTACGGAGGCAAATGAATCGGTTATTTTTATTATTGATTTTAAGTAGGTCCAATTATCGATCTATGGGAACAGATATGCAATTAGGTGTGTGGATCCTACTAATTACGGCACATTCACCAGAAAATCCTAAGTCTAGGGGCTCGAGAAAAAACCACAAAAAACCGGAAAAGACAGAATGAAAAGAAAAATAAAACCGCGAAAAAACCGCAAAAAACCGCGAAGGTCCTAAAGGGTCCCCCGAGCACACCGGTGCTCGGCGAAACAGACCCGCTACGGTCAAGTCACAAGAGTGTCCAAGTCCTGTCCCTGTATTATTACAATAATAATAATAAAAAGAAAATAAAAACCTAATCTAACCTCACCCACTCACTCTCTCCCTCTCGCTCTCTCCTGCGTCTTCGTAAAGAAGGAAGCCGCCTCCAAGTTCCTCGGCTGCACCGGCTCCTCGAAAGTCGCCTCCGCGGTCCTTGGGCCCTCGCAAGAAAATGAGATGAGTGGTCAAAACCAATAATAAAATAATAATCAAAGGAAAATAAAGACAAATGAAAAATAAGGGTATATGTGCAAAAATATAAAATAAAATAAACCACACAAAATAAAACAAAAACAAAAACAAAAGAAAATAAAAATAAAGCAGAATAAAACACAAAGAAACTATAAACAAAAACCGCGAAAAGCCGCGTGCTCCGAAAAGCCGCGAAAAGCCGCGAAAACAAAGACGAAAATGAAAATAAAAAGAACTACTAAGCCGTGCTCCCCGGCAACGGCGCCATTCTGATGACCTCAAAAACCTGATGGCTAGGGTATAGGTGCTAAATTGGTCGTTGCGACCCAAGCGATCAAGTCAAGTCAATCAAGAAAAATATCAGACCACTCGAAACAAATAAAATCAATCAAACACGAAGATAGCGGTCCAGCTATGAGTTTAACCTGGTATAGCTCCCAGGGTCGAACTCGAGGAGCACGGGTTGGCCAAAGGCCTACGAAGTAGTAAAAATGAAATAAAATAAAAGACAAAAGATTTTTAGTGGTTTTAAATAATTTTTATATTTTTTGGATTTTTAATATGTGAAGAAAATAAAAGAACACAAAAACAAGCACACTTTAGCAATTTATTTAATGTGTCAAAAATCAAGCAAAAATTCAAACAAAAATGTTTTTATGTTTTTTAGGTTTTTTTAGTGTTTTTGTTAATTTTTGATAATTTTCTGATGTATATTTTATTTTCTAAAAATCAAACAGTAACAAAAATGCAAGGTACTGTCCAGCCAGACCCAAAATCCCTAAATAAAATATCTAAGGACCTCAAAAGGGTCTGGAGGTATTTTTCCTGTATTCTAGATAAAATAAGGAAAATTTGAGTACCAAAATTATTATTTTTGGATTTTTAAGTGATTTAATAGAATTTTATGGGTTTTTAGGTGTTTTTAAGTTTTTATGGTTTTTAGTCAGTGAAAAATAGCCAAAATTGGCTAGAAAATCAAGAAACACAAAGTACACAGTACCTAATTTTTATGGAATTTTTGAGGGGGTTTTTATATTTTTTTGGATTTTTAACTCTAGACAGTAGCTGAAATAAAGGTTTTTGAATTTTTAAAAATAACAAATAAAATCAAAAATGTCCTCAAAAATTCTCAAAAATTCTACAACATGGCAGGAGCCATGTGTCAAATTTTCATCGAATTTGGAGGTGGTTTGATATTTTATTCAAAAATCAAAAGAGGGCACTGTGCACAGGGACTGAAGTGCAAATACCCTAAGTTCTGGGGGTCCAGGTGCAAAATACCCAGCGACGCACGCGCGCGGCGCGTGCCTGGGGCACTCAGGGACCTCTTTGTAATAAAAGTAAGGTCCGGGGACTATTTGGTAACACGTGCCAAAAGTCCGGGGACCTCAGATGCAAATTACCCTAAAATAAGCGCACATGCGCAATTAAAACATTCACAGGGGCATAGATGCAAATACTCAAAAGTTTTCATTCATTTCTAAACATCCAGAACTACAGGGAATATATTGCAAATAACCCAAACATACACGTGACGAAGCACGTGGCTCCACACAGACAGGGGTATAAGTGCAAATATCGAAAGTATGATGTCCAATGTGCAAATAACCCAACGTAAATAAAATACGAAAAATATTTACAGGACTAACACTAAATGCATAAAATAAAAGGGGGCCTAAGACAAATTACCCCTTATTTAACGTCGAGGGGCGGATGACTGACGCGTGGCTGATCTGACGGTTCTGGACGACGGCGCCTTTAACCTTTCGCACGTGGGCCTGATCGACGTCTGAGGGAGAGGCACGTGGCAGATCTGACGGCCACGGGTGGCTGGTGCCTCTCTCTCTCTCTGCTCTGACGGTCAAGATCAACCCTCTGGATGATCGGACGGTGACGGCGGCTCCATGGATGGATGGTCACGATGAAAACTGGCGCGCCGAGGTTGATCTGACGGTTGGCGAGGATCCTGGAAGAACAAGTCGCCGGCGACTTTCGTCGGCCTTCTGAGCACGCGGTGGTCCTCGTCTGCCGCTCCTGGAGATCGGAGAAGCTCCACAATGAAGCTCCGCGGCTGATGGCAGGCTCCGTTGACCCAGCCGAGCCCTGGAGGGGTCCGGCGAGGTCGGCGGAGGAGAAGCTCCTGGCCCGAATGTCGGGAGGCCTCAGATGGCCTCCTCTGGTCCTGCAAAGTAGCTCAGAAACTTCGCGGGTCGAGGGCAAAATGCCTCGACCCGGTTAGGCGTCGTGGAGGTGGTCTGTGTGTCGGTGCGGACGAACCCCGGCGAAGCGACGGCGAGGGGATTCGAATCCCAGCTCCTGTGTGAGCTGGGTTGAACGGAGGGGCGGAGAAGGTGCGTGGAGAGCAGGCGGAGGTGAATATGGATTCCGATGATCGAGGGGATGCGTGAGGTGGTCGGAATCGACGGAACAAGGCGGCGGAGCGATTTGGGGATACTCTAAAATTAACGGAAAGGAAAAGCTACCGGAGCTACCTGGGTGGTCGAGGAGACTATGCTGGAGCTGGGGTAGCTCGTAGTCGTGGCCTCAAGGGTTGTCTCGGCCCGAGGCTCGAGCTCCTGCTCTGGGCGGAGCACGGCGGTGCTAAGTCGCCAGATCAGTGGAAACCAGCCCCTCTCCTCGCTGCGACGGCACCTGGAGCGAGCTGTCACTCACGCTCGGGCACTGGAGCTCACTGGGGGTGGAGCGGATTAGCCAAAGATGCCGATTGAAGGTGGCGGAGCTCGAGATATATATGGGTGCAGACCCGACAAGGGCTGGTCGGGTAGGGCAGCATGGAGCGCGGACCCCGATGCAATCCCCCGGGCGTTGGTCTCGGATGCAAGAAGAAGAATTAGGACCCGGGGTTTGCGCAAATGGCGGGCGGATCAGGCATGGAAAAATTGGAGAAATCGGGTCGACAGCCTGATCCGCGAGAGAAGAGGGTCCGCGGGGGGAGTTGACCGGGGGTCAACATCCCCCGTGGACCAATGGGAAACTGCCACGTATTTTATTTTTGTTTATTTATTTTAGGCTAGATAACAGTGGAATTAGCAAAAACTTAAAACACAAAATATTTTTATTTTATTTTTTTCTATTTTTTGTGATTTTTAATTAATTTTTGGAAATAAAAATGAGGTATTTACACTATGTAGCTATATATAGGTATATGTACATTAGGTTGATTTTTTATTTTTGATTTTTAATTATTATTTTTGTACAATTTTATTCCTATTTTATATTTTATTTATTTATAGAATAAAATGAGGAATAAAAGGGTATTTTTATTTGGTTTTTATTATTTATATACATAGGTGAAATAAATAGTTATGTACAACTATGTACATGGCATATGTACAATATATTTTTGTTATTTTTAATTTTGTTATTTTTATTTGATTTTTGTTTTGATTCTTTTTTTATTGTATGTATTTACAATATATAACATAGAATATTTACAAAAAGTTTAGAAAATAATTTTATTTATTTATAAGGTTAAATAAATAAATAAGGAAGCATGGTCTATGTACATGGTGAAAGGGTATTTTTGATCTTTTTTTAATTTTCAAATTTTTATTTTGTTTTTAATGTTTTCTAAATATATACAAATATGTACAAGCATATTTTTGGGTGAGGAAAATATAATTTTATTTATTTATATAGATATTTACACTAGAGCCCCTATCTCCCTCTACTTTGGCTTTTATGCGGTCAGGCCCATGCTAAGCCCTCCCTTGGGTTAGGTTGCTCAATATTTATTCTAAATATTTCCCTCTTTTTCTTTTTAATCTTTATTCTTTTATTTTTGCACAAAAACATGCTAATTATAGGTTTTTACACAATGCATGCTTTTGCTAATTATTCCTATTTACAAGTATCTACATGCATTTGCATAGGTTTTTGTAGCTAAAATATAAGAATAAAGAGTGATGAATGGGTATTCATCACCCCCCTATACTATACTTTGCTAGTCCCTTAGCAAACACTTATTTGAAAAAGAAGTGAAAAAGAAAGAAAGAAAAAGAAAAAGAGGATGTACATGGATCAAGGTTGATTATTAAACTTGCCTTCATTAAATTGAGGTATGGAGCTCAATCAGATCTTTGGATTATTAATGTGTCGGAACCTTATTTAGACTTAAGCTTAAAACCTAACAGCCTCTAAGTTCCACTAATCTATAACCAAGACTCCTCAATGCTCCAGATCAGAACAAGTCATCAATCACAAACCCTGAAGACCATGAATCTTTCCTTGTCCTGTGAATGTGAAGTCTAAGCTCTCCACCTCAGAAATGGCAACTTGACAACCCTCCCCAACAAGGTAACTCTATGACCTCAATCTAGCCACTCTTTCCTCGAGGAGCGGGGTATTCCCTTCTAAGTTCAAGTACAACCGGCTCAAGAAGAGGGGGAAGAAGAGAATGGGTCAAGGCCAGTGTAGCCAAGTACCCTTGGGAGCTTGACCAGTGTAGCCAAGTCTCCCTGCTGCAAGCTACAACAGGTGGATCATGAAACCAAGCTTTGCTTATTGCACTTATATACATACTCCGGTGGGATTATCATTTTCTCTCAGACCCACCACTTTTTTGGAGTTCTTTTTCTTTTTGCACATTTTTTTTTCGAGTGCATCTATACAACATATACATGTGCAGCATATATACAAGGAGTTTTTCCTCTTGAGCCAGTAGACTATCCCTCTTTTGAAGCTTTATTGCAACCCACAACTCCCGTCGTTAGACCTCATGGCAACCAGACCAAGTTGAGACGCACTTCCTTCACTATAAGAAGAAGAGAGGTTCCGCCTAGAAGTACTACCCTCATATGCTACCCCGAGTCAAGGAAGACTGCCTCCTCACCACCTCATCCGTAGAGAGCTCGGTGCATAGTGCCGGTGTCCAAGTAAAGCCATAATCTATATGAGTCATGTGTTGTTGTTAAATGCTCTACTTAGGCTCATTGAGATGACATGTGATCATAGCCTAGTGGACTCAAAGAATTAAGTCACCATGGACCTGAAAAGCCTTAAACCTAAGCCCTGTAAGGTTCCTCTTAGAATTAGGTGGATTAAGATCTTAATCAAGCTCCATTTCTCAATTTGATTCCAGGCTAGTTTAAATGTCAACTATCATCCAGAAAAACTATATACATATGTACAAAAAGATGCTTATTTACACAATATTTTACAATCATGCAAAATTTTTGAAAAATGTTTTGAAATCATGAATGATGATGCATGAAGTGCAAGTTTTGCAAAAAGATATTTACACACATTTACACAAGATTTTTGCAAACTTTTTTATTTTCAAAACATTTTGGAAAACTTTTGTACTATATACATAATTTTGATACGAAAATATTTACACAAGCTTTACACAAAAGATTTTTGAAATTATTTTTACAAAAATAATTTGTACACTAGCTATGTATGTGCAAATAAAAGAAGATTATGTACATGAAAATTTTTTAATTTTTGTGATTTTTAGCCATATTATTTATTAACCCACTCACACAAAGTACGAGTTATGGCTAAAGTATATATGAAATATATACACCCCCCCCTATACTTAGCTCGAACGATGTCCTCAGAGTCAAGAGCGATGAAGAAGACATAACTCGTGCTAGGTATAGGGAAGTGAAAAGAAAGGCTATACAAAAGGGAAATGAAAAGTCAAGAGGGACTCAGGTCTCCCCCCTATACTTAGTATCAAATAATCCTAAGTATAACAGGCTGTATACTAAGGGAAAACTGAGTGGAGAATGTACAGGGTCTACCCCCCCTATACTTAGGGTGAAATATCCCTAAGTATAGGCAGCAAAACAGGGGTAGACAGAAACAAAAGAAATACCCGAAAGGTCTCACATCCCCCCTATACTTAGGGTAAAGTGCACCCTAAGTATAGCATAATCACAAGATGGAAAAAGGAATGTGGGACTAAGGAATGTGGTGATATGGACATCTGGATCTATATACAGCGGAAGATCAGTGAAACTCAGGCGTGAGATGCATTAGATGTGAGTCAAAGACCACATCTCACGCAAAATGAATAGGGGCAATATCAACGACCCACGACTCATGATCTAGAAATGGCTTGAGCCGCTGGCCATTCACTCGAAAGGTACTCTCAGAAGACAACTCAGATATGTCGATGCTACCGTTGTCGTGTACCTTCCGAACCAGATAAGGTCCTTTCCATTTGCTCTGTAGCTTCCCTGGAAATAATCTAAGCCTCGCATCAAACAGCCATACTCTCTGTCCAATCTCAAAATGTTTGTGGCTGATATGAGAATCATGCCACTCCTTGACTTTCTCCTTATAATGTAGGCTGCTTGAGAAAGCTGCATCTCTAAGTTCCTCCAGGGCAGCTAGCTCTGCCCTCCTCTGGTCTCCCATACCATCTGGATCCATGATAATGTCTGTAACTGCCCAAAGTGACTTGTGCCTCAGCTCAACAGGTAAATGGCATGGCTTGCCATATACGAGGCGAAAGGGAGATGTGCCCAAAGGTGTCTTGAAAGACGTCCTGTATACCCACAAGACCGAGTCCAAAAGCTGTGATCAGTCCTTTCGGTCAGGGCGGACGACTTTCTGCAGAATAGTCTTGATCTCGCTATTCGACACCTCGGCTAGACCATTCGTCTGTGGATGGTAAGGTGTAGCAACACGATGGTCTATGCCGAACTCGCTAGCAAGTGCCTTCACCTGGTCGTTGATGAAGTGAGATCCCCCATCAGAAATCAGAACTCGTGGAACCCCGAACCGCGTGATGATGTGCTTCCTCAAAAATCTGCAAACTGTCCTCGCATCAGCGGCTCGGGCGGGGATAGCCTCCACCCAACGACTCACATAGTCAACGGCCAACAGAATGTACTCGAATCCCTGACTCTTAGGGAATGGACCCATGAAATCGATGCCCCATGCGTCAAAAACCTCACAGAAGTGAATGGGCTGCATCGGCATCATATCATGCTGTCCACAAGTGCCCATCCTCTGACAGTCAGTACACCTCTTCACGAACTCATCTGAGTCCTTGAAGAGGGCAGGCCACCACAAGCCGGATTGGAGCACTTTCTGTGCCGTTCTCCTCCCAGAATGATGTCCTCCTGCCTCCAGCTTGTGGCAGTAAGCGAGGACGCTATGGTGTTCCTCTTGAGGAATACACCGACGCCAGACGCTATCCCCTCCTTCGTGGTAAAGGATGGGATCCTCCCAATGGTAAGACTTGGCCTTCGCTAGGAAGGTCTCAAGCCTCTGCCTGGGCCAATCTTGTGGGACTTTCCCAGCAACGAGAAAGTTCACAATATCGGCGTACCATGGGAGTGAGGCGATAGCAAGGATCGCCTCATCTGGGAAGGTATCTCTAATAGGATCAATCTGCTCAGAATCCTCAGGCTGCTCTAGTCAGGAGAGATGATCCGCCACCATATTCTTGACTCCAGGCTTATCCTTGATCTCAATGTCGAACTCCTGGAGTAGAAGGATCCATCTAGTCAGTCTGGCCTTGGCATCCTTCTTTACCATGAGGTACCTGATGGCGGTGTGATCTGTAAACAAAGTCACTCTAGATCCAATGATATACGATCTGAACTTATCCAGGGCAAACACTACGGCTAGCATCTCCTTCTCTGTGACCGTGTAATTCCGCTGGGCGGAATCCAATGTGCGGCTAGCGTAGTGTATAGCAAATGGCACTCCATCCCTCCTCTGTCCCAGCACTGCCCCTACGGCAAAATTGGAGGCATCCGTCATGATCTCAAATGGGAGAGACCAATCAGGCGGCTGGAGGACAGGAGCCTCAATAACGCACTGCTGGAGAGTAGCAAACGACGAAATACACTTGTCATCGACAAGGAACTCGGTGTCTTTCGTCAAGAGGTCAGTCAACGGCCGGGCAATCCTGCTGAAATCATGAATAAATCTCCTATAAAATCCAACGTGCCCCAGAAATGACCGTAGCTGCCTCAGATTGGACGGCAGTGCGAGTTTCCTAATGACATCAACCTTGGCTGGATCAACCTCCATGCCCCTGTTGGAGATGATGTGGCCAAGCACCGTCCCTTGAGTCACCATGAAGTGACTCTTCTCCCAAGATAGCACCAAGTGATACTCAATACATCGCTGGAGTACTCGATCTAGACAGTCAAGACAAGAATCAAATCCGTCGCCGTAGATCGAGAAATCATCCATGAAGACCTCCAAACACTCCCCTACCATGTCCGAAAAGATCGGCAGCATGCATCTCTGAAAAGTCGCAGGGGCATTGCATAGCCCAAATGGCATGCGTCGAAAAGCATATGTGCCGAAGGGACAGGTAAAGGTGGTCTTCTCCTGGTCCTCAGGAGCGATGGCCACTTGGTTGTAGCCCGAGTACCCATCCAGGAAGCAATAATGGCTCTTCCCTGCCAGTCTCTCAATGATCTGGTCAATAAAAGGTAGTGGGAAATGGTCCTTCTTGGTGGCTTGGTTGAGTCTCCTGTAGTCAACACAAACCCTCCAAGAGGTGGGTACTCGTGTAGCAATCTCCTCTCCCGACTCACTGATCAAAGTCGTGATGCCCGTCTTCTTGGGCACCACATGCAAGGGGCTGACCCACTTGGAGTCGGAAATGGGATAAATAAAATCTGCACTCCACCATTTCGATATTTCCTTCATCACGACCTCTCGTAGGTTGGGGTTCAGTCGCCGCTGGAACTCACGTGACGGCTTCGCCCCTTCCTCGAGATAGATATGGTGGGAGCACACTGATGGACTAATCCAATGGAGATCCGCTACGCTCCATCCGATCGCCTTGCGGTTCTTTTCAAGAACCCCCATCAAACGGGATTCCTGCTCTCCAGTCAACTCGGCGGAGATGATGACTGGGTACATATCTGGCTCGCCCGCAAGGAATCGATACTTCAGCGAAGTAGGGAGCGGCTTCAGCTCTGGAATGCTGGGTGCCGACAAATCTGGCTGTGGAAGAAACTGAGTGAAAGCTGCAAGGTCGGCCAAATCTGCCTGGGAAAGTGAAAGAGTACTCTCGCAAACTGGATCGGGAGAAGGCTGCTCTACTGCACTATCTCTGCTCGGCTCTGCATCTACCTCCTCCTCACCTAAAGGCTCAGATGAACTCAGGTCTGGCATCTGATCATAACAATCGGCCCATTCAGACTCTGAATCCGAGGGATCTGTATCTGAAGCGGTGGCATCAGTACCACCGGAAAACAAGGTGGCCTCAACACCACCATCACTAATCATCGTGCTGCGATCAAGGACCGGCTCTGCTGCCTCAATGGTATCCTGAACCAGGTCTGTGCTCTCCAGACTCTCCTCTGCTGTCGTCTCTGCATCAGCTTTATCTGAAAGTGAGAGGATGGTCTGTGTCTCAAGATCTGCCCAAGCTGCCTCATCATCTGTGATCACAAAATCACAGTCCTGGTGGATGTCTGGCTCTGCGTCTGTCAGCTGCTCTGAATATGTACTCGCATCTGAGCGGTCTCTGCATCTAACTCTGTAGTCCTCGACCGTCTCTATTTGTATACTCTCGCCCTCGACGCGAAAGTACACCTTCCCGCTATCATGATCAGTCACCGCCTTGGCTGTGGCCAAGAACGGACGACCAAGGATGATGGGGGTATCGGCCACTGACTCAAGGATCTCCATGTCCAACACTACGAAGTCCACGGGGAATTTCAGGCCCTGAATCGTGACGATAACGTCTCGTAATAACCCCTTCGGCCTCTTGACAGATCGATCAGCGAACTGAAGGACTGTCCTGCTCTGTCGAAGAGTGCCCAACTTGAAGCGGTCGAGAAGGGCTGCCGGAAGAAGGTTGATCGACGATCCGCTATCTAGAAGAGTACGGTCGAACCTCTGCTCACTGATCTGGCATCTGACATACGGGGCCCCTGAATCTGGCCTCTTGGCTGGCAGTCGGTTCTGGATCGCAAAGCACGTGGCTTTGGTCAGCACATGGATCTCGGAAGTGTGGTTCCTCCTCCTCCTCCTGACTGTAGTCCTCTCTCTCAAAGATCGCTAGAGAAGGGGGATGTGCTGCAAAGCCTCCTGGAGGGTCAGCTGAATGTGGAATCGATCTATCATACTCTGGCTGAATTCCTCCTGCACTGTCTTTTTTGGATCTTTTTTCTTCCCCTTCCCCATCTGAAGGGCTCTAGGGAAGGGGATCACAGGGTCCTTCTCAGATGAAGGACAAGGAAAAGGTCTAGGCGGTTCAAGGACCGGATCCACACATACATCATGCACCATAGTGGGACCAGAAGAAAGTAAACCTTTTCCTTTATTCACAACAGAGTTCTGAGATACAGGAATACGAGGAAAAACATCATCTCTATCTGTACAAATACCGGTGGCCTCAGTACCACCACAGGCTGGCTCTGCTGCTGCTGCTGGTAGACGTCGTGCGGCCTCAGTACCGCGGGCTGGCTCGACTGAACGGGTGGCATCAGTACCACCTCCTAGATCTGGTGAAGTGGCGGCCTCAGTACCGCCGGTGGGATCAGCATCCTTGGTGGCCTTAGTGCCACCGTCATCGTCTGGAGCAGCCTCAGTACCGCTCTCCTCCTCCTCCTGTGGCGCCTCGGGATGAAGCTCAGATGAGGCGCCGCCGCCTGCTGGGGTCCTACCGCTCCTAAGTGTGACAAAATCAGCATCAAATAGATCCGAAGATGTATCATCAAATGGGTCACTAGGAGTGGCTAACTCAGTAGGTACTACCTGCTCAGATTTCCTCTTGAGGTTGTTCGGATTCGGCTCGATCTGGGCTGGTATGGCGGCCTTCCCTCTCACCAGGTCCCGCATCTCCTGGCGGAACTCGTCCATCTCCCGTCGGAATGTGGCCTGCTGGTCCGTGAGGAGGCGGGCGATGTCATCCAAAGCGGGGCTCTCGTGGGAGCCCGACGGGTGGCCTCTCTGTGGGTGAGGCTGCTGGAACTGCTGTAGGTGGTAAGAGGGGTAGGAAGGAGGGTGCTGCTGCTGATATCCCGGGTGAACCTGTTGCTCACGTCTCCATGACTGTCCCTGCTGCTGATAGGGACGAGGACCGTAGGATGATGGCTGGTGCTGCTGATATGATGGGGGCTGCTGCTACGGCTGGTGCTGGTCTCTCTGCTGGGAGTACTGCCCTCCCTGTCCTGACGGCTGCTGCTGGGGCTGGGCACCACCACTCCCCCACCTGAATCCGGGATGGTCTCGTCGGATCCCAGGCTGGGGGCAGTCATACCAAATCCCGTTGACATCCATCAACGGCTCAGCATCGAAGGGGGCTGGTGGGAGTACTGCCAGAGGCTGGTCCGGCTGGTAGACCACCATCTGCATCTCTGGAGATGGTGGGGACTGGTAGGTGGGCTGCGGCTGCTGGTACGGCTCCGCCTGTACAAGATGGACCTGTCTAGGCTGCACGTGGGTGCTGGAGCGCTGGGACGAGCTGCTGTTGCTGCCGGCGTCGCCTCGCGACTGAAGTCGGGGCTGAGAAGCCGTCTGTGCCTCCTGGAGACACATGAGCTGTGTCTTCATGTCGCTCAGAACCTGTGCCATCTGCTCCATCTGCGTGATACTCTGGCACTGCTTCTTCTCTATCAGCTCCATGCGGTCCAGCTTCTCGCTGATAATGCCCATGTCTGCAGCTGATGACTCTGCCTGTGCTGCTGCGGCTGCGGACGAACTGGATGGACCTGCATCTACCCGTGCTATCCTCTGGTACTGCACGGGTCCTGGCTGATGTGGCTGGGTCTTCTGAGTATACAACCTGGTCTGAGACATCACCATATAGTTCTCAACCATCTCCTCAAAGATGGCCCAGACCTGGTCGTGGTTCTTGGCGAAGTAGGACCCGCCGCAAGAAGCATCCACCAGGCCCTGTAGCTCTGGTGTCAACCCGCTGAAGAAGCTCTGCACAAGGTTCGGCTTCGTGATGTCGTGGTGCGGGCATCTGTCCAGAAGCTCTCGGAACCTCTCCCATGCCTCGTGAAACTGCTCGTTGGGGAACATGGAGAAGTTGCTGATCAGGGCCCTCGCTGCATTCGTCCGCCCGAGTGGATAGTACTTGTTCAAGTACTCGGTGCGGAGCTGCTCCCAGGTATAGACAAACCTCCCAAGATGCTTCAGCCAGGTGGCTGCTCTATCTGCCAGTGAAAACGGGAAGGCTATCATCCGGATCGTGTCTTGGTCCACATGACGATCGTGGACGGTGCTGCAAATCATCAGGAACTCCTGGAGGTGGAGGTGGGGCTCCTCAGTGGCGAGTCCGTGAAAACGAGGAAGCATCTGCAGGGTGTTCGGGGGGAACTTGAAGTCCCCCACGATAGCAGGTACCACCACCCAATGGTGCATCAGTGTAGATCCGGGGTTGTGCAACTCCCGCATCGGTCTAGGTGGTCCTCCTCCTCCCGCGGCTGCTGCCGCTGCGGCGGCGGCTGCGGCTGCTGCTGCTGCTGCGGCTCGTGCCTCTGCATCCGGAATCTCCTCGGGCTCGCTCTGCTCATCTCGCTCTAATCGGAGGCGCTCCAACTCTCTCCTCATCTCAATCATAAATGCTCCCTGATCGCGTAACTGCTGCTGAACTGTCTCTAATGAGGCGATCAAGGTGGAGTTGATCGCTCCCTGATCCATCACAACGTGCTCTGTGCGGGAACGATCCTCGGAACTGCCGGCCATGACGACGTCTGCAAAACCAAACGAGCCCAACTCAGGTGCTGTCAAATGTATCAATCTCTCCTCAGGCTCGTGTCTCTCAGGAAGATCAGAAAGGGGGTCGAGGGGGAACAGGGTGGAGTCGTACTCGGGCTCGGAGAGCGGGTCTGAGCTCTCACGAGCCAACCTAGATGAGGAGGTAGACGCGCCCGAAAGCGGTGCAACCAGAGGCTGCCTAAGAGACCGTCTACCCATCATCTTGATCTGGCGAGTAAGGCGCATGAGATCTGGAAAAATTACGATCAGAAAACAAACCCCCGGTTCACCAACGCAACGCGAGCTGAAGACCGTGAAAGTTCGGTCAAATTATCTTGTCGATTTTATTTTGGTGAACAAACAGAATATCAGAGCGCTTACGTGACCTGTTAGGATATCCGATGCTAACCCAACCGACTGGCCCGCACGGAAGAGTCGGTAATCAGTCGGGACTAGCAACGGGGGGCTCTACCTAGGGTGCGGGTCACTCTTTCGCGCATCCAAACCAAACAATGAGGGGGTTGCTCTCCCCAAGACAAAGTTTTTAGGGTGAGCGGTTTTTAGATCAATAATTTAAGCAGTCCCAATTTTATGGTTTCACTTTTTTAATATTTTTCAAAGCAAACAAAAGGCCTAACGAATTTTTCGGTTCTCCTGATTATTAAGTCCAAAACAGGGGGGAGAAGACGAAAAAGCCGATGCACGATAAATAAATGATGCATGCAAAGTCAGAAATGCGTACCTGTCTCCACCACTCTACATGCAAGATGATCCGCGCATAAAAGTAAAGACAGAAATAAAACTAACCTAAATGATGCAGCGGTAAAGCCGAGTCCTAGATGAGCAAGTTCTAGCGAAGAGCCGTCTAACCGGTCACCGACCTCCAAGCCAAAGAGTCCGGTCTTGGCCCGTCCCTCCTCTGTCCGACAAATCGGGGGTAGGAGTAAGCGCTTTACAGGACGGGCTGCGACACGTAGGCTACGGAGGCAAATGAATCGGTTATTTTTATTATTGATTTTAAGTAGGTCCAATTATCGATCTATGGGAACAGATATGCAATTAGGTGTGTGGATCCTACTAATTACGGCACATTCACCAGAAAATCCTAAGTCTAGGGGCTCGAGCAAAAACCGTGAAAAACCGGAAAAGACAGAAATAAAAGAATAATAAAACCGCGAAAAAACCGCGAAAAACCGCGAAGGTCCTAAAGGGTCCCCCGAGCACACCGGTGCTCGGCGAAACAGACCCGCTACGGTCAAGTCACAAGAGTGTCCAAGTCCTGTCCCTGTATTATTACAATAATAATAATAAAAAGAAAATAAAAACCTAATCTAACCTCACCCACTCACTCTCTCCCTCTCGCTCTCTCCTGCGGCTTTGTAAAGACGGAAGCCGCCTCCAAGTTCCTCGGCTGCACCGGCTCCTCGAAAGTCGCCTCCGCGGTCCTTGGGCCCTCGCAAGAAAATGAGATGAGTGGTCAAAACCAATAATAAAATAATAATCAAAGGAAAATAAAGACAAATGAAAAATAAGGGTATATGTGTAAAAATATAAAATAAAATAAACCACACAAAATAAAACAAAAACAAAAACAAAAGAAAATAAAAATAAAGCAGAATAAAACACAAAGAAACTATAAACAAAAACCGCGAAAAGCCGCGAGCTCCGAAAAGTCGCGAAAAGCCGCGAAAACAAAGACGAAAATGAAAATAAAAAGAACTACTAAGCCGTGCTCCCCGGCAACGGCGCTATTCTGATGACCTCAAAAACCTGATGGCTAGGGTATAGGTGCTAAATTGGTCGTTGCGACCCAAGCGATCAAGTCAAGTCAATCAAGAAAAATATCAGACCACTCGAAACAAATAAAATCAATCAAACACGAAGATAGCGATCCAGCTATGAGTTTAACCTGGTATAGCTCCCAGGGTCGAACTCGAGGAGCACGGGTTGGCCAAAGGCCTACGAAGTAGTAAAAATGAAATAAAATAAAAGACAAAAGATTTTTAGTGGTTTTTAATAATTTTTATATTTTTTGGATTTTTAATATGTGAAGAAAATAAAAGAACACAAAAACAAGCACACTTTAGCAATTTATTTAATGTGTCAAAAATCAAGCAAAAATTCAAACAAAAATGTTTTTATTTTTTTTAGGTTTTTTAGTGTTTTTGTTAATTTTTGATAATTTTCTGATGTATATTTTATTTTCTAAAAATCAAACAGTAACAAAAATGCAAGGTACTGTCCAGCCAGACCCGAAATCCCTAAATATAATATCTAAGGACCTCAAAAGGGTCTGGAGGTATTTTTCCTGTATTCTAGATAAAACAAGAAAACTTTTAGTACCAAAATTATTATTTTTGGATTTTTAAGTGATTTAATAGAATTTTTATGGGTTTTTAGGTGTTTTTAAGTTTTTATGGTTTTTAGTCAGTGAAAAATAGCCACAATTGGCTAGAAAATCAAGAAACACAAAATACACAGTTCCTAATTTTTATGGAATTTTTGAGGGGGTTTTTATATTTTTTTTGGATTTTTAACTCTAGATAGTAGCTGAAATAAAGGTTTTTGAATTTTTAAAAATAACAAATAAAATCAAAAATGTCCTCAAAAATTCTCAAAAATTCTACAACATGGCAGGAGCCATGTGTCAAATTTTCATCGAATTTGGAGGTGGTTTGATATTTTATTCAAAAATCAAAAGAGGGCACTGTGCACAGGGACTGAAGTGCAAATACCCTAAGTTCTGGGGGTCCAGGTGCAAAATACCCAGCGACGCACGTGCGCGGCGCGTTCTTGGGGCACTCAGGGACCTCTTTGTAATAAAAGTAAGGTCCGGGGACTATTTGGTAACACGTGCCAAAAGTCCGGGGACCTCAGATGCAAATTACCCTAAAATAAGCGCACATGCGCAATTAAAACATTCACAGGGGCATAGATGCAAATACTCAAAAGTTTTCATTCATTTCTAAACATCCAGAACTACAGGGAATATATTGCAAATAACCCAAACATACACGTGACGAAGCACGTGGCTCCACACAGACAGGGGTATAAGTGCAAATATCGAAAGTATGAGGTCCAATGTGCAAATAACCCAACGTAAATAAAATACGAAAAATATTTACAGGACTAACACTAAACGCATAAAATAAAAGGGGGCCTAAGACAAATTACCCCTTATTTAACGTCGAGGGGCGGATGACTGACGCGTGGCTGATCTGACGGTTCTGGACGACGGCGCCTTTAACCTTTCGCACGTGGGCCTGATCGACGTCTGAGGGAGAGGCACGTGGCAGATCTGACGGCCACGGGTGGCTGGTGCCTCTCTCTCTCTCTCTGCTTTGACGGTCAAGATCAACCCTCTGGATGATCGGACGGTGACAGCAGCTCCATGGATGGATGGTCACGATGAAAACTGGCGCGCCGAGGTTGATCTGACGGTTGGCGAGTATCCTGGAAGAACAAGTCACCGGCGACTTTCGCCGGCCTTCTGAGCACGCGGTGGTCCTCGTCTGCCGCTCCTGGAGATCGGAGAAGCTCCACAATGAAGCTCCGCGGCTGATGGCAGGCTCCGATGACCCAGCCGAGCCCTGGAGGGGTCCGGCGAGGTCGGCGGAGGAGAAGCTCCTGGCCCGAATGTCGGGAGGCCTCAGATGGCCTCCTCTGGTCCTGCAAAGTAGCTCAGAAGCTTCGCGGGTCGAGGGCAAAATGCCTCGACCCGGTTAGGCGTCGTGGAGGTGGTCTGTGCGTCGGTGCGGACGAACCCCGGCGAAGCGACGGCGAGGGGATTCGAATCCCAGCTCCTATGCGAGCTGGGTTGAACGGAGGGGAGGAGAAGGTGCGTGGAGAGCAGGCGGAGGTGAATATGGATTCCGATGATCGAGGGGATGCGTGAGGTGGTCGGAATCGACGGAACAAGGCGGCGGAGCGATTTGGGGATACTCTAAAATTAACGGAAAGGAAAAGCTACCGGAGCTACCTGGGTGGTCGAGGAGACTATGCTGGAGCTGGGGTAGTTCCTGGTCGTGGCCTCAAGGGTTGTCTCGGCCCGAGGCTCGAGCTCCTGCTCTGGGCGGAGCACGGCGGTGCTAAGTCACCGGATCAGTGGAAACCGACCCCTCTCCTCGCTGCGACGGCACCTGGAGCGAGCTGTCACTCACGCTCGGGCACTGGAGCTCACTGGGGGTGGAGCGGATTAGCCAAAGATGTCGATTGAAGGTGGCGGAGCTCGAGATATATATGGGTGCAGACCCGACAAGGGCTGGTCGGGTAGGGCAGCATGGAGCGCGGACCCCGATGCAATCCCCCGGGCGTTGGTCTCGGATGCAAGAAGAAGAATTAGGACCCGGGGTTTGCGCAAATGGCGGGCGGATCAGGCATGGAAAAATCGGAGAAATCGGTTCGACAGCCTGATCCGCGAGAGAAGAGGGTCTGCGGGGGGAGTTGACCGGGGGTCAACATCCCCCATGGACCAATGGGAAACTGCCACGTATTTTATTTTTGTTTATTTATTTTAGGCTAGATAACGGTGGAATTAGCAAAAACTTAAAACACAAAATATTTTTATTTTATTTTTTTCTATTTTTTTGTGATTTTTAATTAATTTTTGGAAATAAAAATGAGGTATTTACACTTTGTAGCTATATATAGGTATATGTACATTAGGTAGATTTTTTATTTTTGATTTTTAATTATTATTTTTGTACAATTTTATTCCTATTTTATATTTTATTTATTTATAGAATAAAATGAGGAATAAAAGGGTATTTTTATTTGGTTTTTATTATTTATATACATAGGTGAAATAAATAGTTATGTACAACTATGTACATGGCATATGTACAATATATTTTTGTTATTTTTAATTTTGTTATTTTTATTTGATTTTTGTTTTGATTCTTTTTTTATTGTATGTATTTACAATATATAACATAGAATATTTACAAAAAGTTTAGAAAATAATTTTATTTATTTATAAGGTTAAATAAATAAATAAGGAAGCATGGTCTATGTACATGGTGAAAGGGTATTTTTGATCTTTTTTTTAATTTTCAAATTTTTATTTTGTTTTTAATGTTTTCTAAATATATACAAATATGTACAAGCATATTTTTGGGTGAGGAAAATATAATTTTATTTATTTATATAGATATTTACACTAGAGCCCCTATCTCCCTCTACTTTGGCTTTTATGCGGTCAGGCCCATGCTGAGCCCTCCCTTGGGTTAGGTTGCTCAATATTTATTCTAAATATTTCCCTCTTTTTCTTTTTAATCTTTATTCTTTTATTTTTGCACAAAAACATGCTAATTATAGGTTTTTACACAATGCATGCTTTTGCTAATTATTCCTATTTACAAGTATCTACATGTATTTGCATAGGTTTTTGTAGCTAAAATATAAGAATAAAGAGTGATGAATGGGTATTCATCACCCCCCCCAAATCTCCTCTCGCATACCTCGCCGGAGTCGCCCAGGTACCCCTTCCCTTGCTGGAGGATTTGACCATTGGGAGCTCTATCGGTCACCACTACTCGACGCGGAGCATCATCATGAGATGAACCCCCCTTCCCGATCTTCCATCGGACGCGCGGAGCTCCTTTAGTTCGTCGACAAAGTTCGTCGGGGAGGAGTTCTTCCAGATCTCCTCTCCACCGTCGGATTACACGACATCTCTAGGCTCCATCTGGGCCGTCCAGCACCTGCCACCAACAGGCTATTAGATCCCATATCTAACGGTCACTGTACATCCACGTCTATGGCAAAGGACTACCGTCAGATCTGCCAGGAGGCAAGACCAGAGCTGCACGCCCATCAACCACTCACCGCCTGACACCTAGCTCCCACGTGACCCGTACGTGCTTTGGTTGAGAAAATTGCGCCAGAACCCTGATAAATCCCCATTCATCACTCTTTATTCTTTTATTTTAGCTACAAAACCCTTACAAAATACCATGTATATATATGTAAATAGAATAATTTAGCAAAATTGCATGCATTGTGTAAATATTAATAATTAGCATGTTTTTGTGCAAAATAAAAGAATAAAGAGACAAATAAAAAGAAGGAGATATTTAGAATAAATATCGAGTGACCCGAACCCAAGGAAGGGCCAAGCATTGGCCTGACCACAAAAGAACCAAGGTAGAGAGAGATAGGGCCATTCCCAATAAAATGCTCCTTCATGTACATATTTTATTTTATTTATATAAAACAAAAATAAAAATAGTTTTTTATTAATGTGTATATATTTATAAAAATAAAATAAAATATGGAAAAATAAAAATAAAAATAAACACTTTCTCTCTCAATAGTGTAAATATACCATGTATATATAAATAAGAAAAGTATTTATTTTACCCTTGTCAATAAATAAAAATCCAATAAAAATCATTTTATAATCCATATTTTATGTTGAAAATAAATAAATTATAAAATGGGAATAAATGTACATAAATAAAATATTAAAATAAAAATAAAAAACACATAGGTAAATATACCTATATATAATAATAATATAATGTAAATACATAATTTATATTTCAAAAAAATAAATAAATATCATAAAAAAATAAATTGAAAAATAATCATGTTCAAACTTTTTTGAAATAAAATCATTTACTAATTTTAAATGAATTTACAAATAACTAAAAAATGGAATTTTCCTATTGGTCCACGGGGGATTGTTGACCCCTGGTCAACTCTCCTCCGCGGACCTCTTCCAGGCAGATCATGTTTTCGACCCGACTTCTCAGATTTTTCGTGTTGCGATCCGCCCGCTTTCGCTCATACCCCGGGCTCCATTTGTAACCCAATGATCCGAGACCTTCGCCCGACCTTCATCCTAGGGGTCCGTGCATCGACGTGTGTGCCCAACTCCCATCTTCCCAGACCCCTAGCCCTATAAAGTCTCAGCTCCCCCGCACTTTCACTCCATCTTTGGCCTTCCCCCTCGTCGCCAGTGAGCTCCTCTCCCTCACCTGAGTGACAGCCGTGTCAAAGAGGGTTGTAGCGAGGCACGGGAAGCCGGGAACCACTGATCCGGCGGCTACACCATCGTGCTCCGCCACCGAGCGAGCTTGAGCTTCTGGCCTTGATGAGCCATCGAAGCGACGACCCCAGGAGCTCTCTGATCTCCAGCACAGCCTATCTCAGCCATCTGGTAACCCTGATTCCCCTTAGGTTAGCTCAATTTCCCAAATTCCCAATTTGTGTCGCCGGCCTCCGCCGGCTGTTTCGCTATGCTCCGAAAGCCCATTCGATCATCCGACCCTCGATTCACATTCATGCGACTCCTCTCCACCTGCTACGCCCCTCCGATCATCTTGTCTCACCCTGGAGCAGGAACTCCACTCTCTTCTGTCGTTGCCTCGCAGGAGAGCGTCGCCCCACTTCATACACACACCCACTCCGCTCGTAACCGGGTTGAGGCACTTTGCCCTCAACCCAGCTCTCGTTCAGTGCAGTATTTCAGGTCCAAGGGCCCAATCTGGGAGTCCAAACATTCAAGCACAGCAGTTCTGAACCTCCATAGCTGTCGGGACTCTCCTGACGCTCCCGGCTCCATCGGAGCCATCCATCAGATGCGGAAGACGTCGAACATCATTTCGCCCAATCTAGCAGCTCCGAAGGAGTCCTCCATCGCGCGTACTGAGCCGGCGAAGTTCGCCCTGTTCTTGGAGGAGCTTCAGCCACCGTCCGATCGACCCCCTCACCCCTGTTCAGATCGTGGTCATCTGATCGCGAGAGACCTTCACCACCCGATTCAGCTGAGATTGCATCTAGAGCGTCGATCAAGCGAAGGGGTGTCAACTGTTCTTAGCCGTCGATCATACACGCGGACACCCCTCGTCCATCAGATCATTAATAAAGGGGTAATTTTACTTAGGCCCCTTTCCTATTCTTATTTGTCATTTAGTCTTGTAAATAGTTCTAATAGTTCTTTTTATTTTGGAACATTTGCATCTAGGACCTTAGGTTTATTTTATTTACATTTTAGTTCATGTTTATGTGAGACACGTGCATCGATACATGAGGCTTGGGTTATTTGCATCTTTTGTCCTGAACTTCCCGTGTGTTACTGTTTACATATTTTTAAATAAGATTTGCATTTATACCCCTCTGTGTGCCTGTCACGTGTGTTGCTCGTGCTTTATTGGGCTATTTGCATTCCATGCCCTGCTTTTTTTATATTTGTTACTGTTTGGCCATTAAACTATGTTTCTTTGCAAATAGGTCTGTGTATGATGTGTGCCTTGTTTTGATTGGATAAAATATCAAATCAAACCCAAATTGAGTGAAATTTGGATACGTGGCTCCTGCCACTGTGTATAAATTTCCCCAATTTTTTGGGACATTTTTGAGCTTTTGTTATTTTTAAAAATTAAAAAACCTTGATTTTTGTTACTGTCTAAAATAGAAAATCAAAGAAAAATATAAAATTTCGTTTAAAAATTCTAAAAAAATTAGAGTTTATTTGTTTTGTGGTTTTCTACTATCCAATTTTTATGCTATTTGGATTTATAGAACCCATAAAAATTAAAAAACCCAAAAAATCTTATAAAAATTATTAAAAATTCTATAAAATTCAAAAAATGCAAACTCTTTTCCTGTAGCTTAGTTTTGTATATATTTTTCATAAAAATTATCTCCAGATTTTTATAGGCCAATTATTTATTTTTAATTAGCCTTTCAAGTCTGGCTGCACATTGATCCATTATTTTCCCCTTTCTTGATTTTTATAAAATTAACTAAAAATTTAAAAAAAAATTTGAAAAATTAATTAAAAACACTTAAAAATATAAAAACACAAAAACATTTTTTTTGATTTTTTGACTTTATTTGGAGTGTTTTATAAATATTTGTTTGTTGGCTTTTTCACTTTTCTTTATATTTTCCTTAAAATTAAAAATACAAAAAAATTAAAAAAATTAAAAATCCACCAAAAATACCGTTGCTTATTTTTTTTATTTTTGACTACTTCGTAGGTCGTAAGGCCAGCCCGTACTCCTTGTGTTCAGCCCTGGTCGCTATACCAGGTTAAATAAATAGCGAGGACCGCTATTGGATTTTATGTATTATTTTGCTTTATTTGGTGGTTCCTTATTCTTCTTGTTTAGCTGAGTACCGAGATCCGGGTCGCAATGACCCTTGTTCTATTACCTTCACCCGGGTTTCGATCGTCCATTTTCGGCTTATCAGAATGGCACCGTTGCCAGGGAGCATGGCTTAGTAGTCTTTGTTTTGCATTTTTGTTCAGTTTTGTTTTTCGCGGTTTTTCCCATGACTTTTCTTTTGTCAGCGGCTTTTCATGGCTTTTTATTTTCTCTTTTTCTTTTTATTTCATTTTTGTTCAGTTTTGTGTTTATTTTTATTTTTTCATATAGTTTGCTTTATTTTATTTTGTCTTGTTTATTTTTATAATAATTTATGCTTGACACCTCTGTTGTTTTCTTGCGAGGGGCTTGAGGACCGAGGCGGTTCTTCTCGAAGAGCCGACGCAACTGCGGGATTCCGAGGTGGCTCCCTTCTGCATGGAGCCACAAGAGAGCATGAGGAGACGAGAAGGGATGCGGGAGTCGTAGTTTAGCTTAGATTAGTTTTATTTTCTCTGCAGACCATTTGTTTTTGTAATAATATAGGTACCCGAACTCTCAGACTTGTGGACTTTGCGGGGTCTGTTTCGCCGAGCACCGGTGTGCTCGGGGAACCCCACCGCTATTTTAGTTTTTCTCATTTTTCTTTTCTTTGATTTCACGTGGATTTCTATGCTTGTGCCCCTAAACTTAGGTTTTTATTTTCATTGAGCTAGGTAGCATTAGGTCCAAAGCCCTAATAGAATATCTGTTCCCATAGAACGTGCTTGGATCTAGACAAATAAACCCGTGCTTCACGATAATAGAAATTTCTACTTAGGACGGTTCTCGCATTGCATCCATATAGGTAGTTTAAATTTATGCGCGGATCATAATTCCATGTAGACTGCTGGAGTCAGGTACGCCTTCTATCTCGTGCATGCGTCATTGATTTTGTCGTGCATCGGCTTTTCCGCTTTCCTCCCCCTGTTTTTCTGGACTTAGGAATAAAAGGAAATCAGAAAATTTGTTAGACGATTTTTGAAAAATACATAAAAAAAACAATAAAATCAGGACTGCTAATCACACTTGACCTAAAAGACACCTCATGTAAAAATCTTTCTTGGGGAGAGCAACCCCCTCCTTGTTTGGTTTGGATGAGCGATAGAGTGACCCACATCCTAGGCTAGAGCCATATTCAATTTCTTGACAGACTACCGGCCTTTTATTCAAGACAGTCTGTTAAGAATATTGGATTCCTATCATCTCACGTAATTTCTCTTAAAGACTGACTGGATCACCTAAAATAAAATTGACAAGATAATTGACCGATCTCCTACGGTCTTCAGCTCAGTGTTGAGTAGGTGAATCGGAGGTTTGCTTTCTCATCTTGTGTGTTTCCAGATCCCTTATTTCTTCTCCCCATCTATCTTCTCTTATATCTATTCATCTATCTTTCTCCCACCCACCCTCCCTTTAGTCTTCTATTTCTCCCTCTCCTCTATCCCTGGATGATGGATCCCCCTCACTTCTAGCCAGCTCGTGCGGCTTCTTCTCCATCTTCTGACCATCAGTCCAGTCCACCTTCGAGGGATGTCGGATCTCCGACCAACCTCCCATTCCCTCCCTCCCATCCCTTTCATTACTCTGGGCATGCTGCGCTAGACGTCCGTAGAGATCAGATGGAGCAGATGCGAGCCCCGGACGATGCCATTACTGAGTTGAGAGTGCACTCCGTTGTTGATCATAGAGAGCAGATGCCAGTATCAGATGCCTCCTATGCCAGATTGATGGATGAGTAGATAGGACAGGGAGCTCAGCCAGCTTCTACACTAGGTCCATTCATTCTGGATTTGGAGCTTATTCAGAGACTGCCGACATTTTTAGGGGAGGTGCACGAGGAGCCCTATCTTCACCTGTCCGAGGAGTTTTGTAGGATACAGATCTATTCAGACATTACTGCAGAGGAGATGATGCTGAAGACCTTCCCATTTACACTTCTGGATAGAGCCATGCGACGACACCGACGGTTGGGAAGGAGATTCGCTACATGGGGAGAGCTACGTCGAGAGTTTCTACAGAGATACTTTCCCCAGTGTAGAGCGGAGATGATGCGGTCATTGATCACAAACTTTTCAGTAGACCCCCAGGAGCCACTACATGAGGAATGGACGAGGTTCCTTGACCTCTTGAGGAGATTTCCCAAGCACGGACATTTACTGACTGACCTTATTGAGATCTCCATAAGGGGGATGACCGCAGAGCAGATAGCACTGGTGATTACCTCATGCGGCGGTTCACACCGCAGTTCCGACATTGAGTTGCTGGATACCATCTCGAGGTTACTTTCATAGAGACCATCTTCACGAGATGTCGTAGTCGGGATGACACATGAGGATGATGCAGTACAAGTGCGGTGTGTCGCATTACATGAGGATACAACTTCTACACATCAGCTCGAGGACTTGGATTCTCCAGCACCATAGAGTACACAGGACATGACTGCTACATTGGAGGCTCTGACCCAGGGTTTATTCGAGTTCCTATTGGTCGTCCAGCCAGAGTTCAAGTTAGCCCCAGAATTTTTAGTTGAAGACTCTTGGATATCAGACCTTATGATATTTTAGGAGATGGAGGAGCCCCCGCTACTACAGCCATTAAGCCAGCCATTTCAAAGCCCAGTCCCGGATGATTCAGCTTCCTTTCTGCAGAGACACTTCTCGGAGTCCTACAGACACCATGACTCAACCCAGCAGCCACAGCTCGATATGGGATACCACTCTGAGAGACCAAACACAGATAGTCCAGTATTAGAGCCTTTTGTCCTCCATTTTGACGAGAAAGATACCTTTGTTGAGGACTTGATGACAACCAGCATTGCCGCAGAGCGAGGATCAACCGCAAACACATTGCCATCCTCTACGGTGTTGACCAGTATCTTCTCCTGCTTCCAGATTGTCAAGAGCCAGACTTCAGATGATGATGCAGCCTGGTGCACAGAGTGGGTGCTTGACAGTAGCGCAGATGCCTTGATAGATCCTGATCTTCTATTTCTCACCTCTGATCTTCCATTCCTCCCCGAGGGTTATTTATGGGAGGGTGCAATACACGATGAGTACTCGGTTTCACCTTCTGATTGGTATCCGATCTAGCGGATCACGAAACTGAGTCTTCTGATCCTTCTGATTCTGAGTCATCTTGCCTCGACGACCCTCGCTAAGATGAGCCGATCCTGGAGATATTCGATGATATGCCTGATTTTTCTCTATTATATACATCGGATATCAGTCTTCTTAGAGAGTCTCCTGATCTTCACTTTCCATACCTTCTTGAGACACTGATCGACGTGGAGGGTCCCATGACTGATCCATCCTTCTTCACATTTGATTTCTTCGGTCTACACTTCCACTCCAATCTGATCCTGAGCCATTGATTTCTTTTGTGCTACTGGATCCCGATCACATCTTCCGATATCCTTGGTCGGTAGCAGACACCCGCCTGATTGCATACCTGGGTGTCTTTCTTTACACTTTTGATTGCGTCGTTGTTCTCATATCAAGACTACGATGACAGTACGACATTCACCTTACAGATGCCGTCTTGAACCTTGACACAGCTTTGTCCTAGCCTTTGCACCCAACTAGGGGCATAAAACCTAGCTCTTGTTGAGAGGCACCTCAACATTGTACCCTTTTGTATATACGTGTTTCATCGTGATTTGATCGTTCTTTCTTCCATTTTTGTTTTCACCCCAGGTCTCGTATAGGATTATCTTAGCTGTACTTAGGATATACCTCATCTTAAGTATAGGGGGTGGAAACAATAAGTTGTTCCTTTCGTTCCATTTCATCACTTATGTTGTTGCCTATACTTAAGGATTCCTCACCTTAAGTATAGGGGGAGTGATGCCCATCCTTCTTGTATATATTTGTCTATTTTCTTTGTCATTTCTACCTCTGTTGTGTTTCCTATACTTAGGGATATTTTACCCTAAGTATAGGGGAGGTAGACCCTGTACATTCTCACTCGGATTTCCCTTTGTGTACAATCTTCTATATTTAGGATTATTTGATCCTAAATATAGGGGTAAATCCCGAGATCCTCTTGCATTTCTATTTAGCCTTCCTTTTCACTTCCCAATACTAAGCACGAGTTATGTCTTCTTCATCACTCTTGACTCTGAGGACATCGTTCGAGCTAAGTATAGGGGGTGTGTATATATTACATATATACTTTAGCCATAACTCGTACTTTGTGTGAGTATGTTAATAAAAATGGCTAAAACCCAAAAATCCATAAAAATTAAAAATTGTTCCTTGTAAATAAAAATTCTTTTATTGCATACACATAGCTAGTTGTACAAATTATTTTTGTAAAAATGTTTGTAAAAATCTTTTGTGTAAATAGTTTGTAAATATTTTCTTATCAAAATTATGTATATAGTATAAAAATTTTGTAAAATGTTTTGAAAATCAAAAGTTTACAAAAACCTTGTGTAAATTTGTGTACATATTTTGCAAAACTTGCATTCATGCTTTCATCCATGTTTTCAAAACAATTTTCAAAAATTTTGCACATGTGTAAATATTGTGTAAATAGCATCTTTGTAAATATTTGTATAGTTTTTCCTGGATCATAGTTGACATTTAAACTAGCCTGGAATTAAATTGAAAAATGGAGCTTGGTTAAGATCTTAATCCACCTACGTGTAAGAGGAACCTTATAGGGTTAGGGTTGAGACTTTTCAGGTCCGTGGTGACTTAATTCTTTGAGTCCACTAGGCTATGATCATATGTCATATTGACGAGCCTAAGTAGAGCACTTAACAACACACACTTGACTCATATAGACAATGGCTTGACTTGGACTCGCACTTTACACTGAGCTTTCTACGGATAAGGTGGTGAGGAGGCAGTCTTCCTTGACTTGGGGTAGCATATGAGGGTAGTACTTCTAGGCGGAACCTCTCTTCTTCTTATAGTGAAGGAAGTGTGTCTCAACTTGCTATGGTTGCCATGAGGTCTAACGACAGGAGTTGTGGGTTGCAATAATGCTTCAAAAGAGAGATAGTCTACTGGCTCAAGAGGAAAAACTCCTTATGTATATATGCTGCATTTTGTAGATATGTTATATAAATGCACATCAAAAAAAATGTAAAAAGAAAAGAACTCCAAAAAAATGGTGGGTCTGATAGAAAATGATAATCTCACTGGAGTGTATATAGTGCAATAAGCAAAGCTTGAGATTCATGTTCCATCTTATGTAGCTTGCAGCAGGGAGACTTAGCTACACTGGTTAAGCTCCCAGGGATACATGGCTACACTAGCCATGGTCCATTCTCTTCTTCCCCCTCTTCTTGAGCCGGTTGAACTTGAACTTAGAAGGGAATACCCCGCTCCTCGAGGAAAGAGTGGCCAGACTAGGGTCATAGATTTACCTTGTTGGGGAGGGTTGCCATTTTGCTACTTCTAAGGTGGAGAGCTTACCTCACTTACACAGTACAAGGAAAGATTCAAGGTCTTCAGGGTTTGTGTATGTAGACTTGTTCTGATCTGGATTATTGAGGAGTCGTGACTATAGATTAGTGGATCTTAGAGGCTGTTAAGTTTTAAACCTAAGTCCAAATAAGGTTCCGACACATTAATAATCCAAACATCTAACCGGGCTCCATGCTTCAATTTAATGAAGGCAAGTTTAATAATCAGCATTGATCCATGCATTTTCCCTTTCTTTTCCTTTTTCTTTTCATTTTCACTTCTTTTTCAAATAAGTGTTTTCTAAGGGACTAGCAAAGTTAAGTATAGTGGGGTGATGAATCCCCATTCATTACTCTTTATTCTTTTATTTTTGCTACAAACCCCTTGCAAAACACCATGTATATATGTGTAAATAGAATAATTTAGCAAAAATGCATGCATTGTGTAAATATTAATAATTAGCATGTTTTTGTGTAAAAATAAAAGAATAAAGAGATAAAGAAAAAGAAGGAGATATTTAGAATAAATATGGAGTGACCTGAACCCAAGGTAGGGCCAAGCATTGGCCTAACCGCAAAAGAACCAAAGTAGAGAGAGATAGGGCCATTCCCAATAAAATACTCCTTCATGTACATATTTTACTTTATTAAAATAAAACAAAAATAAAAAGAGGTTTTTATTAATGTGTATATATTTATAAAATAAAATAAAAATGGGAAAATGAAAATAAAAATAAAAATAAATACTTTCTCTCTCATCAGTGTAAATATACCATGTATATATATATATAAAAAAGAAGTATTTATTTTACCCTTGTAAATAAATCATAAAAATCCAATAAAAATCATTTTATAATCCATATTTTATGTTGAAAATAAATAAATTTTAAAATAGGAATAAATATACATAAATAAAATATTAAAATAAAAATAAAAAACACATAGGTAAATATACCTATATATAATAATAATATAATGTAAATACATAAATTATATTTCAAAAAGTAAAAAAATAACAAAACATTAATTTGAAAAATAATAAACATTTTTCATGGGTCAAACTTTTTTGAAATAAAATCATTTACTAAATTTAAATGAATTTACAAATAATTAAAAAATGGAATTTTCCTATTGGTACACGGGGGATTGTTGACCCCCGGTCAACTCTCCCCCACGGACCTCTTCCGGGCGGATCGTGTTTTCGACCCGACTTCTAAGATTTTTCGTGCCTCGATCCGCCCGCCATTTGCTCATACCCCAGGCTTCATTTGTAACCCAATGATCCGAGATCTTCGCCCGACCTTCATCCTAGGGGTCCGTGCATCGACGTGCGCGCCCGACTCCCATCTACCCGGACCCCTAGCCCTTTGAAGTCTCAGCTCCACCGCACTTTCACTCCATCTTTGGCCTTCCCCCTCATCGCCAGTGAGCTCATCTCCCTCACTTGAGTGGCAGCAGTGTGAGAGAGGGTCGTAGCAAGGCACGGGAAGCAGGGAACCACTGATCCGGCGGCTACACCGCCGTGCTCCTCCACCGAGCGAGCTTGAGACTCTGGCCTCGACGAGCCATCAAGGTGACGACCCCAGGAGCTCTCTGATCTCCAGCACAGTCGATCTCAGCCATCAGGTACCCCTGATTCCCCTTAGGTTAGCTCAATTTCCCAAATTCCCAATTTGCGCCGCTAGCCTTCGCCGGTCGTTTTGCTCCGCTCCAATAGCCCATTCGATCATCCGATCCCCGATTCACATTCACGCGACTCCTCTTCACCTGCTATGCCCCTCCGATCATCATGTCTCGCCCCGGAGCAGGAACTCCGCTCTCCTCCACCGTCGACTCGCTGGAGAGCGCCTCCCCACTTCATACACGCACCCACTCCGCTCGTAACCAGGTCGAGGCACTTTGCCTTCGACCCAGCTCTCGTTCTGGGCAGGAGTTTAGGTCCAAGGGCCCCATCTGGGGGTCCAAGCGTTCAGGCACAGCAGTTCTGAACCTCCATCGCCGCCGGGACTCCCCTGACGCTCCCGACTCAATCGAAGCCATCCATCAGCTGCGAAAGACGTCGAGCATCATTTCACCCAATCTACAGCTCCGGAGGAGTCCTCCATCATGTGTACTGAGCCAGCAAAGTTCGTCGACGAGCTGTTCTTGGAGGAGCTTCAGCCACCGTCTAATCGACCCCCCACCCCAGTTTAGATCGTGGCCGTCCGATCGCGAGAGACCTTCACCGCCCGATTCAGCTGATATTGCATCTGGAGCGTCGATCAAGCGAAGGGGTGTCAACAGTTCTTAGCCTTCGATCATACACGTGGACATCCCTCGTCCGTCAGATCATTAATAAAGGGGTAATTTCACTTAGGCCCCTTTCCTTTTCTTATTTGTCGTTTAGTCCTGTAAATAGTTTTAATAGTTCTTTTTACTTTGGAACATTTGCATCTTGGACCTTAGGTTTATTTTATTTGCATTTTTATCCCTATTTATGTGAGACACGTGCATCAACACGTGAGGCTTGGGATTTATTGGGCTATTTGCATTCCAAGCCCTGGTTTTTTAAATATTTATTACTGTTTGGCCATTAAACTATGTTTTTTTGCAAATAGGTCCGTGTATGTTGTGTGCCTTGTTTTGATTGGATAAAATATCAAATCAAACCTAAATTAAGTGAAATTTGGACATGTGGCTCCTGCCACTGGGTAAAAATTTCCCTAATTTTTGGGACATGTTTTAGGCTTTTTGTTATTTTTAAAATTCAAAAACCTTGATTTTCATTACTGTCTAAAATAGAAAATCAAAGAAAAATATAAAAGTTCGTTTAAAAATTCTAAAAAAATTAGAGTTTGTTTGATTTGTGGTTTTCCAGCTTCTATCCAATTTTTATGCTATTTGGATTTATAAAACCCATAAAAATTGAAAAACCCTAAAAATCTTATAAAAAACATTAAAATTTCTATAAAATTCAAAAAATGCAAACTCTTTTTTTGTAGCTTAGTTTTTGTATATATTTTTCATAAAAATTGTCTCCAGATTTTTATAGGCAAATATATATTTTTAATTGGCCTTTCAAGTCTGGCTGCACATTGATCCATTATTTTCCCCTTTCTTGATTTTATAAAATTAATTAAAAATTGAAAAATTCCGAAAAATTCACCCAAAACACTTAAAAATATAAAAAACACAAAAACAATTTTTTTTGATTTTTTGACTTTATTTGGAGTGTTTTCTAAATATTTGTTTGTTGGCTTTTTCACTTGTCTTTATATTTTCATTATTATTAATATATATATATATATATATATATATATATATATATATATATATAAAATCCACCAAAAATACATTTGCGTATTTTATTTTTATTTTTGACTACTTCGTAGGCCGTAAGGCCAGCTCGTGCTCCTTGTGTTTGACCCTGGTCGCTATACCAGGTTAAATAAATAGCGAGGACCGCTATT
Organism: Ottelia alismoides; assembly: GCA_037367405.1. NCBI lineage: Eukaryota > Viridiplantae > Streptophyta > Magnoliopsida > Alismatales > Hydrocharitaceae > Ottelia > Ottelia alismoides. Next base: position 1,817,907 of record JAZKJV010011346.1, on the reverse strand, counting down.
GGATTTTATGGATTATTTTTCTTTATTTGGTGGTTCCTTATTCTTCTTGTTGAGCTGAGTACCGAGATCCAGGTCGCAACGACCCTCGTTCTATTACCTTTACCCAGGTTTCGGTCATCCATTTTCGGCTTATCAAACCCCCTGCAGTCTATTTTAGTTATGGTTTAGTCTATTAAATAAAGTACTCTGGGGCAATTTGCATATTTGCACCTGCTGTTTCCTTTATTTGCACTTTAGTCCTTTGTCTGTGGACGCACGTGCTTTGTCACGTGCTTATCTGGATATTTGCTTATAAGCCCTCAGGGTTTCTCATTGTTATGCTTTGAGTGAATAGTTTTGCGTATTTGCATTTATACCCTTGTGCGTGGCTTTTTGGACATGTGCTAAATATCTTGGGAAATTTGTAGTGAGGCCCTTGGACTTTTAAAGCCTATTAATCTTTAATCCTAGAAATAAGTTTTTATTGCATTTCAGTCCCTATGTGTTGTGCCTCTTTCAATGGTTGAATAAAATATCAAATCAACTCCAAAAATCGTGAAATTTGGATACGTGGCCCTTGCCACTGTGTAAAAATTTCACTAATTTTTTGGGACATTTTTGTTGCCATTTTCTCTTTTTTTAAATTCAAAAACCTCGATTTTTTCTACTATTTGGATTATAAAATCAACTAAAAATATTAAAAAGCCATTAAAAATTATAAAAAATAGTGCCCATTAGTTTTGTTTTCTTCTTTCTTCAGTTCAATTTTTGCTGCATTTGGACTTATAAAACCCCTAAAAATTGAAAACCCTAAAAACATTATAAAAATCAGTAGAAATTCTAAAAAATTCAAAAAAAAATGCAATTTCTTTTCCTGTAGCTTAGTTTTTATTTGTAGTTTTTCATAAAAATTGTCTCCGGATTTTTAGAGGCTATTTTATTTTTTTAAATAGCCTTTCAAATCTGGTTGCACAGTAGCTTCCTATTTTTGCCTTATTTTATTATTATAAAAATAACAAAAAATATAAAAATCTGAGAAAATTACCAAAAACACTTACAAATTTATAAAACCCAAAAGTATTTTTATTTTATTTTCTAACATGTTTTGATGTGTTAAATAATTAGTTGATTGTGAGTTTTCCCTTTGCTTTTACATTTTCTTTATAATTAAAAATCACAAAAAAATTTAAAAAACCTAAAATCTACCAAATTTTATTTCTTCCTTTATTTTGATTTTAGACTACTTCGTAGGCCTCGTGCCAATCCATGCTCCTTGAGTTCGACCCTGGTCGCTATACCAGGTTAAATAGATAGCGAGATCACTATTCGATTTTATTGATTGATTACTCTATTTGGTGCTCTAGTTTTCTTGTTGACTGAGATTCGAGGTTCAGATCGTAACGACCCGTAGTTTTACCTTTACCCGGATCTTGGATGATTCTCTCGGTCATCAATAAGGTGTGGAATAAAATCATATATACAAGGTAAGTTATTAAATCAATTAATTTAAAGAAATCCAATAAATCAAATAATTAAATATGAATTTCGGAATTAAATGAAATAAATTAATTAATGTTAGATAATTAAATATTTTAGTGATTTTTATTTTTAGGAAGTTAGTTGTATACACATATTATACACATATAATACAATATACATAGGTACAAATAAGGAAATAACTTTATAAAAGATTTTTTAAATTTTTAAATTTTATTTTTAATAAAAACAATCTTTACAATTATATACATTATATAAAAATAAATATTAATAAATATGTACAACAACTATTGGTTAAACTGCATAAAAACCCCAAAACCGACTTTTTACACGTAACTCCAAAAATTATGAAACTACAATCATTTGAAAGATAATTTAATTTAGAGTATAATGGAAGTGATTTTGGTTTGATTTGAGCTCGTACGGAGCCGGAATTGGTGTTTCAATTATCGCTCTATGGCTTTTTCTGGTTTGATTATTTACAATATATACAATTTTTATTTTACACTTATTTTTATGATTTACAACACATTTTTATTTACAACTTTTGCTTACAAAAATAATTAGTTTGAGGTCAAATTATGTACAAATAAAATAGTATAAGTTTTATACAAATATACATAAAAATTATTTACAAAATATTTGGATTTTTGACAGAAGACCCTATCTCCCCCTACTTTATTCCTGGTCGATCAGGTCAAGTCTTGACCCTCTCCCGGGGTTCAGGTCAGTCTGTATTTATTGCATAAATACCTCCTTTTCTTTTTCTTTTCTTCTTTATTCTTTTATCTATGTATAAAAAGTGTTAAAAATGCAATTTCAACAAATGCATGCAAGATGGTAATTTTATGGAATTAGTGGTATTTACAAGTGTTTAACTACGAAAAAGAAGCTAAAATAAAAGAATAAAGGCGATGAATTGTGGATTCATCACATTACGACTAATGTAAATGTATTTATGTCAAAATAGAACAACATTTACCGTATCTTATCCTCTCTATATGTGATGAAATGCTACAAACCTTTTATTCTTGCTTGTTCTTTTACTTGAAGTTCAAATAAGTGTAAGTATTTTATCAAAATCACCGGAAGTTACAAAGATGACAGTATTTTCCCATATAATAAAAAATATAGTTAATATTAAGACACTAAACAACTGTTTCAAGGAATATTATCGAAAACTTCTCTGTACACAATATTACAGGCATGTCCACGAAAGTTGTAATCATCATCAACTATAAAAAATTTTAATCCATTTCTAGATGTAACATGAGATATGGTAACATAAAGTTGACCTTGACAAAAGATAGGTACATGAAGATATAATCCTATTTTCTTGAGAGTTTGACCTTGGCTTTTATTAATTGTCGTAGCATAACAAATTCTAACCGGAAATTGTTTTCATTGTAATATAAATGGCCATTTTGTTTCCTTTACTTCAAAAATAATTCGAGGAATATAAACTTTGCGGCCTTTATTACTTCCAGTAATTATTGTACCTTCTATGATCTTTGTTGTTAACTGATTAATAATCAATCTTGTGCCATTACAGAGACCGTTACTTTGATCAAGGTTTCTTAACAACATTATTGGTGATACAATCTTTAATTTTAAAATATGGTTGGGAACACCATTAAATTCTAAAGAATTAGAAACTCACTTGGATAAAGCATATCAACATCAGTCTGATTTTTGAAGCTTTACTTAATGAATCAGAACTCATGTAAATTTTTTCCTCGGTTGGTACCAATGATAACATGTATTCATTTATATCATCTACTGCATGATTTGTTGGTGTTACAATACAACGTTCACTTAGGTATTTTTCATTATTAAAATTTTCAATGAAATCTTCATATATATAAGCAATGAAAATGACTCTATGTTTTGTTCATGTGAACTATAAAGTAAGTCATTTGGAATTTTTACCCATGTTGCTTCTTCTTCATCATGATTCTTTTTTATCATTGGTATTGTACCACTCCCAATTGCTAGAATCCATTTTTCAAAATCTTTTTCTAATGATTGAGACAAATCATCTAAAAATTGGTTATCAGGTAAACGCATACTAGTTGATAGTCTAAATATTTGACATTGCTCCCATAATCTCGACCTATTAATTGAAGCATTAATAATGCCAACTCTTCTTCCATTATTAACCACTGGTAGAATTTGTTTAAAGTCACCACCTAATACAATTGTAATTCCTCCAAAAAGATGTTCATTTCCATGTTCTATATCAGAAGGAATATTATCTTTCAATGTTCGATCCAATGCTTCAAAGCAATATCTATGATTCATTGGAGCTTCATCCCAAATAATTAGCTTTGTTTTTTCAAGAAGTTTAGCTAAATTTGTTCCTCTTTTTATTTGACATGTTGAATTTTCATCTAAGTTAAATGGAATCTTAAATCGAGAATGTGTAGTTCTACCACCTGGTAAAAGTAGTGAAGCTATACCAGATGAAGCTACTGCAAGTACTATTTTCCCTTCACATCTCAATTTCACCATAATTGTATTCCATAAAAATGTTTTCCCAGTACCTCCATGTCCATAAATAAAATATAATCCACCATTATTATTTGCAATAGATTTCATCACTGAGTCATAAACTATACGTTGTTCTAAATTTAAACAACCTTTATTATAATTAAATTCATTCATAAGAGCAGTTGGGTTGTAATTCATTTCTTCTACTATTAATCTATTGTTATTAAGATCAGCAGGCAAACTTTCATTTATTTGAATATTGAATTACGATGGAGACAATAAGTTTTCATTTAGAATCTTTTCAATTTCTCTTAATGAAAATATCTTTTGGTGTTTTTCGTATGTACATTGCTCAACTTTTTTAAAGTATCTCTGTAAACATACTCATAATCTTCTGATAGCAAACTCAAACAACTATTCCATAATTTAAGAGGATCATCAACTTTTGAATGTATCAACAAAGTTGCAAACAAATGTCTCATGGCAGTAGCAATTGCCCATTGTGATGCATCTTCTATTGAAGCATACCATTCTTTATCATCTCCTAATAATCCTAAAGCATTACATGCATCTTGATAACTTCCAAAGACAACACCATTGATTTTTTTGATTTCCTCAAAGTTTTTTGGTCCTTTATAATATTAAGTAACATTCGCATGTAATATAATTCTCCAGAGTTCGGATGGATATAGACAATTCTTCCTATAGATCTACCTTGTCTCCTTCATGTCCATATTCGTTTTTTGCTATTCCAGACCCAATATCTAGGGAATTCTATATAAATAAGTTGTCTTGCTCCTAGGTAGCATTCATTTGTATTCATCCAAGAGGTAAACATAGTAACTTTAGCATGATCTTTGTTTAGAATATCCTCTAATCGCTCATGTTCTGCAAAAGTAATAGTATTCTTAAAAGGTAAGTGTTTTGTAACTCTTTCTACAGCAGGGTCTCGAAATTGAATTGGGAACTATAACATTCTCCACATTGCTTCATAAAATGATATGTACCTACTATCTAAATATTCCTTTATTTCATCTACATATTCTTCGGTAATGTTTAATTCTTGTTTTTTTTCCATACAATTTTGAAGTGTAACACAAATTCCATTAGGTCCTTTGTTAATGTATTTGAATAAATACTTGATAGCTCGAGATTGATTACACCATTCGACATTAATATGTGCTTGATATATAACAACCAAATTTCTGTTGTAAGGAACTTCATATCTATTGTCAAATATAATATTATTTCTAATAACCTTTTCTCCATTATCTCTTATTATGTATGTAGCAAATCCATTTTCATCTATAAGTGCTTCATTATTAAACATTTTTGGGAAAAACTTAGAACACTTCCCATTTCTCATACATGGGGAATTACTATTGAGAATTCCACATGGACCATGAAGCATAAATTGGATAACAGTCTCGTATCCTACAGGGTCATTATCTTTTGATGGTAATTCAGTTTTTATTATAGAATCTATCAATGTCTTATTTTGTGGAAGATTAATTTGCTGCTAAATCAATATATGAGCATGAGGTAAACCTCTTTTCTGAAATTCTATTGTATACAAAATACAAATAATTTTTTCAAACTCTTTCATTTTTTTAATGTGACTTATAAGATCATCAAGTTTCATTTTGAATACCCTACTAATAATGTCAGGTCGGTCTTCGACTCTTTGTCCAGGTATAATCTCTAAATCTCTTTTTATTTCTCTCCATTTTGTATTACATGTGAAGGTCATAAATAAGATAGGAAGACCAAAGACTCTACAAATTCCCATAGCATCCTGATAATTTTGCATCATATATCGTGGTCCTCCAGTAAAACTTGCTGGCAAAATAATTCTTTTCCCAATTAATTTTCCATCATTATCACCTTTATCAATAGCATCTCTTATTCCTTGATAAATTTCATATTGTAGTTCCTTTTGATTTTGACGGATATAAAACAATCTATCTTCTTCAATACAACAATAAGAATCCACAATATACTGCTGTAACAGACGACCACCTCTAATAAGTGTTCTACCATCACTATGTCATTGTTGTAATCGATAGCAACAAAATTCTTTCATAGTAACTCGATGACGTATATTCTTTTTTTTTACTACCACCAATTACATGCTTCATACCAATAAAAAACCCATCTTCACCATATGGAAATAGTAGTGAATATTGCATTGCCATAAAAGATGGATGTAATTCATTAATCCTTTTCAAACTTCCATTACTATATTCAACTATAATATCTCGATTTCTACCCGAACTTCCGAAATCACCAACAACTAAGCCAACAATTTCTGATACTGTTGGAATATTATATTGTGAATTACTTTCATTTCTAATAGAACTTATACGTAAATGTAATATTTCATTTGGTACATCATTTAAACGATCTTTAATAATTCGAAAAACTTCTACAATTACATTTATTTCATCTAACATTGTTCTCAATCCTTCAATAATATTATAATCTATATCATCAACTTCAGCAATATTACATAATGCTTTAATTCTATTTGGAACTTCATTTTCAGTATCATAAATATATAGTTGTGCATATCTAGGAATTTCACCAAAAGTAGGTAATAGAGATCCCATACGATGATAATTTTGTCCAAACACATGAAATATGTAAGGTCCAGGTCGGTCGTTGATGTGTTAATCAATTTTTGCACCAATAGATGTGAAGGAAAACATGGAATTGTACATTCTGATTTTTCAACAAATTTCTTCGCAATATAGTCGTTTTCTTGATTAAGTAACATTTCAAGATAAGGTGGTGTAAGAGGCAATGGTTTTAACATGATCTTCCCTTTACTACAACATAAAGGAAACATACGTTTATTTGTTCTTTTTGATTTCTTCAAACTCTCATCCAACCAAAATATCGCCCCATAATATTCACAAGTATAATTCGGGTATCCCAAATCTAGTATTGCATGCAAGTAAAATATATGTAATGTAAGAAATAGTTATGTAAGGAAAATAAGAAAATACCCTTAATCTCATTTCACCAATAACCTTCGAGTAATTCACATGAACTATTGTATTTTTCATTTTCTATAATCAAACAACTGGTGGATGATCCTCTAAGATTGACAGTTGTATGTGATTTAGAAGAACTACCTATTTCAACCAATCTGGAATGACAATCCAAGTATGTTTTTTTCCTTTTCTTCGTACGTATTATGTCCATATGTCTATGTCTATTTATCTGGAATACTTCCCTTGAAGCTGTGACATGCTCATTAGTATCCACATCCATGTATGTCTTTACTGTCTGATGAATACTTATTCATCACTCTTTATTCTTTTATTTTAGCTAAAAACCTTTGCAAAACACCATGTATATGTTTGTAAATAAAATAAATTATCAAAAAGCATGCATTGTGTAAATATTAATAATTAGCATGTTTTTGTGCAAAAATAAATGAATAAAAAAATAAAGTAAAAGAGGGAAATATTTAGAATAAATATTGAGTGACCTGAACCCAAGGGAGGGCTCAATATAGGCATGACCCCAAAATAAAATAAGTAGAGAGAGAGATAGGGTGACTCAACTTTGTACATGAACCCCCTCTTAGTGTAAATATTTTATTTTATAAAAATAAAAATATTTATGGGTTCCTCATAATGTGTATATATTTATAAAAATAAAATAAAAATAAGAAAAATAAAAATAAAACAAAAACATTTTGGGATTTGTACCCAACATACCCTATAAATGTTTTAAAATGCCTCTACGACCTTTTGTACAATGTAATTACCTCATCGACCTTGTAAATTACCCCAAGAACCCTCACGGGGTTAAAACATATTACCTGGAGGGTTCATGGGGTAAGAGTTAGCAAGTTTACGGGGTCGAAGGACGAATTAGGTTGTTTCGAAGGTCGTGAAGGTGATTGGCAAAGTTTATAGGGTCCACCGAGTAAAAATCCCTTAAACATTTTCTTTCTCATCAGTGTACATATACCATGTATATAAAATAAAAGATATATTTGTTTTACCTTTGTAAATAATTAATAAAATCAAGTAAAAATCTTTTTATATTCCAAATTATGTGGTGTAATTAAATAAAATATAAAATGGGGATAATTGCACATAAATAAAATAATAAATATAAAATTCAAAAATACATAGGTACATATACCTGTATATAATAATAATACAATGTAAATACATAATTTATTTTTCCAAAAAAATAAATATAAATCACTAAAAAATACATTGGAAATAAATAAACATTTTTATTTTTGTAAATATTTTTAAATTAAGTCATTTCTATTTTATTTTGATTTTCCAAATCTTTTTCCAATGGAATTTTTCCGTTGGTCCACAGGGGATTGTTGACCACCGGTCAACTCTCCCCCCAGGACCACCAGTCTAGCAGATCTGTGTCCCGACCTGAGTTCTCCCATTTATGCAGATACGACCCTACTCCCATTTACCCAAACCCGGGCTCCGATTGCAGCTTCTTAATCCGAAATTCACACTCGAGGTTCATCTTAGGGATCCGTGCATTGGATTGCACGCCCGACTCCAATCTTGTCAGACCCTTGCCAGTATATGGCTTCGCCTCCTCCCACCATTTCACGCACCTTCGGCCCCTGTCTTCGACTCCCAGGACCTCCATCTTCTAGCCTTGAGTGACAGCAAGCCCTAGGAGGTGTTGCAGCAAGGAAAGGAGCGGTCTAGCCCTTGGTCCGGTGGTCTTCGCCGCCGTGCTCCACCCATCGGCGAGCTTGAGCCTCTAGAAGTGTCTCTCCATTGAGGCAAGGACTCCATGAGACACATCATCTCCCCCACAGACGCTCTCGATCATCAGGTAGCTCTTTAGCCCATAGCGTAGCTTTAGTCTCGATTCTTCGATTTGCGTCGTCAGCCTTCGCCGACCGACTCACCGTACTCCGATCGACCATTTCCCCTTCCGACTCGACCATCACCTTCATGATACTTCGCTCCACATTCTCCACACCTCCGATCATCCTGGTTCCCCTCGGAACCAGGAGTTAGGTCCTCCTCCACCGCCGCTCGCCGGAAGACCACGCCGCGACCCATCTATTCACCCACTTCACCCGCTAACGGGTCGAGGCAGTTTGCCCTCGACCCCTCTTGCCTCCTGTGCAGGTATCACGGCTTGAGAGCTTCATCTGGAGGCTCATCCATTTAGGACAGGAGCTTCAAGTGCTCGACGTCGCCGGGGACCCTCTAGGTCCCCCCGGCCTCATCGGAGCATACCACGAGCTGCGGGCGACCACCAGCTGCGATTTTCCCACATGAGCAGCTCCGGAGGAGGACCCTAGGGAACACATTGGCTCGGCGAAATTCATCGGTGAGTTGTTCTTCTAAGACCTTCTTCTGTCGTCAGATCGAGCCCTCGTGCCAGATTAGATCACATCCGTCCATCGGAGGGTTGTGTCTGACCGTTGGATTTAGCTGAGGATATGATCCATGTCGCACATCATTGAAGGGGTACCCGCGCACTAGAGTCGTCCGATCTTACATGTGGCCCACCTGCAGTCGTGGATCTTAATAAAGGGGTAATCTGCACTTAGGCCCTCTTTCATTTTTATTTATTAGTTTAATCATGTAAATATTTTTTATAGTTGTTTTATTTTGGGTAACTTGCACTTTGGACCCGGGTGTTTTTAGATATTGTGTTTTAGTCCCTGTATATGTGGTGTACGTGCTTTGACACATGATTGTGGAACATTTGCATTTTCTATCCTATAGTTTTGTGTTGTTACGTTTTGCATTTCTTTGAATAGGAATTACATAAATGCCCTTAATTTTGTGATATACGTGCGTGGCCCGTGCCCACCTGGGATTTTTGCAACAGTAGCCTTGTGGTTTTAAATGTGTTATATGTTTGGCCCTTGAACTTACTTTCTTTGCACTTTGGTCCTCGTGTACTGTCAAGTTTTTATTGATTGAATAAAATATCAAACAAAATCCAAATCTTGTGACATTTGGATACGTGGCCCATGCCACTATGTAAAAATTTCACAAAATTTTTGGGACATTTTTATTATTGTTTGCTATTTAAAAAAAATAAAAACTCTCATTTTTGCTATTGTTTGAAGTAAAAAATCAACTAAAAATATAAAAACTCATCTAAAAATTACAAAAAATTGAGTACTATTTGTTTGGTTGTTTACTTGCTTCAGACTAATTTTCATTTTGTTTGGATTTATAAAACCCATAAAAAAATAAAACACTAAAAACATTATAAAAATTATTAAAAATTCTAAAAAATTCAGAAATTGCAATTTTGGTTTCTGTAGCTTAGTTTTTATTTCTACTTTTCATAAAAAATGCCTTCAGATTTTTATAGCTAATTATCTATTTTTAATCAGCCTTTCAAATCTGACTGCAGATTAGTTCATTGTTTTTGCCTTTTTCTCTTTTTTATAAAATCAACAAAAAACTATAAAATTATGAAAAAATACCAAAACACTTAAAAATATAAAAAATACAAAAATATTTTATTTGAATTTTCTGAGTTGTTTTGATGCATTGAATAAATTGTTGATTGTGTGCTTTTTATCCTCTTTTTATATTTCATTCATAATTAAAAATACAAAAAATTAAAAATATATAAAAAAATCCATGAAAAATTCATTTCTTTATTTTATTTTGTTTTTGACTACTTCGTAGGCCGATTCGGCCAACCTGTGCTCCTTGAGTTCGACTGTGGTCGCTATACCAGGTTAAATAAATAGCGAAGACCGCTCGTCGATTTCATTGGCTTTTTGACTTATTTTAGTGGTCTGATTTTCCTTGTTGACCGAGTCTCTCTATTTGGGTCGCAACGACACCGAATATTTTTACCTTAGCCCCATAGTGAGAGGTCATTCTCGGTCTTCAGAATCTTGCCGTTGCCGGGGAGCACAGCTTAGTAGTCTTTTATTTTTGTTTTTGTTCGGTTTTCAGTTCCGCATCTTTTCTCGCAGCTTTTTGTTTCTTTTGCGGTTTTTCACGGCATTTTGTTTTCTTTTGTTTCTCTTTTATTTTTGTTTTTGTTTGTTTTATTTTATTCGTCTTTATTTTTATTTTTGCATATAGTGCCATTTTATTTTATTTTATTTTGTCTTGCTTAGTTTTAAAATAATCTGATTCTGGCACTCTTGTTTGATTGCTTGCGAGGGCCAGAGGACCGAGGCGGCTTTCTTCAGAAAGCCGAAGCAACCGCAAAAGCCGAAGGCGGCTCCCTTCTGTACGGAGCCGCAGGAGAGAGCGATAGATTGAGCAGGAGAAGAGAGGATTAGCATAGGATAGTTAGCTTTATTTTCAGACCATATTATTGTAATAATACAGGGACAGCCAGACTCAGAGACTTTCAGACTTATGGTTACGGGGTTTGTTTTGCCGAGCACCAGTGTGCTCAGGGGGACCTCACCGCATTTTCCGCCGGTTTTGATTTTTTGCTCTTTATTACTACTTATCTGATTCACGCGGATTTAGCCTTAGCCGTAGGATTTTCTTTGTTTGTGTCGTAATTAATTAGGACCCCATCCTAATTAGATTGCATGTTCCTATAGACCGTCTAATTGGACCTGATTAATTAATTAATAAAGAAAAAGCTAACTTGGTCACTTGAGGGGTCATGTGCTGCTAGAGGCCATATACAACGCTGGCATGATCTGTTGTGGCAGACACCGATCGCCATCAGAGACCGAACCCCGACCCCTCCCGTTGACCCGTTAGCTATTTGTTCTCCCCGTGTAGAAATTGCTTCATCTAAGGTCGTTTTCCTCGTGCATCATATAGGTAGTTTATTTTCTGTCTTTTTTTATGCGTGGATCACCCTACATATAGAGTGCTGGAGTCAGGTATGCATTTCTTACTCTGCATGCATCATTGATTTCTTCGCGCATCGACTTTTTTGTCTTCTCACCCCGTTTTCTTTACTTAAATAATCAGGAGAAACCGAAAAAATTGTGAGGCGTTTATTTGCTTGAAAAATACTTAAAAAAGAAAAAACATAAAATTTGGGACTGCTAAAGCAAATTGGACCTAAAAAAACACTTCACCAAAAAAATTGCATTGGGACAGCAACCCCCACCTTTTATGGTTTGATTGGGCGGGAGAGTGACCCGTACACTAGGTAGAGCCATATCCGACCCTTCTTGAGACTACTGCTTCTGGGCTAGTCGTTCTCCAGTGAGGATCCTTCCAGTTTCCGGTAAAGCGGGTCGCGATATCCTTAATAGAGCGAGCCGATCGAGTAGCCGGTAAACGGTTCGCGGCTTGTACTGGCTGGGAAAGATCTAGTTCGGGATCGGGACAGTCTCTTGGGGGCGTTGGATTCCCAACAGCTCGCTTAATTGCTTTGTTAGACTGTATTATCACCAAAATAAAAAAATAAGATAAAAGATCGAACTCTTACGGTCATCAGCTCGCGTCGCGTCGGTGAATTGGGGGTTTGACTTTTTCATCCTATTTGCTTTCCAGATTCCATCTGCCCGACTTGCCAGATCACGATGATGGGTTGGAGGTCCCTTAGGCATCCTCTGGCTGCACCACTTACGAGAACTCTGGCTCGGTCATCTAGGTTGGTTCGCGAGAGCTGAGACCGCTCTACAAACCCGAGTTCGCTTCCATCCTGTTCCCCCTGACCACCTTTCTTCTGACAGTCCCGAGGTGCCCGATCAGATAGAGTAGCAGACATATTACATTTCGGCACCTGAGCTTGGGTCTTTTACCTTTGCAGAGACCATGGTCGGCAGCAATGATGACCGCACCGGGGTACCCAGACCAGAGAAGACATATGTACTGGACCAGGGTGCGATCAACAATACCTTGATAGCTTCCCTCAAGATGATGCAGTAGCAGATCAGGGATCAGGGAGCTTTCATGGTAGAGATGAGGAGAGAGATGGAGCGGATGAGAGCTGACCGCGAGCAGTGCAGGCCCGCAGGAGACGGACCAGAGATACCAGATCAGCCTGACGAGCTAGTCCAGCCAGCAGCAGCAGCCAGACCGATGCGAGAGTTACACAACCCTGGATCGATACTTACACACCAATGGATCGTTCTTCTAGCGATCGTGGGGGACTTCAAGTTCCCCTCGCAAATGATATAGCTTCTACCCCTTTTCCACGGGCTCGCGACTGAGGAGCCCCATCTCCATCTCCAGGAGTTTGAGATGATCTGCAACACTGTCCACGATCGGCAGGTGGATGAGGACACCATACGGATGATCGCCTTCCCCTTCTCCCTGGTCGACACAGCAGCCAACTGGCTGAAGCATTTGGGAAGATTCGTGACTACATGGGAGCAGCTCCGCACCGAGTACTTGAACAAGTATTATCCACTCAAGCGGACCAAAGCAGTGAGGGCCCTGATCAACAACTTCTCCATGCTCCCCAATGAGCAGTTACATGAGGTATGGGAGAGGTTCAGAGAGCTTACCGACAGATGCCCGCACCACGACATCCCAAAGCCGAACCTAGTTCAGAGCTTCTTTTGCGGGCTGACACCAGAGCTGCAGGGCTTGGTGAACGCTTCTTGTGGCGGTTCCTACTTCGCCAAGGATGAGGATCAGGTCTGGGCCATCTATGAGGAGATGGCTGAGAATTACATCGTGATGTCCCAGACCAGACTCTACACTCTGGGACGCCCCCAACCACAGGCCATGCAGTTTCAGAGGATTGCACGGGTCGATGCTGGTCCTTCCACTTCGTCCGCGGCAGCTGCACAAGCCGAGTCTACAGCCGCAGACATGGGCATCATCAGCGAGAAGCTGGACCGGATTGAGCTGATAGAGAAGATGCAGTGCCAGGGCATGACGCAGATCGACTAGATGGCACAGACATTGAGTGACCTGAAGACAGATCATGTATCTCCAGGAGGCACAGACGGCTTCTCAGCCCCGTCTCAGGTCACGAGGAGATCCGAGCAGCAGTGGTAGCTCGTCCCAGCACTCCAGTCAGCCTAGACAGGTCCACCATATATAGGCAGAGTCATATCAGCATCCACCACAATACGTCTAGTCACCACCATCCCAGGACACTCAGATGGTGGTGTATCAGCTGGATTGGCCCCTGGCAGTACTAGGAGCCGTTGATGGATGTCAACGGGATTTGGTACGACCGACCCCAGCCCAGTATCCGACGAGACCATCCCAGATTCCGCTGGTTGGCCGGAGGCACCAGTTCCCAACAACAGCCTCCAGTTCAGGGTGGCTAGTAAGTCCAGTAGCGTGAGCAGCACCAGTAGCCCCAGCCCCCAATTCAGCAGTAGCAGCAGTCATCCCACTACCAGTAGTACGGTCCTCTTCCCTATTAGCATGGACAACCTTGGAGGCGAGAGCAGCCTCAACAGCAGTATCATCAGCATCAATACCCCTCTCACCCTCACCAGCAGCAGCAGCAACCTCATTACCATCGAGGCTACCTGCCAGGTTCTCATGGGCCGACCTATGAGAACCCCGCCTTGGATGATCTAGCCCACCTCATGTCCGAGCAGCAGGCTACCTTCTGACGTGAGATGGACGAGTTCTGTCAGGAGATGAGGGAGATTATGAGAGGGAAGGTCGCCATCCCTGCCCAGATCGAGCCGAACCGAACAACCTGAAGAGGAAGTCTATGCAGGTAGAGTTCACAGAGACCACCACTCCTAGTAATTCACTTGGTGATATTTCTGCGTATATGTTTGATGCTGACTTTGTTACACTTAGGAGTGGTAGGATGCCAGCAGGTGGCGCCTCGTCTGAGCGATGACTCGAGGCTACTTCAGGAGCACCCGACGAGGAGGAGAGCGGTGATGATGCCACTAGAGATGATGACGGTGGTGCTGACGCCACCACAGACGTTGATCGAGCCGACGGTACTGAGGCCGTCGTTTCACCAGATGGACGAGGTGGTACTGATGCCACCATACTTGTTGCCGAGCTAGAGCGTGGTACTGATGCCGCAGATCCAGATGCTGAGGGTGGTGCTGAGGCCACCATTTCTACTACTGCTAGTCCTGTTGTTTTTCCTTTTGTGAATGTACCTCAGGACCTTTCTTTGAATAAAGGAAAGGGTTTGATTTATTCTGATCCACTTGTGTTGCATGATGATGTATGTGTGGATTCTGTCGTGCTTGAGCAGCTCAGACCCTCTCCTAGTCCTTCATCTGAGAAAGACCCAGCAGTCCATTTCCCCCAAGCACTCCACTTGGCTAAGGGGCATAAATAAGAAAACCCAAAAAAGTCCCACTAGCTAGAGTTCAGCCAGCACATGATGGACAAATTTCAGATACAGCTGACTCTACAGGAGGCCTTGGAGCACATCCTTCTCTTCCAGTGATCAGTCAGAGACAGGACCATTGTTCAGAGGAAGAGGAGGAACCACCAGTCAGTGATCCATGTGCTCACTCGCGCCACATGCTTCGCGATCCAGAACCGTCTACCAGCCAAGAGGCCAGATGCAGGAGCCCCGTATGTCAGATGCCACATTCAGGAGCAGAGGTTTGATCGTACTCTATTAGACAACAGGTCTTCGATCAACCTACTTCCAGCAGCCCTACTCGACCGCTTCGAGTTGGGCCCTCTAGGACAGAGCAAGACGGTCCTTCAGTTTGCTGATCGATCTGTCAAGAGGCCGAAGGGGTTGCTGAAGGACATTGTCGTCACGATTCAGGGCCTGAAATTCCCAGTGGACTTCGTTGTGTTGGACATGGAGATCCCTGAGTACGTGAACGATACCCCCATCATTTTAGGACTCCCGTTCTTGGCCATAGCCAAGACAGTGTCCGATCATGATAGCGGGAAGGTATACTTTTGCGTCAAGGGTGAGAGTATACAAATAGAGACGATCGAGGAGACTAGAGCTAGAGATTCAGCTTGCTCCGAGCCGACTTCATATTCAGAGCAGATGACAGAGGCAGGGCGAGACATCCACCAGGACTACGACTTTGTATCACAGATGACGGGGCAGTTTGGGAAGACCCAGCAGCACAGGCCATCCTCTCACCTTCAGAGTTTGCTGACAGAGTACAACATAGGAGAGCTTGGAGAGCGCACCTCTGGTCTAGGATACATCTCAGGGAGCAGAGCTGGTTCCCGATCGTGAGGCAGATTTTTGTGATTCTGATACAGACCCCTCGGAGTCAGATTTCGACTGGGTTAATTTTGATGATTTTGATATTGTGTCTGACTTCTACAGAGCCTATAGCTAGGGAGGAGTCTGATTCCACACAGAGCAGAGACACACCAGCAGAGCAGCCTTCACCTGATTCAGATTGCGAGCGAGAGCTCGCATTCTCCCATGCAGATTTGGCCGCATTCACTCAGACCTTTCAGAGGCCAGATCCACCAGCACCGTGCTATCCAGAGCTGAAGCCGCTTCCTTCATCGCTAAAGTATAGATTCCTTGCGGGCGAGCATGAGATGTACCCAGTCATTATCTCAACGGATTTGACTGGGGAGCAGGAATCTCGTCTGATAGGGGCTCTTGAAAAGAACGCAAGGTGATTGGATGGAGTGTAGTCGATTTCCAGGGGATAACTCCGGCCCTGTGCTCCCACCATATCTATCTCTAGGAGGACGCGAAGCCGTCGTGTGAGTTCCAGCGGCGGCTGAACCCGAACCATCGAGATGTTGTCATAAAGGAGATCTTGAAATGGTGGAGCACCAATTTTATATACCCCATCTCCGACTCCAAGTGGGTCAGTCCATTGCATGTGGTGCCCAAGAAGACGAGCATCACCACAATCATCAGTGAGTCTGGAGAGGAGATCGCTACTCGGTGTTGAACACGAATATCGGGAGGTCGTGTCGACTCACAAGGCGAATCAACAGTCGCTGAGTTGACCTCACGCGAAACCCGAAATTCAAACAACAATTAACCCACAACAGATATCAAATAATGAAAAGCGGTGCGGAGTTAAAATTTATTATTACTCTATAAAGGATGTGTATAGTGTACAAGCAGTGTAGAGGTCGAACACAGGGAGCAGACAGGTAGAACGGGGCAATAATGCACAAAACGTGAATGTGATGATTTGCCTATTTATGCTATTTTTTATGGGTTTTTAATTTAATATATTTTTTTATTTTTATTTTTAATTTTATAATTTTATATTTTGTATTTTAATTTTCTAATTTCTATTTTCTTTTATATTTCATAATTTTTTATAATTTCTTTTTTTCTTTAAATAGATTACATATACAAAGTAAGAAAGAGAGGGATAAAGTATTTATAAAAATAGGTAAAAATAAGGAAAAATCAAGAAATAAAATATTTTTGGTCTTTTTATAATTTTTTATTATTTTTGTGATTTATCTAGATTTTTCCTATTTTTTTGTATTTTTAAAGTCAAAAATACGAAAAATAGTGATGAAAATAAAAGACTGAAACTAAATTGAGGACGAAAAATATCAAACATGTTCAAAAACTCCTCAAATTAATTTTAAAACAAAGATAATAAAACAAAGAAAATTCAGAGATAAAAATTAGATTTTTAGGATTTTTGCAGAATTTTTGAGATTTTTATGAAAATTTTTAGAGTTTTTATATTTTTACGGGTTTTCTTTTGTATTTTAATGATTTTTGGACTGAAGTTAAAACACACTAAAATAAGCAAAATATATTTTTTGGGAATTTTTCAAGAAGTTTCTATATTTTTTTTGGATTTTATAATGAAAACAGTGAATAAAATGCTTGTTTTTTATTTTTTATAAATATTAAAATGCAATAAATATGCAAAATAAAAATATGACGTGAGCTAGTATACAACAGGAACTTATAGTGATTTTTGTGAATTTTTTAGGTATTTATAGATGCATGCAATAAATAAGGGAAACAAAAAGAAAAATCAATCTAGTAGGGGCATAAATGTAAATACACAAACTTCTAGGGGCCTCGTGCAAATTTTCCAGAAACTATATTACTTAATTAAAAACTTTTCAGGTCCAATCACAAATAGCCTAAATGCTAGGGATA